>SSNR01000163.1:1157994-1170804 GCA_006937965.1 Callopanchax toddi | reverse complement strand
TGGATTGTTCAAAGCAGCCTGGATTCTGATGGAGCATTTCTCAACATGCGGACAAAGCTCCTCTCTGTCTATTCTCTCCGAGACAAAGAGATTCCCAGTGCGCAAATTCACGTTAAAATACGTCTTACTGAAACTGGACACAATGCGCAGATCCCTGGTTTCCAAGTCCTGTATGTTGAGGTTTAAATCCTTTGCAATATTTCCAACAACGGTCCCTTTGTTCACCTCCTCGGATATTGAATAGGTTAACTGCGAAGCAGAGCGGTCACAAAGACAAAGCAGCGAAACCACAAAAATCCAGGAGTGTCCGTTTAGTCTTCCCCACATCATCGTTGAAATGCCAAAGAAACCGTAATCCACCGAACCATTTATCCAGAATTCTGATTGATCCTGACACAACCTGAAGCCGATTAAAGCTTCTCCTCGTCTCTACACGTTTCACCGAGTGTCCAGGATGTGGTAAAGCTCGATGACGGGTTATTCTTTCACCATGTACGGAGGAGGAGCTGGAGAGGAATAAAGTAAATAAAACTAAAGGTCTCCGGCGACATCTAGTGGGAAAACACTGATGATAACCTAATATTTGGATAGATATGTTATTCAAATTTTTTACTGTACAAAATACATTTATGAATAAGTCCTTAAATATCGACAAGAGACAAATAGTCATAAGAGACTAATTAAAAAGTGTTACTTTAACTAGTAGGCAAACCGTTCAAGTTAGCCCTACATATTGTTACCAAATGAAAAAAACTCTATTTTGATACCATAGGATAGGATACAGAGACCTTCATTTTAAATCTCTGATTTTTTAAAATACTTTTTTCTGTTCATCTCATAAAAAAATATGTAAGAAAAATCTAACAGTTTTTGTTCTTAAAAACTCGTTTTAAAAACATAAACTATGTTAACTAATACTGTCAAAATGTTTGTTGTAAATATTTCATAAATTGTGATTATGTTTTTAATTTCCCCAAGGTATTGACACATCAGTTTAACAAGGAGTGGAGAAATGCTCATAAATAAAGTTTGGTTCAAAGGAGAATAAAGATTATATTGATAGAAACAAAGCAAACAGCATATCAGACCGATCTGACGTCAGCACCATGGAGAGCGGCACTAAGTACTATTTTCTACAAAACTCAGGCTGTCAAAACCTCTGTTAAAAAAAGACTTTTTAAAAATCAAACTCATGAAAATATATTGAGTGAAATCTCTTGGCATTATTCAGTTAATAAATAAAAAACCATCACTGACATGCATATGAGGAAATCCTGCAATCGCACTATTTTAACGTATAACATAACAACCATTTGCCCTCAACAACATACAAAAATTAGGATGAAAAAAGGAATGCCTGGTTTTGTTTTAGAAAACATAAAACAATTATCTAGGTGTTTCATTGTAATAAAATGCTTTTTCTGTAATAAAAAAATATTGTTATGACTTTTCAGTGATCGGCAAAACAGAAGCAATATGGAAAATATTGAGACAGGTTAGCTGACAAAAAAATAGCAACATTTTAATCTGAGTCAGTGTGCTTTGATAAGTGCTTTGAATATTAGGACTCAATTTAAATTACTCTCGCCATTCCTGCTAAAGCAAAAATGAAAATTCAAAAGAAATTCGCGACTATTTTTGTGCAACACAAACATTTTCAAATAGTAAATCTCGTGGATAGCTTACCTTATCTGTACTTGGTAAAGTCTGAGTTCTGGTAAAAGTGTCTCCTCCATTAATACTGATCAGTTCAGCGTCTACAGGTGGGAACGGAGCGGGGAAAACCACTACGTCACTCTTCAGTGTGTCTGAGCTGAAACACACGTCATACTGCTGAGTAGCTTTAGAGTAAGACCAGCTCCCGTCAGGGTGGGTGGTGATCATCGGGGCGCTGTACCTGCTGAAACTACCGTCTGTCCTGTGGCATCTGACAGCTATTAAACTGATCAGACTCAGCAGAAAGATCACCGACACCGACACGATGGCGATCAGCAGATACAGGTTCAGATCCGAGAAGCTGTCCTCCTTCAGAGGAACATTTCTGAACGGAGTCTGGAGCTCAGCTGTGCTTTCAACCACCACCACATCAATAGACACAGTAGCTGACAGAGAAGGCTCTCCGTTATCAGAAACCAGCACCACCAAGGGGTGAGTTTTCAGGTCGTTGTCGCTCATTCTCCTCTTAGTCCTGATCTCCCCGCTGCTGCTTCCGATCCTGAACAGGTTGTTTCCTTTGGGCTCAGACAGGTGATAAGAAAGCAGCGCGTTGTATCCAGAATCTGCGTCCACAGCCCTGATCTTTGCTACAAAGTATCCCGCTTCAGCAGAATAGGGGATGGTCTCACTGTTAGCAGAACCCAGCTCAGAATAAGGAGCCAGGATTGAGGGACCGTTGTCATTTTCATCCAGGATTAAAACATTAACAGTCACGTTGCTGCTGAGCGGAGGAACACCAGAGTCTGTGGCCTGAACTTTAAACTGAAACGTTTTTAACTCCTCATAATTAAAAGACTGCAGGCTGATGATCTCTCCAGTCTCTGAGTTGATGTTTAAAACTGAAGATGTTGGAATATTTTTAGGAGAAATGTCCAACAACTTGTAGGTAACCTTTGCGTTTTCATCTAAATCAGGATCAAATGCCGTCATTGTGTAAATAACGGAACCCACTGCGCTGTTTTCTTTGACATAAATATTAACGATAGGCTCCATAAAACGAGGTGGGTTATCATTGACGTCAGCAACGTGAACGGTAATGACCCGGATGCTGGACAGAGGCGGACTTCCTTCATCTGTAGCTGTAATGGTGACATTATAAAGAGAAATGTTTTCTCTGTCCAGCGGTCCATCTACTACTAATGAATAATCATTCTTATAGTTGGACTTCAGTTTAAAGGGAACAGATCCAACAACGCTGCATTTAGTGACGCCGTTGTTCCCTCCATCTTTATCACTCACTGTAATAAAAGCAACAATGGTCCCTAACTCTGCGTCTTCTTTAACTGGAGTCATTAATGACGTCACAGCTATTTCTGGGGCATTATCGTTCACATCTATAACTTCTATCAGTACTTTAGCGTGAGTGCTACGAGGAACAGGACCTTGATCTCTTGCTTGAACTCTTATTTCATAAGCGCGAGTTTCTTCATAATCTAACAAGCCTTTCACTGTTATTTCTCCTGTTTCAGATTTAAGATCAAATATATTTGATGGATCAACATTTCCTCTCTTGATAAATAAATATTCGACCTTTCCGTTCATACCTTCGTCTAAATCCGTAGCATTTAACTTAATAACAAAGGTTCCAGGAGCAGCATTTTCTTTGACCCTTCCTTTATACAGCGAGCTACTGAAAACAGGCGTGTTGTCATTCACATCTATAACATTAACTATTAACTGTAACGTTCCTGATCTTGGAGGTTTCCCTCCATCTACAGCAGTGAGGACCAGTTTAATGACCGCTTGTTTCTCTCTGTCTAAAGCTTTCTGCAGCACCAACTCTGCAGACACACCGTGTTCTCCACCGCTCTGAACGTCCAGAGAGAAATATTCATTCTGACTCAGTTTGTTGCTCGTTATCGCGTTGTTTCCTGTGTCTGGGTCCACCGCTACGGGGAGAGGAAAGCGCTCTCCTGGTGACTGTGATTCTGATATATTGAATGTGTGAGTCTGCTCTATAAAAGAAGGCGAGTTATCATTAATATCAACCACGTTGACTTCTATTCGATGTACATCTACTGGATTGTTCAAAGCAGCCTGGATTCTGATGGAGCATTTCTCAACATGCGGACAAAGCTCCTCTCTGTTTATTCTCTCCGAGACAAAGAGATTCCCGGTGCGCAAATTCACGTTAAAATACGTCTTACTGAAACTGGACACAATGCGCAGATCCCTGGTTTCCAAGTCCTGTATGTTGAGGTTTAAATCCTTTGCAATATTTCCAACAACGGTCCCTTTGTTCACCTCCTCGGATATTGAATAGGTTAACTGCGAAGCAGAGCGGTCACAAAGACAAAGCAGCGAAACCACAAAAATCCAAGAGTGTCCGTTTAGTCTTCCCCACATCATCGTTGAAATGCCAAAGAAACCGTAATCCACCGAACCATTTATCCAGAATTCTGATTGATCCTGACACAACCTGACACCGATTAAAGCTTCTCCTCCTCTCTACATGTTTCACCGAGTGTCCAGGATGTGGTAAAGCTCGATGACGGGTTATTCTTTCACCCTGTACGGAGGAGGAGCTGGAGAGGAATAAAGAAGAAAAAAAAAACTAAAGGTCTCCGGCGACATCTAGTGGGAAAACACCGATGATAAGCTAATATTTGGACACTTTTTCAACCTGAAAACTACAAAAAGCCTTTTTGAATAAGTCACTAAAAATCTATAACAGACAAATTGTCCTAGGACTCCAATTATTTTAATAAAAATATAAAACTGTTCAAAATAGTCATGCATATTTTTACCAAGGAGAAAAAAAGTATTTTGATCTACCGATACCCAGCATCATATGTAAACTCTGACTTTTGAAAGAGTGTTTTCAATTCTCTTAATTTCTATTATTACTGTGAAGGCAAACTCTTAATAATTTTTTGGTACATAGAAATATTTTTGAAAATATAACTTAGTTAAAAATATTTATTGTTGAACTTTGTTTTTTGTATTTATATGTTTTTCAAGGTCTTGACGCATCAAAGTACAAGGTGGAAAAAATACTCACAAATAAAGCTTGGTTTAAAAAAGATAAAATATCATGTCTAAAAAGAGACGAATCAAACAGCATGTAAAACCGATTTGACTTCAGCACCATGGAGAACGACATTAGTTTCCATTTTCAACAAATCTGGTTTTTGAAACTTGTTTTTTAAAAGACAATCGACGTTGACTTTCAAAGTCACAAAATATATTCACTGCTATATTTTGACAAATTTCATTAAGTGAGCATATAATAAAACCATGTGGAATATTGCACTATGTTACCTTATATCATGTCAATGATTTCCGTTCAAAAACACATATTTAGTATTAAAATGTAAATGTCTGGTTTTGTTTAAGAGAACAGAAAACAGCCTAATAGGTAATTTTATTTTAGTGTGATAAAATTATTTTTGTCACCTAAAATATAAGATTGCTCTGACTTTGCAGCGATCGGTAAAAAAGGAGCAATATGATAAAAGTTCAGACTGGTTAAAGATAACAAAATTTTTAAAATCCTGGTCAACATACTAAACAACTTCACCAATGCTTCAAGATAAAGTACTCATGTAAAATCTCAGGAATTCATTGAAAAAAAGAGAGCAAAATTGTGATGTCAGTCAATGTGATTTTGTCAGTGATTTACATAGAAGTGCTGCTGTTCAAGATAGTCTCGCCATTTCTGGTAAAGCACACTGAAAGTTCAAAAGAAATTAGCCACTTTTTTTGTGCAACACGAAAATATTCAAATAGTAAATCTCAATGATAGCTTACCTTGTCTGTACTTGGTAAAGTCTGAGTTCTGGTAAAAGTGTCTCCTCCATTAATACTGATCAGTTCAGCGTCTACAGGTGGGAACGGAGCGGGGAAAACCACTACGTCACTCTTCAGTGTGTCTGAGCTGAAACACACGTCATACTGCTGAGTAGCTTTAGAGTAAGACCAGCTCCCGTCAGGGTGGGTGGTGATCATCGGGGCGCTGTACCTGCTGAAACTACCGTCTGTCCTGTGGCATCTGACAGCTATTAAACTGATCAGACTCAGCAGAAAGATCACCGACACCGACACGATGGCGATCAGCAGATACAGGTTCAGATCCGAGAAGCTGTCCTCCTTCAGAGGAACATTTCTGAACGGAGTCTGGAGCTCAGCTGTGCTTTCAACCACCACCACATCAATAGACACAGTAGCTGACAGAGAAGGCTCTCCGTTATCAGAAACCAGCACCACCAAGGGGTGAGTTTTCAGGTCGTTGTCGCTCATTCTCCTCTTAGTCCTGATCTCCCCGCTGCTGCTTCCGATCCTGAACAGGTTGTTTCCTTTGGGCTCAGACAGGTGATAAGAAAGCAGCGCGTTGTATCCAGAATCTGCGTCCACAGCCCTGATCTTTGCTACAAAGTATCCCGCTTCAGCAGAATAGGGGATGGTCTCACTGTTAGCAGAACCCAGCTCAGAATAAGGAGCCAGGATTGAGGGACCGTTGTCATTTTCATCCAGGATTAAAACATTAACAGTCACGTTGCTGCTGAGCGGAGGAACACCAGAGTCTGTGGCCTGAACTTTAAACTGAAACGTTTTTAACTCCTCATAATTAAAAGACTGCAGGCTGATGATCTCTCCAGTCTCTGAGTTGATGTTTACCAGTGAAGGTGAAGCTGTTTTCTCACTTACTAAAAACGAGTAGCTCACGTGACCATTTTTATCAACGTCATCATCAACCGCAGTCACAGTTTTAAGAACTGCTCCTACTGGACTGTTCTCTCTCACATAAACATGAATTATTGGTTCAGAGAACTGAGGCGGGTTGTCATTCACATCAGAAACCTGAACATTAACTGTGTTTGTGCTGGAGAGAGACGGAGTCCCCTCATCAGTAGCGATTATAGTAACATTGTATTCAGCCACTGTCTCTCTATCAAGCGGCCCATTCACTACTAACGAGTAATAGTTTTTATAATTGGTTTCCAGTTTAAACGGGCTTTCATTTGCTATAACAGCTTTCACTGCCCCGTTTTTTCCTCCATCTTTGTCCAGCACCGACACGAGCGCTATGGCCGTACCTACATGTGCGTCCTCTTTTACTGTGTTTAGTAGTGACGTCACGGTGATTTCAGGTGCGTTGTCGTTCAGGTCTAGGACCTCTACTAAAACTTTACAGTGAGCAGACATCGGAGGCTGTCCTTTGTCACTGGCCTGAGCATGAATCTCAAAAGCAGGGTTTTCTTCATTGTCGATGTTACCTTTGACTAGCAGAGCACCTGTTAGNGAGACAGCGTCAGCAACGTGGACAGTAATAACCCGGATGCTGGACAGAGGCGCACTTCCTTCATCTGTAGCTGTAATGGTGACATTATAAAGAGAAATGTTTTCTCTGTCCAGCGGTCCATCTACTACTAATGAATAATCATTCTTATAGTTGGACTTCAGTTTAAAGGGAACAGATCCAACAACGCTGCATTTAGTGACGCCGTTGTTCCCTCCATCTTTATCACTCACTGTAATAAAAGCAACAATGGTCCCTAACTCTGCGTCTTCTTTAACTGGAGTCATTAATGACGTCACAGCTATTTCTGGGGCATTATCGTTCACATCTATAACTTCTATCAGTACTTTAGCGTGAGTGCTACGAGGAACAGGACCTTGATCTTTTGCTTGAACTCTTATTTCATAAGCATGTATATCTTCATAATTCAATCTACCTCTCACTGTTATTTCTCCTGTTTCTGAATCCAGATTAAAATTATGTGATGGATCAATATTTCCTGTTTTCATAAAGTAGTACAGAATTTTACTGTTCATGCCTTCATCTTTATCTGTTGCATTTAATTTGAGCACACTTGTTCCAATTGGTGCGTTTTCTTTGACATTTACTTTATAAAGGTTTTTACTAAAAGTCGGCACATTGTCATTCGTATCCAAGACATTTACATAAATTTGCATTGATCCTGATCTGGGAGGTCTACCTCCATCAGCAGCAGTTAGAACAAGTGTCAGAACAGATTGTGACTCTCGATCTAAAGCTTTATGCAGCACCAGCTCTGCAGACACACCGTGTTCTCCACCGCTCTGAACATCCAGTGTAAAGTGTTCATTTTGACTCAGCTTGTAGCTCTTCACTGAGTTGGCCCCTGTGTCTGCATCCACAGCCACTGGGAGTGGATACCGCTCCCCCGTTAAAGAGGATTCGGATATATTTAGAAGATATGTCTGTTCATCGAACACTGGCGAGTTATCATTCGTGTCTACAATATTCACCTCTATGCGGTGCGCAGTCGTCGGATTACTCAACACAGCTTGTATTTTTAACGAGCATTTAACCAGATGAGGACACAGCTCCTCCCGGTCTATTCTCTCATCGACAAACAGATTCCCGGTGCGCAAATTAACGTCAAAATATTTCCTACTGTAACTCGAAATGACACGCAGGTCTCTGCTGTCTAGCTCCTGTAAATTCAGGTTTAAATCCTTTGCGATGTTCCCGACGACGCTTCCTTTGTTCAGCTCCTCCGATATGGAGTAAGATAACTGCGAGACAGTCCAGTCGCACAGACAAAGAAACAAAACGATGTGAATCCAAACGCATTTCTTCTCTCGTCGAGGATCCATTATTAGGGCTGTGAAGTGAGCAAACACCAGCGAATCTTTATCCAAAACAAAGATATTTCCACCAGAGTAAAAGTGTTGTCGGGAGACTCTCCTTACAGCTCCATGCTCGGGTGTGTTAGTGGTCTGTGACGATTTTTTTTACACATCTAAAGGAGGAGTTCGGGAAAAGTAATTACTCTCAGACCCACGGTCTCCGGCGACCTCTTGTGGTAAAATACCGATAAGCAGAAATAACTGAGAAATTGCCTACACACAAACAACCTGAAAGGTTTTCGGTGGCATGAACCACGTGACTGGTTCGGTCCTGATTAAACCAGCTTTAATGAAATACATTAGGAAATAATGAGACAGTAAAAAAAAAGCCAAATATATATGTAATTGAATCAGTATGAGTTATAAATTTCAGAAAATAATACTTTGACATAAGTAAATATATTTTAAAAATAAAGAGAAACACGGACGGCATTATTCCGGAGGCGATCACAAACCATTTCTGGTGATTTCAATTGACTGACTCAGAAAAAACGTTCAATGAAGGAATTATGGTAAAACAAAACTAGATTGATTTAGATAATACATTTTATCCACCAAAATAAACAGAAATGTACATTTTATCATGTGAGAAATGGCATGAATTTTGAAACTATTTTAAAAACGCTACATTGCAAATAAATATAAATAAAAACTTGTTTTTTAAAGTCTGAACATTGACCCAAAAAATGAGATGAAAATCCGAAAGGCTAAAAAGAAATTTTGTTTAACAAGACTGGGTTAAACTCTTAAATTATATAAAAAGGGAGCATACAATTCAGTATGATGTCCTACCTTGTCTGTGCTGGGTAAAGTCTGAGTTCTGGTAAAAGTGTCTCCTCCATTAATACTGATCAGTTCAGCGTCTACAGGTGGGAACGGAGCGGGGAAAACCACTACGTCACTCTTCAGTGTGTCTGAGCTGAAACACACGTCATACTGCTGAGTAGCTTTAGAGTAAGACCAGCTCCCGTCAGGGTGGGTGGTGATCATCGGGGCGCTGTACCTGCTGAAACTACCGTCTGTCCTGTGGCATCTGACAGCTATTAAACTGATCAGACTCAGCAGAAAGATCACCGACACCGACACGATGGCGATCAGCAGATACAGGTTCAGATCCGAGAAGCTGTCCTCCTTCAGAGGAACATTTCTGAACGGAGTCTGGAGCTCAGCTGTGCTTTCAACCACCACCACATCAATAGACACAGTAGCTGACAGAGAAGGCTCTCCGTTATCAGAAACCAGCACCACCAAGGGGTGAGTTTTCAGGTCGTTGTCGCTCATTCTCCTCTTAGTCCTGATCTCCCCGCTGCTGCTTCCGATCCTGAACAGGTTGTTTCCTTTGGGCTCAGACAGGTGATAAGAAAGCAGCGCGTTGTATCCAGAATCTGCGTCCACAGCCCTGATCTTTGCTACAAAGTATCCCGCTTCAGCAGAATAGGGGATGGTCTCACTGTTAGCAGAACCCAGCTCAGAATAAGGAGCCAGGATTGAGGGACCGTTGTCATTTTCATCCAGAATTAAAACATTAACAGTCACGTTGCTGCTGAGCGGAGGAACACCAGAGTCTGTGGCCTGAACTTTAAACTGAAACGTTTTTAACTCCTCATAATTAAAAGACTGCAGGCTGATGATCTCTCCAGTCTCTGAGTTGATGTTTAAAACTGAAGATGTTGGAATATTTTTAGGAGAAATGTCCAACAACTTGTAGGTAACCTTTGCGTTTTCATCTAAATCAGGATCAAATGCCGTCATTGTGTAAATAACGGAACCCACGGCGCTGTTTTCTTTGACATAAATATTAACGATAGGCTCCATAAAACGAGGTGGGTTATCATTGACGTCAGCAACGTGAACGGTAATGACCCGGATGCTGGACAGAGGCGGACTTCCTTCATCTGTAGCTGTAATGGTGACATTATAAAGAGAAATGTTTTCTCTGTCCAGCGGTCCATCTACTACTAATGAATAATCATTCTTATAGTTGGACTTCAGTTTAAAGGGAACAGATCCAACAACGCTGCATTTAGTGACGCCGTTGTTCCCTCCATCTTTATCACTCACTGTCACTAAAGCGACGATTGTCCCCAGCTGAGCGTCTTCTTTAACTGGAGTCATTAATGACGTCACAGCTATTTCTGGGACATTATCGTTCACATCTATTACTTCTATTAACATTTTAGCATGTGCACTACGAGGTGACGCTCCTTGATCTTTTGCCTGAACTCTTATCTCATAAGCAGGTGTGTCTTCAAAATCTAGACCGCTCTTTAAAGTAACTGTCCCCGTTTCCGAGTCAATGTCTAAAACATTTGATGGATCAGAATTACTTCGCCTAATAAAATAATACATAATCTTACCATTTATGCCCTCATCTAAATCCGTTGCATTTAATTTTATTAGCACGGTTCCTGGAGCTGTGTTTTCACTAACTCTGATTTTATAGAGAGACTTACTGAACACTGGAGGATTGTCATTTGCATCCATAACATTTACATGAATCTGTAACGTACCTGACCTAGCAGGCTTTCCTCCATCCACAGCGATCAGAATCAGTTTAAGTAACGGCTGTTTCTCTCGGTCTAAAGCTTTTTCCAGAACTAGTTCAGGAGACAAACCGTGTTCACCGCCGCTCTGCACATCAAGGGAGAAATGTTCATTTTGATTGAGCTTGTAGCTCTTTACCGAGTTGCTGCCTATGTCTGCATCTTCTGCTAATGGTAAAAAATACCGTTCTCCTGGAGACACAGATTCAGAAACGTTCAACAAATACGACTGTGTTATAAACTCTGGCGAGTTATCATTTAAATCCAAAACATTGACTTCGATACGGTTTGCAGTCATGGGATTGGTTAAAACAGCCTGGATTCTCAGCACGCATTGTGCTGTGTTTCCGCACAGCTCCTCTCTGTCGATTCTCTCGTTAACAAAGAGATTTCCGGACCTTAAATCAACGTTGAAGTAGGACCTACTGTAACTCGAAACGATGCTCAGTTCTCTGGTTTCAAGCTCTTGCACATTTAGGTTCAAATCCTTCGCAATATTTCCAACCACAGTGCCTTTGTTCACCTCCTCAGAGATAGAGTACGATAATTGTGAAGCAAAGCAATCAAAAGAACAAAGCAGCAAGACGAAACAAATCCCGGAAAGCAGCACGCATCCCATGTTGAAAATGTGACATCGGTGATCTAAGAATCCAGATTAATCCAGTAAATGTTGAGTATCCGTTATAAAGACTAACATCCAGCGGCAGCAGCAGCTCATCTCGCCACAACACAAAAGGGAGTGTCTATAAACGGAGGACCAATGGCCCTTTATGTTCGCCTGTGCAGGGTGTTTTTTCTTCGTCGTGTTTTGAAATTGGTTCTATGGTCTCCAATGACACCATGTGGTGAAACGGCGGTGCGACAACTAGAGAAGATGTGACAAATTTATTTGTGGAATTATAGCAAAATATATCTGAGTTATCTGAATATCATGAGTCTAAAGTCGATAGTCATCTGTTTTTTTTTTGTTTACATGCTTAAAAAAAGAAAATACTACAAAAATAAAGCACATTATTATTACTATTATTATTATTATTATTATTATTATTATGTTGTCAAATTGTCAGTCAACTACATGCAGCATTTATTTTTTTCATTATTAAAATTCGCTTTTCAAATACATTTTGTAATTAAACTATCCTTATTTCACCATGAATTATTTTAAAATGACTGAGTATGCCTATTTAGATATATTGACTTGATTAAAATTATCCATTTTGTTATGTTTTTATATTTCTTTTATTTGGTTTGAAAAGTCGGAGTCACTACTGTCAGCACCATGGAGAGCGTCGCTACTCCATTGAAATTGAAAAAAGCCGTGTTGAACAAAGTTTTTTCTCTTTTTTTTTGATAGGCTACAGGCCCGATCATGGGAAAATGAGAACTTGTTTTGCTAAAGTAAATTAATTTATTGACATTATATTAGAGAATTTATCATTTTAAACACTATTACAAAAAACGTTAAAAATATTAGTTTTTCCCAGATTATTACATAACAATTACTGTTGATTTAAATTACAAGCCCACAAAATAGTATCAAACACACACACTCACCTTGTCTTTGTTTGGTAAAGTCTGAGTTCTGGTAAATGTGTCTCCTCCATTAATACTGATCAGTTCAGCATCTACAGGTGGGAACGGAGCGGGGAAAACCACTACGTCACTCTTCAGTGTGTCTGAGCTGAAACACACGTCATACTGCTGAGTAGCTTTAGAGTAAGACCAGCTCCCGTCAGGGTGGGTGGTGATCATCGGGGCGCTGTACCTGCTGAAACTACCGTCTGTCCTGTGGCATCTGACAGCTATTAAACTGATCAGACTCAGCAGAAAGATCACCGACACCGACACGATGGCGATCAGCAGATACAGGTTCAGATCCGAGAAGCTGTCCTCCTTCAGAGGAACATTTCTGAACGGAGTCTGGAGCTCAGCTGTG
>SSNR01000163.1:1101196-1149347 GCA_006937965.1 Callopanchax toddi | reverse complement strand
AATCATTCTTATAGTTGGACTTCAGTTTAAAGGGAACAGATCCAACAACGCTGCATTTAGTGACGCCGTTGTTCCCTCCATCTTTATCACTCACTGTCACTAAAGCAACGATTGTCCCCAGCTGAGCGTCTTCTTTAACTGGAGTCATTAATGACGTCACAGATATTTCTGGGGCATTATCGTTCACGTCAGTCACTTGTAATAATAATTTTGCATTTGTACTTCGAGGTGACGATCCTTGATCTTTCGCTTGAACTCTAACTTCATAAGCAGCTGTGTCTTCATAGTCTAATCTACTTTTTAAGGTAATTACGCCCGTTTCTGAATTAATGTCTAAAATATTTGATGGATCAGAATTACCTCTCCTAATAAAGGAGTACACAATATTTCCATTTATATATTCATCTAAATCCGTTGCATTTAATTTTATTAACACGGTTCCTGGAGCTGTGTTTTCACTAACTCTGATTTTATAGAGAGACTTACTGAACACTGGAGGATTGTCATTTGCATCCATAACATTTACATGAATCTGTAACGTACCTGACCTAGCAGGCTTTCCTCCATCCACAGCGATCAGAATCAGTTTAAGTAACGGCTGTTTCTCTCGGTCTAAAGCTTTTTCCAGAACTAGTTCAGGAGACAACCCGTGTTCACCGCCGCTCTGCACATCAAGGGAGAAATGTTCATTTTGAATCAGCTTGTAGCTCTTAACCGAGTTGCTGCCTATGTCTGCATCTTCTGCTATTGGCAGAAGATAACGTTCTCCTGCAGACACAGATTCAGAAACGTTCAACAAATACGACTGTGTTATAAACTCTGGCGAGTTATCATTTAAATCCAAAACATTGACTTCGATACGGTTTGCAGTCATGGGATTGGTTAAAACAGCCTGGATTCTCAGCACGCATTGTGCTGTGTTTCCGCACAGCTCCTCTCTGTCGATTCTCTCGTTAACAAAGAGATTTCCGGACCTTAAATCAACGTTGAAGTAGGACCTACTGTAACTCGAAACGATGCTCAGTTCTCTGGTTTCAAGCTCTTGCACATTTAGGTTCAAATCCTTCGCAATATTTCCAACCACAGTGCCTTTGTTCACCTCCTCAGAGATAGAGTACGATAATTGTGAAGCAAAGCAATCAAAAGAACAAAGCAGCAAGACGAAACAAATCCCGGAAAGCAGCACGCATCCCATGTTGAAAATGTGACATCGGTGATCTAAGAATCCAGATTAATCCAGTAAATGTTGAGTATCCGTTATAAAGACTAACATCCAGCGGCAGCAGCAGCTCATCTCGCCACAACACAAAAGGGAGTGTCTATAAACGGAGGACCAATGGCCCTTTATGTTCGCCTGTGCAGGGTGTTTTTTCTTCGTCGTGTTTTGAAATTGGTTCTATGGTCTCCAATGACACCATGTGGTGAAACGGCGGTGCGACAACTAGAGAAGATGTGACAAATTTATTTGTGGAATTATAGCAAAATATATCTGAGTTATCTGAATATCATGAGTCTAAAGTCGATAGTCATCTGTTTTTTTTTTGTTTACATGCTTAAAAAAAGAAAATACTACAAAAATAAAGCACATTATTATTACTATTATTATTATTATTATTATTATTATTATGTTGTCAAATTGTCAGTCAACTACATGCAGCATTTATTTTTTTCATTATTAAAATTCGCTTTTCAAATACATTTTGTAATTAAACTATCCTTATTTCACCATGAATTATTTTAAAATGACTGAGTATGCCTATTTAGATATATTGACTTGATTAAAATTATCCATTTTGTTATGTTTTTATATTTCTTTTATTTGGTTTGAAAAGTCGGAGTCACTACTGTCAGCACCATGGAGAGCGTCGCTACTCCATTGAAATTGAAAAAAGCCGTGTTGAACAAAGTTTTTTCTCTTTTTTTNCTTCAACTGAAAAGAGAAAAAAACGCATGACACAGTAAAAATCTATTTTGTGAAAACATTGTAACAATTAGATCCTAATAAATTCGTGGATGAGCCTGCAAAGGCAAAAAAGATCTAATAAAAAAGATGCACATGACATTGCCTTTGAACTCCCCGAACCATGTGTGATCAAATGGTAAAAATAAAATGAAATTAATTATTTAAAATAAAACCTAAATCCATCCATCTTCTGTAACCGCTTAGTCCTCCAAAGAGGGTCGCTGGGGAGCAGGTGCCTATCTCTAGCGGTCAAGGGGCGAGAGGCGGGGGACACCCTGGACGAGTCGCCAGTCCATCGCAGGGCCACACAGGAACGAACGAGACAAACAACCACACACCCACTCACACCTAAGGACAATTTACCAGCCCAAATAGCCTGACAGTCATGTTTTTGGTCTGTGGGAGGAAACCGGAGTACCCGGAGAAAACCCACGCATGCACGGGGAGAACATGCAAACTCCACGCAGAGAGGCCGCAGAGCCGGGACGAAAACCCACGACCTCCTTGCTGCGAGGCAACAGTGCCAACCAACTGCGCCACCAAGCAGCCCATAAAACCTAAATATTGCAGAAATTTTAAAACATTGCAGCCGTAGTTTGGTTCAATCATTACACTCTTCACTTCAACAAGCATAACAAAAATATTAAAATACTGATTTCAACGTAAATTATCCACTTAAATTAATTTCTCAAAACGTGTTTTTTCTTACCTTGTCTTTGTTGGGTAAAGTCTGAGTTCTGGTAAAAGTGTCTCCTCCATTAATACTGATCAGTTCAGCGTCTACAGGTGGGAACGGAGCGGGGAAAACCACTACGTCACTCTTCAGTGTGTCTGAGCTGAAACACACGTCATACTGCTGAGTAGCTTTAGAGTAAGACCAGCTCCCGTCAGGGTGGGTGGTGATCATCGGGGCGCTGTACCTGCTGAAACTACCGTCTGTCCTGTGGCATCTGACAGCTATTAAACTGATCAGACTCAGCAGAAAGATCACCGACACCGACACGATGGCGATCAGCAGATACAGGTTCAGATCCGAGAAGCTGTCCTCCTTCAGAGGAACATTTCTGAACGGAGTCTGGAGCTCAGCTGTGCTTTCAACCACCACCACATCAATAGACACAGTAGCTGACAGAGAAGGCTCTCCGTTATCAGAAACCAGCACCACCAAGGGGTGAGTTTTCAGGTCGTTGTCGCTCATTCTCCTCTTAGTCCTGATCTCCCCGCTGCTGCTTCCGATCCTGAACAGGTTGTTTCCTTTGGGCTCAGACAGGTGATAAGAAAGCAGCGCGTTGTATCCAGAATCTGCGTCCACAGCCCTGATCTTTGCTACAAAGTATCCCGCTTCAGCAGAATAGGGGATGGTCTCACTGTTAACAGAACCCAGCTCAGAATAAGGAGCCAGGATTGAGGGACCGTTGTCATTTTCATCCAGAATTAAAACGTTAACAGTCACGTTGCTGCTGAGCGGAGGAACACCAGAGTCTGTGGCCTGAACTTTAAACTGAAACGTTTTTAACTCCTCGTGGTTAAAAGACTGAAGAGTAATGATTTCACCTGTTTCTGAGTTGATATTTAAAACTGTTGAAATCGGAATTTTGGACGAATAATCATCAATTAGTGAGTAGGTCATCAGCGCATTTTCTTTTATGTCTGCATCCTGTGCAGCTACCTTCGAGATTACATTTCCTACTTTACTGTTTTCTTTAACATAAACACTCATATGAGCTTCTGGAAAACTGGGTGGATTGTCATTAATATCAGAAATGTGCACATTGATCACAGCTGTGCTGGAGAGAGGTGGACTTCCTTCATCTGCAGCGCTAATCGTCACATTATACAGTGATACACTCTCTCTGTCAAGCGGACCGTCAACTAATAATGAGTAATAGTTTTTGTAATTTGACATCAGTTTAAACGGTACCGAGTCTTGAATTTTACACGTAGTGAGTCCATTGTTTCCTCCGTCCTTATCTGTGACAGTCACTAAAGCAACAACTGTTCCAATGTCAGCATTTTCCTTCACTGGACTCATCATCGATGTTACAGAGATCTCTGGCGCGTTATCATTAACATCAATAATCTCTACCAGCAATTTAGAGTACCCACTGCGCGGGGATGCGCCTTGGTCTGTTGCGCGCACTCTTAATTCATATGCACTGTTTTCCTCGTAATCTAAATGACTATTTACGATTATTTCACCGCTTTCTGGAATAACACTAAATTTATGAGGGGAGTCCACATTTCCTCCTCCCATCACAGAATACCTGATCTCTGAATGTAAACCCTCGTCTAAGTCAGTTGCGTTTAATTTCATTATTGTTGACCCTACAGGTATGTTTTCACTGACACTTACTTTATACAGCGACTTACTAAACGACGGTGTGTTATCATTAACATCTATAACGTTCACATGAATTTGCATACTGCCGGCCCTCGGAGGTTTTCCTCCGTCTACAGCTGTTAGTGTTAGTTTGACTGTGGGTTGCTTTTCTCTGTCTAAAGGTTTCTGCAAGATCAACTCAGCGGACACGCTGTCGCGAGCGCTGCTCACGTCTAAAGAAAAATACTCGTTTGGACTTAATTTGAAAGTTTTCACTGCGTTAATGCCGCTGTCTGCGTCACGAGCTGCTGGGAGCGGATACCTCTCTCCCGCTGAGGATGACTCTGATATATTGAACACATGGATTTGCTCGATGAATTTAGGTGCGTTGTCGTTAATGTCGGTTATGCTGACTTCAATGCGATAGATGTTCATTGGATTACTTAGGAGCCCCTCTAAATTTAAGGAACATTTCGGCATATTAGGACAAAGCTCCTCTCGGTCGATCCTGTCACTCACAATTAAAGCTCCCGTTCTTAAATTGACCTCAAAATATGTCTTACTGTATCCAGAAACAATCCGAAATGCTCTTTCCTCCAGTTGTTGCGCATTAATGTGTAAATCCTTAGCAATATTCCCCACAAGTGTGCCTTTGTCCACCTCCTCGGATATGGAGTAGGAAATCTGAGCAGAGGATCGGTCGGATAAACAAAGAATAATGGCGAGCAGCGTCCAGCCAGCGTCTCTGCTGCGTTTTCCATTCATTTTTGAAATGCAGGTAATCCACTCAGGCAAAATTAATTCACTCACAAACGTCAAAGAGGGAAAAATCTCAAATAAAAACAGATCCGAGCTCCGCAAATGACGCGATCATCTTTGCTTGGCTGCGAGGTTCAGCCTACTAACTGGGAGGAGAGGGAACAAGAGACTGGTTCTCGTTTCACAAAAGAGAAGGAGGAGTTCTGGATCTTTAAAACAGACAAAGGAATGTGTGGTCTCTGCTGACATCTTGTGTTCTTATTGTAAAAATACAAAAATTAATTGTTAGAGCCATATAGGAATGGTTAAAATTACATTTGAAAACCTGATTTAGGATATATTTGTAAGTTTAATATCGATTTAGTCTTATTTTGAAATGCAAGCTTTCATTTTGAAATGCTACTTCCGGTTTAACGTAGGATTTACGTTTTAGATAAAAATAAAAGATGGAGACTCTAGAAGCATGCAGTAAAGTCACGGAGCCAGTGCTTTAAGTGGAAAAAAATAAGTGCCGGTACTCTCCTTATTAGTTCGAGATTATATATATATATATATATATATATATATATATATATATATATATATATATATGTATATATATATATAATCCTCATGAAAGAAATTCAGATTCACTCAGTCATCAGTTTAGTCACTAATGCTTCCCAATGCGTCCTCCCTTCAGACCTGTAGACTCCATCACTGGATTCTATTTGTCTAAAAGATAATTCAGGACAAGACACCTCTCTATCTGTCCTCTCTTCTACACCTGGCCCATAATAAATGTCACAGGAGGTCTAGTGAAGATATTCAGCTCTAGTCTAGTGAACTAGACCGTCAGTTCTGCTCTGCAGACTTTGAGTCTGGCTTACCTCATCATCTCCAACACCTCTACTGTCTTCAGCTCTGCAGCATCTTGAGACTGGAACATTTACTAAACACCCTGAGATGTATACTCTGACATCTATTACAGCCTATAAATCTAAACTTCAAAAGGTTATTATGTATAATTAGGGACGCTCCGATCACGTTTTTTGCTGCCGATCACCAATACCAATCACATCGATTGACTGTAAATTTCACATTGTAGTGATGATGAGGGCTAATGGTTTCTTGATCTGTAGAAAATAAATCTCCTTCATTTGGATAAAAACAGGTTTTACTGACTTTTTCTAAGATGAAAAAATACAAAAAACTTGAAAGCACCATGTAGACATCCATCCATCCAGAAATCTATTGTTTATAGATATATATTTACAATACCAATAGAAATCTATTATTTATATATATATATTTAAATAATTAAACATATGTTCTTGTGCACAAGATCCCCATTAATTAGTTTGTGGTTGAAATAACATTTTGAGGAAAAATAGTTGTTGTTTTTTTTACTGCTTTTCAGACACAGAAAAGTCAGCATTGTTTGACACTCTGGTCCATTTTGTGCCCCAAAAGAACGAACTTATTACTGACAATGATCTGATCAGTACTACAGAGTCTACCTGCTGCTCTCTCAGCTCCTCCTCCCTCCACCTGTCTGATCCACTGCGCCATGGCGCGCTGCTCCTCTCCACCTGCGTCATGACGCGCAGCTTTCCTCTCCATAAGCGCACGAGCTCTCCGTCATTAATATTTAAATTATTGTCTTTTAATACCAATTTGAAGAATTATCTCAGCCCGAGCTCTGAGCCAATCATGGAGCGGTCCGTTCAGGGGACGGGAGTCCCTGCTTTTCCTCTCTCATCCGGTGTTTCACCAAATTCTGCCACCCTCCTGGAGTCACTAAATACAGCTGATAGATGAGTCCTCTCATCCACCTGCGTTTCTCCTGCACCGCCACCGCGCTCGCCCTCCGCACCTCCCGCCATGCGCTGCTCGGCAACTACGGCCACCGGAAAAGCTCAAAATTATATTGACGTAATACCAGAAAAAATCCCGGTACGGACGGAACGCTGGAAATAAGTGCCGGTACGCTGAGGGGTCAAATTTAGAAGTCCCGGTACGGCGTACCGTTCCGTACCGCCCCACTTAAAGCACTGCACGGAGCAATATAGTTTTTGACCGTGTGGACTGTGAGTTTATTGGAAACAAGGAAACCCAGATAGGTTAAATAAGAAGTCATTGTTTATTTTTGTATTTTTTTTTGTCTTCAATTTTTTTCTACATTACAGTTTTTTGTTGAAACGCATGGTTTGCACGCGTCCTCTACTTTCCAAGAGTGGCTTTAGGATGACACAGATATTGGATCTGCTGCCATAACATTAATCAAACATTTTACCGAATAAATGTATTATAAAAAATACGGAATTTAAAATGCAACAAATACCTTTTGTGCAAGAAGAAGCGTAAAAAGCTGAATGATTTGTACATAAACAATTTTAAAGATATAATGTATCAAAAAGATATAATTTTTAAAAGAGGCTGGAACCATAAACGTTTCAGTACCCATGGATAGCTCCTGTAAAAATCAAATCGTAAAAACGCTTAAAAAAACTTAGTTGTTTTTTTATATATTTTTTTATTTATGGCAAATATTTATGATATTCTTCAAGGTAAATTGGGGACTTGTGAAATATATGACATAAAACAATAAAGTTCGAAACTGAAATATTTAGCTTAAATATAACTCACCTTGTCATTGCTGGGTAAAGTCTGAGTTCTGGTAAAAGTGTCTCCTCCATTAATGCTGATCAGTTCAGCGTCTACAGGTGGGAACGGAGCAGGGAAAACCACTACGTCACTCTTCAGTGTGTCTGAGCTGAAACACACGTCATACTGCTGAGTAGCTTTAGAGTAAGACCAGCTCCCGTCAGGGTGGGTGGTGATCATCGGGGCGCTGTACCTGCTGAAACTACCGTCTGTCCTGTGGCATCTGACAGCTATTAAACTGATCAGACTCAGCAGAAAGATCACCGACACCGACACGATGGCGATCAGCAGATACAGGTTCAGATCCGAGAAGCTGTCCTCCTTCAGAGGAACATTTCTGAACGGAGTCTGGAGCTCAGCTGTGTTTTCAACCACCACCACATCAATAGACACAGTAGCTGACAGAGAAGGCTCTCCGTTATCAGAAACCAGCACCACCAAGGGGTGAGTTTTCAGGTCGTTGTCGCTCATTCTCCTCTTAGTCCTGATCTCCCCGCTGCTGCTTCCGATCCTGAACAGGTTGTTTCCTTTGGGCTCAGACAGGTGATAAGAAAGCAGCGCGTTGTATCCAGAATCTGCGTCCACAGCCCTGATCTTTGCTACAAAGTATCCCGCTTCAGCAGAATAGGGGATGGTCTCACTGTTAGCAGAACCCAGCTCAGAATAAGGAGCCAGGATTGAGGGACCGTTGTCATTTTCATCCAGAATTAAAACATTAACAGTCACGTTGCTGCTGAGCGGAGGAACACCAGAGTCTGTGGCCTGAACTTTAAACTGAAACGTTTTTAACTCCTCATAATTAAAAGACTGCAGGCTGATGATCTCTCCAGTCTCTGAGTTAACCGTCACCATTGAGGCTGTTTGCACATTTTTGGGAGAGCTATTCATTAATCTATACGTTGATTTTGCGTTCTCATTTAAATCTGAATCGTCGGTTGTTAGTTTATGAATTGTAGTTCCAGTCGGGGAGTTTTCTTTAACATAAACGTTGATCTGGGAATCTGGGAATCGAGGTGGATTATCATTTACATCAGAAACCTGAATAACAATCACAGCTGTGCTTGACAGAGCAGGTGTCCCTTCATCTGCGGCTTCAATCACTAAATCATATGTGGAAACACTCTCTCTATCCAGACGCCCATCAACCAATAACGAATAATAGTTTTTGTAGTTAGATTTTAATTTAAATGGCCCAGAGCCTAATATCCTGCAGCTTGTTTGTCCATTTTTACCCCCATCTCTGTCAGTGATAGTCACCATTGCAACAACTGTTCCTATTTCAGCGTCTTCTTTTACTGGAGTCATCAGTGATGACACAGAAATTTCTGGAGCGTTGTCGTTAACATCAATAACTTCCACTAAAACCTTGCTGTGTGCACTGCGGGGAGGAGTGCCTTTGTCTCGCGCCTGAACACGAATTTCATAAGCCGGGTTTTGCTCATAATCAATCAGACCTTTCACTGTAACTTCTCCTGTGTTGTTATTTATTGCAAACGTATCTTCGGGGTTTAAACGTGCTCTCTCTGTAAAGGAATACACAATCTGACCATTAACGCCTTCGTCTAAGTCAGTCGCAGTCAGCGCTAATAACACAGCGCCAAAATTTGCGTTTTCTATCACCTGAACTTTGTACAGAGATTTACTGAATAGGGGTGGATTATCGTTTACGTCTAGGACGTTTATTTTTATTTGTAAACTCCCTGTTTTAGAAGGTTTTCCTCCGTCAATCGCAGTCAGAGTGAGATCAATAACAGCCTCTTTTTCTCGGTCTAAGTTTTTCTGCAGCACCAGTTCAGCAGACACACTCTGGTCACCTGTGCTCTGGATATCCAAAGAGAAATATTCATTTGCGTTTAGCTTGTACGTCTTCACCGAATTAACACCCACATCTGCGTCATGAGCTACTGGCAGCGGATGCCTCTCCCCAACGTGTGAAGATTCATAGATATCAACTGTAATCATATCTTCAATAAAAGAAGGGGCGTTATCATTAATGTCAGTTATTAAAACTTCAATTCGATGGAGGCTGCGAGGGTTACTCAGTACAGCCTCGATGTTTAAAGAGCACTTCAACATATTAGGACAAAGCTCCTCCCGATCAATCCTTTCATTAACAAAAAGTACTCCCGTTTCATGACTGATGTCGAAATAGGGCTTTTTATACCCGGATACGATCTGTAGACCGGTGGATTGGAGTTGCTGCACACTGAGATGTAAATCCTTGCCGACGTTTCCCACCGCTGTGCCTTTGTCCACCTCCTCTGAAACGGTGTAAGAGATCTGAGCCGCGGAGCAGTCAATGAGACAAAGGAGAGCGAGGAAGGAACTCCTAATAGTATCCCAATGTGTCCGAGCAGCCATTTCGAATAAAAGCAGGATTACTGAATGGTTCCTCTTTAGTATTTCCGTAAAAATAGCAAAATGTTTCTCATGTATCCATTTTTGCTAACGATCCTCTCTCTTTTCGGGCCTCACTCGTCTGCGAGGCGTTTCCACAAAGAAATACCAGGTGATGACGTTTGAGCTTTATGTGATGAGCAGAGGAGGGGTTTGAAATGCATGAACATTGGATTTTAGCACGGTCTCGAGCGACATCTCGTGACGTTTTGGTATGAGAACAAATCCACACAGAATTAAAATATGTTGAAAAGCTACTAAAATATTGGATTAAAAAAAAAACTCGAAGCTGTGAGAATATTGCAATAGCATCTGCGCAAATTCTTTAAGTTGTGCTGAATTTCCTCTCTACAGTAAAAAGAAAAAATGCTATTATTAAAAATAATATTAATAATAATATTGATCATATATATTATTTTTTTACATGTAAAGTGATGAAGCACGTAAAACAGTCTAGAAAGCATCCAAATCCTAAACACTGGAAAATTTCAGCACCGTGGACAGCGCGCTGGATATACTTCAGCGTTATTTAGTTACTTCAAAAAGTTTTTGAAGTTAGAAAAATGTTATATTTATATAATATATTATAGAAAGTTTTAAAAATTTTTCATTCATAGTTAGCCTACTGAAACAACATTTCTGCTCGTCTAGTGGCTCATCAAAATTCTAACAAAAAAGTTCAAGAAAGTGAAATAATATATGATATTTTTATGTTTTTATGTCGTAAAAAACACTCTGCAATAGGCCTATAGCTGAAATGTATTTTTTTAAGTCTAAGACAATTAGTTTTGAAACGAACACTCACTAAAAAACTAAAACTTTTGTTGATAGAAACATAAATCATATGTAAAACAATGAAACCTCAATGTTTGACTATAAAAAGAGCTTCTCTTACCTTGTCTTTGTTTGGTAAAGTCTGAGTTCTGGTAAAAGTGTCTCCTCCATTAATACTGATCAGTTCAGCGTCTACAGGTGGAAACGGAGCGGGGAAAACCACTACGTCACTCTTCAGTGTGTCTGAGCTGAAACACACGTCATACTGCTGAGTAGCTTTAGAGTAAGACCAGCTCCCGTCAGGGTGGGTGGTGATCATCGGGGCGCTGTACCTGCTGAAACTACCGTCTGTCCTGTGGCATCTGACAGCTATTAAACTGATCAGACTCAGCAGAAAGATCACCGACACCGACACGATGGCGATCAGCAGATACAGGTTCAGATCCGAGAAGCTGTCCTCCTTCAGAGGAACATTTCTGAACGGAGTCTGGAGCTCAGCTGTGCTTTCAACCACCACCACATCAATAGACACAGTAGCTGACAGAGAAGGCTCTCCGTTATCAGAAACCAGCACCACCAAGGGGTGAGTTTTCAGGTCGTTGTCGCTCATTCTCCTCTTAGTCCTGATCTCCCCGCTGCTGCTTCCGATCCTGAACAGGTTGTTTCCTTTGGGCTCAGACAGGTGATAAGAAAGCAGCGCGTTGTATCCAGAATCTGCGTCCACAGCCCTGATCTTTGCTACAAAGTATCCCGCTTCAGCAGAATAGGGGATGGTCTCACTGTTAACAGAACCCAGCTCAGAATAAGGAGCCAGGATTGAGGGACCGTTGTCATTTTCATCCAGGATTAAAACATTAACAGTCACGTTGCTGCTGAGCGGAGGAACACCAGAGTCTGTGGCCTGAACTTTAAACTGAAACGTTTTTAACTCCTCATAATTAAAAGACTGCAGGCTGATAATATCTCCAGTCTCTGAGTTGATGTTGATCATCGTGTTGATGGGTATTTGTTCATTTTTTGTCACTAAAACTGAATAGGTCAGCTGACCATTATTGCTGACGTCAGCATCGAACGCCGTCACCGTCCTAATGATAGACCCTACTTTACTATTTTCTTTCACATAAATGTTTATTTCTGGCTCTAAGAAATGAGGCGCATTATCATTTATGTCCGATAGAAAAACAGTGATAACACTGACGTTTGAACGGGGAGGACTCCCCTCATCAGTAGCTGATATTGTGATATTATACTGCGGAGTCACCTCTCTGTCCAGATGTCCGTCAACAACTAAGGAGTAATAGTTTTTGTAATTTTTCTCCAGTTTGAAGGGGAGCTCGTCCATGAGCTCACATGTCACCTCCCCGTTTTGACCACTGTCTCTGTCCAGAACCGAGACTAGCGCGATGGCAGTGCCGACAATCGCGTCCTCGTTCACTGCACTGACGAGTGACGTCACGGTGATCTGCGGAGCGTTGTCGTTCACATCAATTACTTCAACCAGCACTTTACTGTGAGCGGCCATGGGAGGCTGCCCTTTGTCTCTCGCCTCCGCTCGGATCTCAAACGCTTTTCTCTCCTCATAGTCAATTTGACCTTTTACTGAAATGATTCCAGTCTCTGAGTCGATCTGGAAAATATCTAGAACGTGATCTTGATCTTTACTCCTAAGAGAGTATACGATTTCACTGTTTGTTCCTTCATCAGCATCTGTGGCGTTTAGAGTAAACACCGCTGTACCTACGGGGATGTTTTCT
Source organism: Callopanchax toddi (assembly GCA_006937965.1). Lineage (NCBI taxonomy): Eukaryota > Metazoa > Chordata > Actinopteri > Cyprinodontiformes > Nothobranchiidae > Callopanchax > Callopanchax toddi. Next base: position 1,136,734 of record SSNR01000163.1, on the reverse strand, counting down.
AGCGCTTTGATCTTATAAAGACTACTGCTGAATATTGGTGCATTATCATTTATGTCTAATACATTTATTTCGATTTTTGATGTCCCTGTATTTGGCGGAGTTCCTCCATCTAAAGCAGTTAACAGCAGTGTTATATGTGGCTTTGTCTCCCGATCTAAAGATTTCTGCAGCACCAACTCTGGGGATACACTGTCCCCTCTTTTGTGTGTCGCAAGGCTGAAAAATTCATTTGGACTGAGTTTATAGGCGCTGACGCCGTTTTTACCCACATCAGCATCGTTTGCCTCAGATAACGCAAATTTAAAGCCAGGCGAGGTGTTTTCTGCAATGTCCAGTAGCTGTGATCTGTCATTAAAAGAAGGAGAATGATCGTTGACGTCTCTAATTTCTATCTCGACGCGATAAAGCTTTAGGGGGCTGTTGATCACAGCCTCCACACTCATGCTGCATTTAGGTTCATCTGCACACAGCTCCTCCCGGTCGATCCTCTCACTAACAAAGAGAAAACCAGTCTTCAGGTTCACCTCGAAGTATTTCTTATTAGACGCAACAATCTGAAACAAGCGGGACTCCAAATCCTGCACATTGAGATTAAGATCCTTGGCGATATTCCCCACATTAGTTCCTGGTTTTACCTCCTCTGGAACCGAATAGGAAACCTGCGCCGACGTTGAGTCCCAAAAAGAATTCAGCAGCAGGAACAGAAGTGTGAAAATATGCATCCAGATGTTAGATAAAAACATAATTCCTTTTAAAAAAGACGAAGTAAAAATATATTTTTTTGTATTTGCAACGAAATGATCAAATACGTCCAAAATCAAGGCGAAGTTCTTGCTTCTATTGTAGTGTGCTCCATAATGCTGCTCCGTCTCTTCCCTCTTTTCTTTGTGCTGAAATATAATCTGTCGCTCCTAGTCTGGGAGGAGATTTAACTCCTCGGTATCACGGTCTAGAGCGTCGCTTAGTGGCGAGAGTAAAAGATTACACACATCGAGCTAGAGTAAATAACGCATTATTGAAGAAGGGCGGAAAATAAGTAAATAAAAAAACTCCCAAAGACTAAATACATTTAAAAACAGGACGAAGCATGCTTTTATGTGCTGCCAAATTTAATATAAAGCATACTTTTGATGACTAAAAGACAATGAAATTATTATTAAAATATAAAATGACGTATACTAAAAATATTTTACTACAATTATAACGTAAATACTAACAGGGTGTGATTCATCTTGGTTAAAACGTGGTTGTCAGCAAAATGCAGGCATTAGTAAATAAGAAAAATGTTTATAGTACAGGGGTAGAAAGCTTTTAACCTTATTTTTTATGACAAAAATATAAAGTACATAGAAGACTGTTGCACAAAAGGATTAAAACATTACACAACTAACTCCATGTCTTTTTCAAAACATATATAGGGCGTGCTGCAGTCAAAACATAGACGCATAGGTTCAGCACCATGGACAGAGAACAGACATATATGATGTGCAGTTTAAAGTCAGTGAAATAAAAATTGCCACACTAGATTGTAAATGAACCACATTTCCTTTTAGATTTACAATAAATGAAATATCTGACAAAATGTAAAAGAGCGAGCTTGTTTATCAGAACTTTACTCTTACCTTGTCTTGGTTTGGTAAAGTCTGAGTTCTGGTAAAAGTGTCTCCTCCATTAATACTGATCAGGTCAGCGTCTACAGGTGGGAACGGAGCGGGGAAAACCACTACGTCACTCTTCAGTGTGTCTGAGCTGAAACACACGTCATACTGCTGAGTAGCTTTAGAGTAAGACCAGCTCCCGTCAGGGTGGGTGGTGATCATCGGGGCGCTGTACCTGCTGAAACTACCGTCTGTCCTGTGGCATCTGACAGCTATTAAACTGATCAGACTCAGCAGAAAGATCACCGACACCGACACGATGGCGATCAGCAGATACAGGTTCAGATCCGAGAAGCTGTCCTCCTTCAGAGGAACATTTCTGAACGGAGTCTGGAGCTCAGCTGTGTTGTCAACCACCACCACATCAATAGACACAGTAGCTGACAGAGAAGGCTCTCCGTTATCAGAAACCAGCACCACCAAGGGGTGAGTTTTCAGGTCGTTGTCGCTCATTCTCCTCTTAGTCCTGATCTCCCCGCTGCTGCTTCCGATCCTGAACAGGTTGTTTCCTTTGGGCTCAGACAGGTGATAAGAAAGCAGCGCGTTGTATCCAGAATCTGCGTCCACAGCCCTGATCTTTGCTACAAAGTATCCCGCTTCAGCAGAATAGGGGATGGTCTCACTGTTAACAGAACCCAGCTCAGAATAAGGAGCCAGGATTGAGGGACCGTTGTCATTTTCATCCAGAATTAAAACATTAACAGTCACGTTGCTGCTGAGCGGAGGAACACCAGAGTCTGTGGCCTGAACTTTAAACTGAAACGTTTTTAACTCCTCATAATTAAAAGACTGCAGGCTGATGATCTCTCCAGTCTCTGAGTTGATGTTGATCATTGATGACAGCGGAACTAAGTTACTATTACTCACTAGTGAATAGGTCATTCTACTGTTGTCATTGGCGTCAGCATCAGTTGCACTTATTGTTCTCAAAAGAGCTCCTACTGGACTGTTTTCTGACACATAAATGTTGATAACAGCCTCAGAAAACATCGGTGCGTTATCATTTACATCCGACACCTGAACGGTGATCACGTTAGTGTTAGAGAGAGGAGAGCTGCCTGAATCTGTAGCTTTGACGGTGATGTTGTACTGTGAAAACAGTTCCCTATCCAGCGCATCACTAATAACCACAGAATAATAATTTCTATAATTTGTTTCTAATTTAAAAGGGACTCGATTCAATATTTCACATTTGACGTCACCGTTTTTCCCTCCGTCTCGGTCCAGAACTGAAACGAGAGCCACCGCTGTGCCAATTTCAGCGTCCTCTTTCACACTACTGAGCAGTGACGTCACAGTGATGTCAGGCGCGTTATCATTAACATCTACTACCTCCACCAGCACTTTGCACTGTGCAGTTAACGGAGGCTGGCCTTTGTCGGTCGCCTGCACGCGGATTTCAAAAGCATGATTTTTTTCAAAGTCGATCGTTCCTTTAACTGTAATTGTTCCCGTTTCAGAATCAATTTCAAACATTTCTAATACGTGGTCCTGATCCTTTGAGTTCAGCGAATACACAATTTCTTTGTTTAATCCTTCATCGGCATCAGCTGCAGACACAGCTATCACAGTGGTCCCGACTGGTGCATTTTCTGTTATACTTGTTTTGTACAATGTTTTTGCAAAAGTAGGAATATTATCATTAATGTCTAAAACGTGAATAATGATCTCTGACGTGCCTGATTTAGCTGGTGTTCCTCCGTCTATCGCAGTCAGCGTGAGTTTAATCAGAGCCTGTTTTTCACGATCTAATGCTTTCTGCAGAACTAACTCGGCGGACACACTCTCACCTGCGTGGACCGCCAGAGAAAAATACTCGTTAGCTTTGAGCTTGTATGTGCTAATATCGTTTTTCCCCACATCTGCATCATAAGCTGAAAGCACGGGGAACGTAGCTCCTGGTAAAATGTTCTCTGCCATGTCGAGAGTTTGCGATTTTGCCTTAAAGGCCGGATTGTTGTCATTTACGTCCAGTATATTAACTTCAATTCGATAAAGTTTCATCGGCTTATTAATCACAGCCTCTACGTTTATTGAGCATTTTGCAGCTTTGGCACAGAGCTCTTCTCTGTCTATTCTCTCAGTGACGAAGAGAAATCCTGACTTCAAATTAACGTCGAAATATTTTTTCTTGGATCCAGCTACAATCTGAAACATGCGCGACTCCAAGTCCTGCACAGGCAGGTTCAGATCTTTGGCCAAATTGCCAACAGAAGTCCCGAGGTTTACCTCCTCTTGTACGGAGTAAGAGAGATGCCCGGACACAGCTTCAGAATTATCCTCCAACACAAACAGCATCAGATAAATCCCAAGGCACAGCATTCTTCCGAGCAGAAGCACAATTCCATTTAACGTCGAACAGGAATAGATCCGTGGATTGACGTCGACTATCTTGATTTTTGTGAACAAAAGAAATAAAACCGGACGCATTCAGGATCAGAGATTATTCATCCCACCTCGCCCTGCGTCTCGGTCTAACAAAGCCTCGAGAAAACCGATGACGCTGTGGTGTAGGAGGGGACTCCACACACTGAGGACCTGCCGTCGGTGTCACGGTCTAGACTGTCGCCTTATGGACATTTAATGTAACTGCACCATATTAAATCAACCGAATTAAATCACGAGTTATATTGATTGAACACGGCAGTTTATGATTCTAGAAGTGAAAAATAGAACAAGAAAGGAATTTAAATGATTAACATTTCAGACATTAACGTTTTTCAAACAATATAAAGGCATCAATGAATTTCAGAACCATGGACAGAGAATTATCCAGCGGATGCAGCAAAAACTCAACAGAGTCATTTTAAAAATAGAAAAATCACATAGTGATGGATCAAGTCACATTGTCAACTTATAAGTTTAGAATATTTGGACAATATTGTACATGATGAATTAAAATAAAAAATGGTATTTAGAAGAAAAACTGAAATCAATCAAATGTTTATTGGCAGACTAAAAAAATCAATTTTTAAAAAGACAACACAAAAAAAGACTATAATAGAGAAGCACAAACTATAAAACCTTTGATAAAAACATAAAAACAACTATAAAATCCTATATAAAAACATAGATAAACCTGCAGTGCCAGTAAAAGATGACCCAACTAACTAGTTGAGTCAAACCCTCCCAAACATTTTAGCCAGTGAATTCTCAGCCTATAGACATATAACGAGAGCAATTCACAGTGGGATTCGAGAGTGCCACCATAATGCTATTGAAAGATTCTTCCAGTATTAGGTTTCTTAAAAGAAACCTAAAATTGCTTTAAAGGTGCACACTCTCACAGAAACAAACATCTGACTAGCACTTCCAGCCCTAGGGATCTTGAGGAGGATTCTCATTGCATCAATGTAAGCCACTTGTAACCTGTGCAAGCTGGACTTTTTATAGAATGACCACAGGTGTACAGTGGTGTGCAGTATGCTTTAAATAATGCCACTTTAACAGGAGTAGAACAGCAGCTAAATTTCCATGCAATGGTGTTTGCTCGTGCATATAGCATGCAGCACTGCCTGTAAATGTCATAATCATCGCTCATATCCTCTGTGATAAAGTGTCCAAGATATGTTATCTTTTTACAGACCGCAAGACTGTTGCTGGACAGCTTAAACACAGGAAAATCCATCCTTTTATCCTGAATAGTTCTGCAGATTATAACGGCACTTTTGCTGGAATTATATTTAAAATCATATTCCAGTCCATATTCAGTACAAGCATCTAGTAGTTGCTACAGTCCCACAGTACTTGGACTAAATACTATGAGGTCATCTGTGTAAATAAGGTGATTAATCAAAACACCACCTATCAAACAGTATATGTTGAAAGCTCTCAGCCGCCTGGATCAGCATATAAACATATACATTGAGCAGAACAGGAGATAAAATTCCACCGTGCCTTATCCCATTGGACACACTAAAGGGGTCATAGATACTACCCCCTCCCCCCCATTTGACGTGCATCTTCTGGTGAGCATACCAATAGGCAAGCACTCTCACAATACACCCAGGCAGACCCCTTTGCTTTAACTGAAGAAAAAGTTGCTTATGATTCACTCAAACACTTTGGAGGCATCAATAAAACTCATGAGAATGGTTGAATTTTTAGACCTGAATAGATTAAATATCCCCTTAAGAGCATAGACACACATATCCGTGCCATGCTTTGACTTGAAACCAAACTGATTATCAGAGGAAAGGATATATCCACTCACTCTATCTAGAAGGATTCTTTCTATAACCTTAGATAAAATGCTAGCCAATGCAATGGGTCTATAGTTGTCCAGGCAACCACCTTTTCCAGCCTTTCCCTTAATAACTGGAACAAGCAATGTAGTCACCATTATCTGGGAGTATGCCGTGGATCATAAAATCAGTAAAGCAGATTGCTAACAGAGGAGCAAGCCTGGGACTGGCATATTTCAGATGCTCTGCTGAGACTGAATTCATGCCACATGCTTTGCTGTTAAGTAATTTCTGCATATCATATACCTCATGTGTCAGAATATTTATGGACTCATCCCTGTTAACAGAGTCCTCCACATACGGGTCATTTTTTAAACGGTTGAAGAGGGAACTATAGTGCTGTCTCCATAGCTCAGCCACCATAACTTCTCCAAAAACTCCTTCCACTGTATGAGGAGGGAGAGGTTTACAATTATTGAGAGATTTCAACTTTCCAAAAGCTAAAAAACTTGTTTCCCATTAGTTTCTTTGCTATAGAATTGGCTCTCATAACTTGTTCATTCCTGGATATGAAGTGACAAATTTCTTTATTTATCCAAATTTAAATTAGAACAACGATTTTTTAAAAGTTAAGCACAAGAAAGGAAAAATACTTAGGAAAGTCGTAGAACATTTGTAAATGAAGCACAGCCGAATGTGTAATATATACATATTTATTTCTTCCCCTTAATTATAAAGCGACTTATCCTGAGAGTTGCAAAGACAGTCACTTTTAATGAAACTTTAAATAGTTTTAAAAATGGACATTGCTGAACTACAGAACAACTTCAAAATAAAAATGCAAAATTTAGGAAGGTAAAAAAAGTTCCATGTATAAATAAACATTACATTTTAAATGAACTACTTTACTCTTACCTTGTCTTTGTTGGGTAAAGTCTGAGTTCTGGTAAAAGTGTCTCCTCCATTTATACTGATCAGTTCAGCGTCTACAGGTGGGAACGGAGCGGGGAAAACCACTACGTCACTCTTCAGTGTGTCTGAGCTGAAACACACGTCATACTGCTGAGTAGCTTTAGAGTAAGACCAGCTCCCGTCAGGGTGGGTGGTGATCATCGGGGCGCTGTACCTGCTGAAACTACCGTCTGTCCTGTGGCATCTGACAGCTATTAAACTGATCAGACTCAGCAGAAAGATCACCGACACCGACACGATGGCGATCAGCAGATACAGGTTCAGATCCGAGAAGCTGTCCTCCTTCAGAGGAACATTTCTGAACGGAGTCTGGAGCTCAGCTGTGCTTTCAACCACCACCACATCAATAGACACAGTAGCTGACAGAGAAGGCTCTCCGTTATCAGAAACCAGCACCACCAAGGGGTGAGTTTTCAGGTCGTTGTCGCTCATTCTCCTCTTAGTCCTGATCTCCCCGCTGCTGCTTCCGATCCTGAACAGGTTGTTTCCTTTGGGCTCAGACAGGTGATAAGAAAGCAGCGCGTTGTATCCAGAATCTGCGTCCACAGCCCTGATCTTTGCTACAAAGTATCCCGCTTCAGCAGAATAGGGGATGGTCTCACTGTTAGCAGAACCCAGCTCAGAATAAGGAGCCAGGATTGAGGGACCGTTGTCATTTTCATCCAGGATTAAAACATTAACAGTCACGTTGCTGCTGAGCGGAGGAACACCAGAGTCTGTGGCCTGAACTTTAAACTGAAACGTTTTTAAGTCCTCATAATTAAAAGACTGCAGGCTGATGATCTCTCCAGTCTCTGAGTTGATGTTGATCATTGATGACAGAGAGTTACTGCTCTCATGTAAAAGTGAGTAACTAATCTGACCGTTCTGATCGATGTCTGCATCCTCTGCTGACACCGTTTTAAGAAGTGCTCCTGTTGGACTGTTTTCTCTCATGAAAACATTTATTGTGTTTTCTGTGAAACGAGGTCTGTTGTCATTGACATCAGAGACGTGGACATGAATGACGCTGGTGCTGGAGAGAGGTGGGCTGCCCTCATCTGTAGCACTGATGCTGATGTTATACTGAGGGGATCTCTCTCTGTCTAGAGGACCGTCCACAACTAATGAATAATAATTCTTATAATTCAAATCTAATTTAAATGGAACATCGTTGGAGATGTGACAGTTCACCATGCCATTTTTACCACTGTCTCTATCAAACACTGACACTAGAGCAATAGCTGTGCCAATAGACACATCTTCTTTCACTGTGTTTAACAGAGTTGTGACTGTGATCTCAGGAGCATTGTCATTCACGTCTAGAACTTCAATCAGTAATTTAGCATGTGAGGTCATAGGCGAGGAAGCTCCATCACTGGCCTGAACTCGGATCTCAAAAGCATTATTTTCTTCATAGTCTATATTCACTCTGTTAGATACAGTACCTTCTTTTTCATCTATAACAAAGATGTCCACATGTTTTCCTTGATCCAGTTCAATAAATGAATATGATATTTGCCCGTTTTGTCCTGCATCCACATCAGTCGCATTGAGAGTAATAATTGATGTCCCGATCTTCACGTTTTCATATACACTGGCTTTATACAGCATTTGACTAAATACCGGTGGATTATCGTTTATGTCCAACACATTAATTGTAATTGTCATGCTTCCTGATTTTGCAGGTGTTCCTCCATCAACAGCAGTGAGGGTTAATTTAATTAGCGACTGTTTCTCTCTGTCTAGAACTTTCTGAAGCACCAGTTCGGCAGTTACTGTCTCTCCTTTATGTGTAACCAGAGAAAAATATTCATTCTGACTGAGCTTGTAAGCACTGATCGAATTTTTTCCTACATCTGCATCGTGAGCTCGTTTCAGTAGAAACTTAGCTCCTGCTGCTGTGCTTTCTGTAATGTTAATAATCTGTGATTTAGTGAGAAATGACGGAGAGTTATCATTAACATCCAAAATAATAATTTCTATACGGTATAGTTTTAGAGGATTGTTTATGACTGCTTCTACACTCAGTGGACATTTAGGCTCGTTACCGCAGAGCTCCTCTCGGTCTATCCTTTCATTAACGTAGAGAGCGCCAGTCTTCAGATTTACCTCGAAATATTTTTTCTTTGATCCTGTAACGATCTGAAACACACGAGCCTCTAGATCCTGGACGTTTATGCTCAGATCTTTTGCGATATTTCCGACCACAGTTCCGACATTTGACTCCTCCGCAACGGAGTAGGTGAGCTGTCCAATTACGGCGACCCAGCAGCCACTCAGCAGGGCGAACAGACAGATCCACACGGAGCTCGTCCTAATCGGCAAATGCATTTTTAAAGACGTCGAGAAGGCACGTAAAGAAAAATCCAGAAAAGATGTTGATTTAGGTCCAAAAAAATAAAACGAAGACAAAAAAGGAAGAATCGAAAATGAGAAATCACGTCATGTTCGCTACAGAACAGGAGACTGTCCTTTGTCCTCCCAGCTCTTTTTGTAACAAAGCACAGAAGAATCATTCTGGGAGGAGCTCAGAAAAACCGACATGACATGAAATGCAACGGTCTATAGTGTCCTCATGTGGACATGAGTTAGAAAAACCTTCTAGTTCAACTGCTTTATGAAATTATTATACAGTTAAAAACGAAAGAAAAAAGAAAAATTAAGACATAAAGAAAAAAATATATAATTATTTTAAAAAATTATAATTAAGTGGATAATTGCTACATTATGCTCTGTGTTAAAAAGTTAAGAAATAAAATTAAAAAACGAAACATTTTATGTAAAAAAAAAAAGTTTGGATTATGGTCTGCTGGCATGACCAGCTTTGATCTTTAAAAAAATCACTCTACACAACGACAAAATCGAGCTAACCACTGTACTGATTAAATATCAAATGTTAAAGAATTAACTGACCATGACAAAGTGACATTTTCTAAACCAGAGATTAGAAAACTAAAATCGTATTATCAAACAATGAAAAAGCCGACCATGAAGTGCATTTGAGAACAACAGACAGTAATTTAAAATGAGAATAAGGTCAGTAAGTCAACAATAAACAAACAACAACAACAAAATGCGCGAATCTGAAGTAAATCATTCAACCAGTTATGGTGGATATTATTAGAGGTAAAGCCCACATTACTCCTGTGAAAATTCGATTCTGAAACTTTTTCTCAGATACAAACAATAAACTGTACAAAATATTGTATATTATTAGTAAATCAACAACGGAAATACATGATTTTCTTACCTTGTCTGTATTTGGTAAAGTCTGAGTTCTGGTAAAAGTGTCTCCTCCATTAATACTGATCAGTTCAGCGTCTACAGGTGGGAACGGAGCGGGGAAAACCACTACGTCACTCTTCAGTGTGTCTGAGCTGAAACACACGTCATACTGCTGAGTAGCTTTAGAGTAAGACCAGCTCCCGTCAGGGTGGGTGGTGATCATCGGGGCGCTGTACCTGCTGAAACTACCGTCTGTCCTGTGGCATCTGACAGCTATTAAACTGATCAGACTCAGCAGAAAGATCACCGACACCGACACGATGGCGATCAGCAGATACAGGTTCAGATCCGAGAAGCTGTCCTCCTTCAGAGGAACATTTCTGAACGGAGTCTGGAGCTCAGCTGTGCTTTCAACCACCACCACATCAATAGACACAGTAGCTGACAGAGAAGGCTCTCCGTTATCAGAAACCAGCACCACCAAGGGGTGAGTTTTCAGGTCGTTGTCGCTCATTCTCCTCTTAGTCCTGATCTCCCCGCTGCTGCTTCCGATCCTGAACAGGTTGTTTCCTTTGGGCTCAGACAGGTGATAAGAAAGCAGCGCGTTGTATCCAGAATCTGCGTCCACAGCCCTGATCTTTGCTACGAAGTATCCCGCTTCAGCAGAATAGGGGATGGTCTCACTGTTAACAGAACCCAGCTCAGAATAAGGAGCCAGGATTGAGGGACCGTTGTCATTTTCATCCAGAATTAAAACGTTAACAGTCACGTTGCTGCTGAGCGGAGGAACACCAGAGTCTGTGGCCTGAACTTTAAACTGAAACGTTTTTAACTCCTCATAATTAAAAGACTGCAGGCTGATGATCTCTCCAGTCTCTGAGTTGATGTTGATCATTGATGACAGAGAGTTACTGCTCTCATGTAAAAGTGAGTAACTAATCTGACCGTTCTGATCGATGTCTGCATCCTCTGCTGACACCGTTTTAAGAACTGCTCCTGTTGGACTGTTTTCTCTCATGAAAACATTTATTGTGTTTTCTGTGAAACGAGGTCTGTTGTCATTGACATCAGAGACGTGGACATGAATGACGCTGGTGCTGGAGAGAGGTGGGCTGCCCTCATCTGTAGCACTGATGCTGATGTTATACTGAGGGGATCTCTCTCTGTCTAGAGGACCGTCCACAACTAAAGAATAATAATTCTTATAATTCAAATCTAATTTAAATGGAACATCGTTGGAGATGTGACAGTTCACCATGCCATTTTTACCACTGTCTCTATCAAACACTGACACTAGAGCAATAGCTGTGCCAATGGAAGCATCTTCTTTCACTGTGTTTAACAGAGACGTGACTGTGATCTCAGGAGCATTGTCATTGACGTCCAGAACTTCTATCAGTAATTTAGCATGTGACGTCATAGGAAATACTGCCCCATCACTGGCTTGTACTCGGATCTCAAAAGCATTATTTTGCTCAAAATCGATCATTTTATTGTTTGTCACAGTCCCTGTATTTTTATCTATATCAAACAGATCAGTTTTTTTCCCTGTACTAACGGCACTGAGGGAATAGATTACATCTCCATTTAATCCCAAATCTAAATCAGTTGCATTCAAAGTTAAGATTGACGTGCCTACCGGTACGTTTTCATACACACTAGTTTTGTATAACGTTTGACTAAATACAGGAGCGTTGTCATTAATGTCCAAAACATTCACTATTATTGTCATAGATCCTGATTTAGCTGGTGTCCCTCCGTCTAGAGCAGTCAACGTGAGCCTCACCACAGACTGTTTCTCTCTGTCTAGAACTTTCTGAAGCACCAGTTCCGGTGTTATTATTCCTCCTCTTTGAGTTTCTAGAGAGAAATGTTCGTTTTGGCTAAGCTTATAGGTGTTTATAGTGTTCTTGCCAACGTCTGCATCGTGAGCAGGATGCAGAGGAAACTTTGCCCCTGTCGCTGTGTTCTCGGTAATATTCAAAACCTGCGACTTGCTGAGGAAGGACGGAGAGTTGTCATTAACATCTAGGACTAATATCTCAACACGGTACAATTTCAGTGGATTATTAATAACTGCTTCTACGTTTAGTGCACATTTGGCTTCTTCCTGGCAGAGCTCCTCTCGGTCTATCCTCTCATTAACAAAGAGAGCTCCAGTCTTTAGGTTTACCTCAAAATATTTCCTCTTTGATCCAGCAACGATCTGGAACATGCGCGGCTCCAAGTCCTGGATATTTAAATTAAGATCTCTGGCAATATTTCCAACAACAGTCCCCGGATTCACCTCCTCTGACACGGAGTAAGAGAGCTGTCCTGAAACCGTTTCCCAATGAACCTCCAGCAGCACAAAGACCAGATAAATCCAGGTAGATCCCAGTTGGCCCGGAATAGACATTTTCCCCCAAAACAAGGATTTTAAAATGATATATCTTAGGTAGTCACAAAGTCATATATTCAGTCCAGTTAAGAAAACGCCGAAATAAAAGGATAAATTCCTGTTGAAAAAACCTCGTCCTGACGTCGTTCTCCTGCAGCCTCTCCTTCTCTTTGTTCAAAACGACTGAGAATCATCATCCTTTAAATCTGGGAGGAGCCCCGTTAAACCAGAGAGGAGAGAAATATGCGACGGTCTATAATGTCCCCGTGTGGACAAATGCATCAACTACAACAAGCTTCAAAAATACAATACAAGGATTATTCAATCTCCAACTAAAAAAATGAACATCTAAAAATGGTCTATTAGCCCCAGAAACATTTAATAATAAAACTCATCTCTCCTTAAAATGTTTAACTTTTTTCCCACTTTGAATATTAGGTCAGACAACAAAGGCATTTAAAAAAGATGGACTTTTTTCAGTAATGCACTCAGAACTCCGATTTTAAGGAGCAGGAAAACTTTTGCTTCTAAGAAAATATATACAACATGAAACATGTCTGCAATGCACGGTGTGAACTTCACTATGACGATTTTTCTAGTTTTTAAATTAAATACTTTTCATCTTTACCCATTATGTAAAATATATTTATAGCATTTCTGTTGAGTGTGTTCTCACAAAAAAAAGTCATTATTTTCAGGCTGATTATTTATTAAAAGAAATAATAGAAACATATGACAAAAAAGTGAAGCAAGGTTTTTGGAATTTTAACAGAAAAAGAAGAGAACTATGCCAATATTTTAACAGACCTAATATTATATGTTCCGTTCACAAAAGACGTTAACAATAACAACAAACGCTATCACAATCAGCACCTTGGAGAGAGAATCAAAACAGCCGTCAGATAGTAGCCATCAGAAAAGCATAAAAAAATAAAAATGCACATGGCATACACTTAACAAAAACTAACCTATTATAAACAAAAGATATTTAAATGATCATAATTCTTAAGTGCACTGCAGAAATTATATCACAACATAAAATAACACGCAATTGACTCAGTACAATCCTCTTCTCTAAGAAATGTAATGAATAAGTAGAAAATGTTTATAAAAAAGAGAAATGTGTGACTTTCACTCTTACCTTGTCTTTGTTGGGTAAAGTCTGAGTTCTGGTAAAAGTGTCTCCTCCATTAATACTGATCAGGTCAGCGTCTACAGGTGGGAACGGAGCGGGGAAAACCACTACGTCACTCTTCAGTGTGTCTGAGCTGAAACACACGTCATACTGCTGAGTAGCTTTAGAGTAAGACCAGCTCCCGTCAGGGTGGGTGGTGATCATCGGGGCGCTGTACCTGCTGAAACTACCGTCTGTCCTGTGGCATCTGACAGCTATTAAACTGATCAGACTCAGCAGAAAGATCACCGACACCGACACGATGGCGATCAGCAGATACAGGTTCAGATCCGAGAAGCTGTCCTCCTTCAGAGGAACATTTCTGAACGGAGTCTGGAGCTCAGCTGTGTTTTCAACCACCACCACATCAATAGACACAGTAGCTGACAGAGAAGGCTCTCCGTTATCAGAAACCAGCACCACCAAGGGGTGAGTTTTCAGGTCGTTGTCGCTCATTCTCCTCTTAGTCCTGATCTCCCCGCTGCTGCTTCCGATCCTGAACAGGTTGTTTCCTTTGGGCTCAGACAGGTGATAAGAAAGCAGCGCGTTGTATCCAGAATCTGCGTCCACAGCCCTGATCTTTGCTACAAAGTATCCCGCTTCAGCAGAATAGGGGATGGTCTCACTGTTAACAGAACCCAGCTCAGAATAAGGAGCCAGGATTGAGGGACCGTTGTCATTTTCATCCAGAATTAAAACGTTAACAGTCACGTTGCTGCTGAGCGGAGGAACACCAGAGTCTGTGGCCTGAACTTTAAACTGAAACGTTTTTAACTCCTCATAATTAAAAGACTGCAGGCTGATGATCTCTCCAGTCTCTGAGTTGATGTTGATCATTGATGACAGAGAGTTACTGCTCTCATGTAAAAGTGAGTAACTAATCTGACCGTTCTGATCGATGTCTGCATCCTCTGCTGACACCGTTTTAAGAACTGCTCCTGTTGGACTGTTTTCTCTCATGAAAACATTTATTGTGTTTTCTGTGAAACGAGGTTTGTTGTCATTGACATCAGAGACGTGGACATGAATGACGCTGGTGCTGGAGAGAGGTGGGCTGCCCTCATCTGTAGCACTGATGCTGATGTTATACTGAGGGGATCTCTCTCTGTCTAGAGGACCGTCCACAACTAATGAATAATAATTCTTATAATTCAAATCTAATTTAAATGGAACATCGTTGGAGATGTGACAGTTCACCATGCCATTTTTACCACTGTCTCTATCAAACACTGACACTAGAGCAATAGCTGTGCCAATAGATGCATCTTCTTTCACTGTGTTTAACAGAGATGTGACTGTGATCTCAGGAGCATTGTCATTCAAGTCTAGAACTTCAATCAGTAATTTAGCATGTGACGTCATAGGCGAGGATCCTCCATCACTGGCCTGAACTCGAATTTCAAAAGCATTGTTTTCCTCAAAGTCAATATTCTTTTTGTTAATTACCACTCCTGTTTTTTCATTTATAGCAAACAGTTCTGCTTCTTTCCCACGACCCACTTCACTAAATGAGAAGGATATCTTTCCGTTAGAACCTGCATCTGAATCTGTAGCATTTATTGATATTATTCTAGTTCCCAGTTCCACATTTTCGTGCACTTTGGTTTTATAAAGCATTTGACTGAAAACAGGAGCATTGTCATTATTATCTAATACATTTATTAATATCATCATAGATCCTGATTTAGCTGGTGTCCCTCCGTCTAGAGCAGTCAACGTGAGCCTCACCACAGACAGTTTCTCTCTGTCTAGAACTTTCTGAAGCACCAGTTCCGGTGTTACACTTTCTCCCTTTTGCGTTGACAGAGAAAAGTATTCATTTTGACTAAGCTTGTATGAGTTCACAGAATTTCTTCCAACGTCTCTATCACGAGCAGGGTGGAGTGGGAATTTTGTTCCAGCTGCTGCGTTTTCACTGATGTTAATCACCTGTGATGCACTAAGAAACTTCGGAGAATTATCATTTACGTCTAAAATGGATATTTCAATTCGGTATAGTTTCAGCGGATTGTTAATAACTGCTTCAATACTTAGTGCGCATTTGGCTTCTTCCCGGCAGAGCTCCTCTCGGTCTATCCTCTCATTAACAAAGAGAGCTCCGGTTTTTAGGTTTACCTCGAAATATTTCCTCTTTGATCCAGCAACGATCTGGAACATGCGCGGCTCCAAGTCCTGGATATTTAAATTAAGATCTCTGGCAATATTTCCAACAACAGTCCCCGGATTCACCTCCTCTGACACGGAGTAAGAGAGCTGTCCTGAAACCGTTTCCCAATGAACCTCCAGCAGCACAAAAACCATAAAAATCCAGATAGATCGCAGTCGGCCCGGAAAAGACATTTTCCCACTACAGCAATCTAACTGACTTTACAGAATTCCCCTGTAAAGCCACATAGAGACAATCTCCTCGAGAAATAAGAGTTTAAAATCCTAACAAAAACGGCTCTGCGTCGGTCTCTTGCAGCCTCTCCTTCTCTTTGTTTAAAACGTCTGAGAATCATCATCCTTTAAATCTGGGAGGAGCCCCGTTAAACCAGAGAGGAAATAAAAATGCGACGGTCTACAATGTCCCCGTGTGGACAAATGCAACACCTACAGCAAGCGTCAGCACGTTATTCAAACACATTCAGGTTTTCTGTTCGAAATTAATAAAGATGATCTAAATAAAAAGTCATTACGTCCGGATAAAATAATAAATAATGTTTTAATTGGAAAAAATTATCTCCAGAAAATCTCTGTTTTAGCTGTAACGTGAGAGAACTACTTACAAAATAAACTGCAAAAAAAAAAGTATATAAAATAAAAATTAATAATCAATAAGTAATGATAATGGTATTATTAATGAGAATCCTATTAATGAAACAGTCGACTTTGAGTGCAACATAAATATTTACAATCAAGAGTTAAAGGAAAGCATGTTAAACAGATCTACAAAAAATAAGTAAACATTATATATTTGTTAATATGATGACCTCTTTTTTCTGGTTTTCTTCATAGATATTAATATTTTCGTTTTTAATCAAAAGAACTCCCTAAAAAATGAGATTCATTTGACAAACTGCAAATATTTATTTATTTTAAGATTTTCTGGCTGAGATTTTCATTTTCTCTAACAAGAAGTTTGTTAAAAAGTGAGGTAATACGTTTTTAAAACACCAAATATGAGTTTTGGGATTTAAATCCCGTACATGGTCAAGAAAAAAACATTCAATATTCGATCAGCACCATGGACAGCAACAGTTGCAGAAATTAGAACTCGCAAACAATCAGCAAAACGCATGAACCTTAATAATTTAAAATTTTAAAACAAGCACAGGTGTATTTTAATTAAAAATCATAGCAGACCTTGTCATTATTAAATGCATTCAAATGCAACCTCACCAAAGAGGTAGAAATGAGTTTATCGGGCAACATTACAGGGGATAGACTATTCTCTTACCTTGTCTTTGCTGGGTAAAGTCTGAGTTCTGGTAAAAGTGTCTCCTCCATTAATACTGATCAGTTCAGCGTCTACAGGTGGGAACGGAGCGGGGAAAACCACTACGTCACTCTTCAGTGTGTCTGAGCTGAAACACACGTCATACTGCTGAGTAGCTTTAGAGTAAGACCAGCTCCCGTCAGGGTGGGTGGTGATCATCGGGGCGCTGTACCTGCTGAAACTACCGTCTGTCCTGTGGCATCTGACAGCTATTAAACTGATCAGACTCAGCAGAAAGATCACCGACACCGACACGATGGCGATCAGCAGATACAGGTTCAGATCCGAGAAGCTGTCCTCCTTCAGAGGAACATTTCTGAACGGAGTCTGGAGCTCAGCTGTGCTTTCAACCACCACCACATCAATAGACACAGTAGCTGACAGAGAAGGCTCTCCATTATCAGAAACCAGCACCACCAAGGGGTGAGTTTTCAGGTCGTTGTCGCTCATTCTCCTCTTAGTCCTGATCTCCCCGCTGCTGCTTCCGATCCTGAACAGGTTGTTTCCTTTGGGCTCAGACAGGTGATAAGAAAGCAGCGCGTTGTATCCAGAATCTGCGTCCACAGCCCTGATCTTTGCTACAAAGTATCCCGCTTCAGCAGAATAGGGGATGGTCTCACTGTTAACAGAACCCAGCTCAGAATAAGGAGCCAGGATTGAGGGACCGTTGTCATTTTCATCCAGGATTAAAACATTAACAGTCACGTTGCTGCTGAGCGGAGGAACACCAGAGTCTGTGGCCTGAACTTTAAACTGAAACGATTTTAACTCCTCATAATTAAAAGACTGCAGGCTGATGATCTCTCCAGTCTCTGAGTTGATGTTGATCATTTTAGAGAGCGGTATGGACTCACTCTCTATGATTGAATAGCTGACCTGCGCATTCTGATCACTGTCTGCGTCGAGCGCAGACATTGTTTTCAGAACTGTTCCAACCGGAGTGTTCTCCTTCAAGTAAACTTTGAACACGGTGTCTGAAAATTGCGGAGAGTTATCGTTTACGTCTGAAATATAAACAGTAAAATCCTTTGTGCTCGTTAGAGCTGGAGTTCCCTCATCTGTAGCAACGATTGTGACATTAAAATAAGAATCCGTCTCTCTATCTAACTGCCCGTCCACCACTAACGAATAATAATTCTTATAATTGGTTTCTAATTTGAACGGACTTTCATTTTTAATGCGACAATGGACTATTCCATTTTTACCTCCATCTTTGTCTTGAACAGACACAAGCGCAATAGCGGTGCCAACTTTCGCGTCCTCCTTCACCGTGTTACTCAGTGTGGTCACAGATATTTCTGGAGTATTATCATTTAAATCCATCACTTCTATCAGAACCTTGCTCTGGGAGGTCATTGGGGGGGATCCTTTGTCAGTGGCCTGAACGCGGACTTCAAAAGCAGAATGCTCTTCAAAGTCAACGTTTCCTTTAACTGTCAATAATCCCGTCTGCTCGTCAATTTGAAAAATATCTAAAACGTGATCTTGATCTTTGCTGCTGAGTGAATAAGAAATCTCAGCGTTCGGGCCTTGATCGTTGTCTGTCGCAGACACAGTTATTACTGAAGCACCAAGCGGCGCGTTTTCAGTAAGACTAGTTTTATACAAGGGTTTATCAAATATTGGGACGTTATCATTTACATCTAAAACATTAATAATTAGCTGTGACGTTCCGGATTTCCCAGGTGTTCCTCCATCCAGAGCGGTCAGTGTGAGCCTAATAACAGGCTGCTTCTCTCGGTCTAAAGGCTTCTGGAGGACGAGTTCAGCAGAGACTCTCTCTCCTTTGTTCACCGATAAAGAAAAATATTCGTTTGTACTCAGCTTGTACGTGCTGACGTCATTTTTTCCAACATCAGCATCATAAGTGGACAACACAAGAAATTTAGTCCCAGGCAACGTGCTCTCCGCTATTTCGATGTTTTGAGAATTAGTAGTGAAGGATGGATAATTGTCATTAACGTCCAAGATGTTCACCTCCAAACGGTAAAGCTTCAGCGGAGCGTTTATCACCGCCTCCACGCTCACCGTGCATTTTGCTGCTTTTGCACAGAGCCCCTCTCTGTCGATCCTTTCACTGACAAAGAGCACACCAGTCTTCAGGTTTACCTCGAAATGTTTCCTCTTCGCTCCCGAAACTATTTGAAACATGCGAGACTCCAGCTCGTGCACGGCGAGGTTTAAATCTCTGGCCACATTTCCCACAGCAGTCCCCGGATTTACCTCCTCTGAAATGGAGTAGGAGAGCTGCCCGGAGACAGCTGTCCAACAACCGAACAACAAAAATAAGATCAATCCCAACGCAACATTTTTAGAAGAAGAAGACATGATCTGTACGGATATAAAACCAGAGGGGGGGAAATCCCAGGAGGTGTCCAGATTTATCCTTTTCCTCCAAAAGGCTCCACGGTGTGGCTCATGTCTCCTCTCTGTGCTTCTGCGTCTCTTTGTGTCACAGCCCAACAACACATCATCACGCTATTGAAAGAGGGTGGCCTCGAAATGCAATGCAAAATGTTATGGTCTACAGCGCCCCCTTATGGACTGTTATTTTAATTACAACACAAGAGAAAGAAAATCTACAGAAGGACGGTGATGTTATGTATTCAATGCAAATAAAAAAGTTATCAGTGCGTAGATTTATGAGTTTACATGCGCTCTTCTTATGTAGACCCAATTTGTAAAAATAAAAATATAAAACCAACCATGATTATCTGTTAATAATCTTTTGGAACCTCAAAATCATATAAGTGTCAATGTTTATTCTGTCATCATGTACAGTAAAGAAAACTAGTGAAGGTTTAAATTAGCCTTTTCCCTGGATTCTTTGATGGTCAAGAATCTGTTAAAGAATGGAGCCATAACAACTTCTCTTTTCATAATAATACAAATTTATTTAACTTTGTGCACAAAGGGAGAGATGCAATCCTGAGTCCTACCCCTCATCTCCCAATGAGCACTTTCTCTGAGCCGTACATAATATACTCTTCCCTTCCCTAGTCTAACTACATCCAGCTGTTATACATCAAAACATATCACAATTGTGTTTATTGGAACAGTAAACTCCACATTCCACAGTTTTCCGCCCCTTTCCCGGCAAAGCTATTAGTCTGGGTCCACTTGTCACCATTTATTTAGAACCATGGATGTTTAAACACCAGGAACACTTAATCTTATTTCTCTAGTCCAAAATCACTGTTAACACTGGCCAATAAACATATTCTTGAGTGATATCTCATATAAAACTGATATTATCGTCTTCCAAACTGAGATTGTTTTTGTCAAGTTCATAACAAACCTCAACAATAGTCCTGCAGGGTCCCAGGGAGGAAATGGTCATTGATGTTAAGAATGGAAGAATATGAACTTGTACCTTTTTAACATCTTTATCCTTAATATATTACTATATTACAAAATATATACAATATACATTATATATTATAATAATATAACATTTTCCCACAACAATGGTAAAAAACTGTTTCTCCTGTTGAAGAGTTGCAAGACAAAGAAAAAAAGTCAAATCCTAGGAGAACCTGAAGCAAACTATTTTATTTAGTATATAAAATAAAGTATGAGAGCTGACCTGATGCAAAGACAGCAAATCAAAAATACTAAGTTTAAATGTTGTAGTTTGAAAATGTACAAGAACAAGGCAATACAAAAACCCACAATAGTTAACTACCATGCAACTAAGTGTTCAACGCTTTTTAGAGAACATCTTTACAGTCAAAGAGGATGAGCCAAGCCAATTCACTAAATAAATACATTTGGTGCAAATAACTACGTAACTAACTGTAAACTCAGTAAGGGTAAATGTGGTGTCTCTAACAGTTCTTAGAAGATTTGTGGTTTCAAAATGTATCCATAGGCAGTTGTACTGATTTTTTAAAATCCTTTTCATAACTTTGAAGAATAAAAAATCACAAACTGAGACAAAGATGATGAATCAAAAGATGAAGCTAATTCTTGTTTGTTCACCAGTGGCCAAACAAGAAGAACTGGACATTAAAATGTTAGAATATAAAACATGAAAGGCCGTATGTTTCTCACAGTTTTAGTTATTGTCAATTAAAGGTTTAATTTCTTACCTTATCATTGTTGGGTAAAGTCTGAGTTCTGGTAAAAGTGTCTCCTCCATTAATACTGATCAGTTCAGCGTCTACAGGTGGGAACGGAGCGGGAAAAACCACTACGTCACTCTTCAGTGTGTCTGAGCTGAAACACACGTCATACTGCTGAGTAGCTTTAGAGTAAGACCAGCTCCCGTCAGGGTGGGTGGTGATCATCGGGGCGCTGTACCTGCTGAAACTACCGTCTGTCCTGTGGCATCTGACAGCTATTAAACTGATCAGACTCAGCAGAAAGATCACCGACACCGACACGATGGCGATCAGCAGATACAGGTTCAGATCCGAGAAGCTGTCCTCCTTCAGAGGAACATTTCTGAACGGAGTCTGGAGCTCAGCTGTGCTTTCAACCACCACCACATCAATAGACACAGTAGCTGACAGAGAAGGCTCTCCGTTATCAGAAACCAGCACCACCAAGGGGTGAGTTTTCAGGTCGTTGTCGCTCATTCTCCTCTTAGTCCTGATCTCCCCGCTGCTGCTTCCAATCCTGAACAGGTTGTTTCCTTTGGGCTCAGACAGGTGATAAGAAAGCAGCGCGTTGTATCCAGAATCTGCGTCCACAGCCCTGATCTTTGCTACAAAGTATCCCGCTTCAGCAGAATAGGGGATGGTCTCACTGTTAACAGAATCCAGCTCAGAATAAGGAGCCAGGATTGAGGGACCGTTGTCATTTTCATCCAGGATTAAAACATTAACAGTCACGTTGCTGCTGAGCGGAGGAACACCAGAGTCTGTGGCCTGAACTTTAAACTGAAACGTTTTTAACTCCTCATAATTAAAAGACTGCAGGCTGATGATATCTCCATTCTCTGAGTTGATGTTTACAACAGAAGTTACTGGAATATTATTTGAAAAGCCACCTAATAGTGAATATCTTATTCTAGCATTTTCTGCTGTGTCAGGGTCTAATGCAGTTATACTGGAAATAGTAGCTCCCACTGCACTATTCTCTTTCACGTATACATTTCTTACAGGTTCTGAGAATAAAGGGGGATTATCATTCACATCAGAAATGTGAACAGGAATATTATTTGTACTGGACAGAGGTGGACTGCCTTCATCAGTGGCTATGATGGTCACGTTATAGTGTGAAACATTCTCTCTGTCAAGAGGTCCATCAACTATTAAAAAATAATAATTTTTATAATTTAATTTAAGTTGAAAGGGGACCAGCCCAACAATTTTAGTATTAGTGAGTCCATTGCTGCCACCATCTTTGTCAGTTACAGTCACCAGAGCAACAACGGTTCCTACTTCAGCATCTTCTTTAACAGGACTCATCAAAGATGAGACAAGGATTTCAGGAGCATTATCATTAACATCAATTACTCCCACTAACAGTTTACCGTGCACACTTCGTGAAGGTGTGCCTTTGTCTTTTGCTTGCACACGAATATCATAAGCAGCACTTTCCTCATAATCTACCTTTCCTATCACTGATATTTCCCCTGTGTCTGGGTTTATTGAGAACAAAGACCTCGGATTAAAGTTTCCTCTTTCAATAAATGAATATACTATTTCACTGTTTATTCCTTCATCGAGATCTGTGGCACTTACAGTCAGAATAGAGGTCTGACATGGGGCGTTTTCATAGACCTGGGCCTTATATAGAGACTGACTAAATACCGGAGCATTGTCATTAATGTCCATGACTTGTACTGTTATTTTTAACGTCCCTGATCGGGGAGGTTTTCCTCCATCTAAAGCAGTTAAAGTCAGGTGGATAGAAGATTTTTTCTCCCTGTCTAAAGATTTCTGCAGCACTAACTCAGCAGACTCACTGTGCTGTCCGTTGGTCTGCACGTCCAGTGAGAAATATTCGTTTGGACTCAGCTTGTAGCTTTTCACAGCGTTACTCCCCGTGTCTGCGTCATTTGCCATCGGGAGTAAATATCTCTCCCCGGTGATAGAAGATTCAGAAATATTCAAAGTAATTTCCTTTTCACGAAAAGACGGTGCATTATCATTTATATCAGTAATCTGGACCTCTATGCGATGCAAAAGCATCGGGTTGCTCAGTATGGCTTCTATATTCAGAGAACATCTTGCCGTATTTGGACAAAGCTCCTCACGGTCGATCCTGTCGCAAACAAAAAGGGTGCCAGCTTTTAAATCCACGTCAAAATACTTCATAGAATTCCCAGAGACGATTCGTAAATCGCGTTTTTCCAGTTCAGTGAGACTGATTTGTAAATCCTTAGCGAGGTTTCCCACCACGGTTCCTTTGTCAACCTCCTCGGAAACAGAGAACGAGAGCTGCGCNACTGCTCCTGTTGGACTGTTTTCTCTCATGAAAACATTTATTGTGTTTTCTGTGAAACGAGGTTTGTTGTCATTGACATCAGAGACGTGGACATGAATGACGCTGGTGCTGGAGAGAGGTGGGCTGCCCTCATCTGTAGCACTGATGCTGATGTTATACTGAGGGGATCTCTCTCTGTCTAGAGGACCGTCCACAACTAAAGAATAATAATTCTTATAATTCAAATCTAATTTAAATGGAACATCGTTGGAGATGTGACAGTTCACCATGCCATTTTTACCACTGTCTCTATCAATCACTGACACTAGAGCAATAGCTGTGCCAATGGAAGCATCTTCTTTCACTGTGTTTAACAGAGATGTGACTGTGATCTCAGGAGCATTGTCATTCACGTCTAGAACTTCAATCAGTAATTTAGCATGTGAGGTCATAGGCGAGGAAGCTCCATCACTGGCCTGAACTCGGATCTCAAAAGCATTATTCTCCTCAAAGTCAATAATCTGTTTACTTGTTACAGTTCCTGTTTTTTCATCTATAGCAAACAGATCGGTCTGTTTTCCACGACCTATTTTATTAAATGAGTATAACACCTGCCCATTTTGTCCCTCATCTAAATCAGTTGCATTTATTGTTATTATTGACGTGCCTATCTTGGAATTTTCATACATTTTGACTTTGTACAGTGATTGACTGAAAACAGGAGCATTGTCATTAATATCCAGCACATTTACTATTATAGTCATTGAACCTGATTTAGCTGGTGTTCCTCCATCTACTGCTGTCAATATGAGCTGAATCACAGACTGTTTTTCTCTGTCTAAAACTTTCTGAAGCACCAATGAAGGAGCTACACCCTCTGCTTTTTGAATACTAAGAGTAAAAAATTCGTTTTGATTTAGCTTGTAAGTGCTGACCGTGTTTTTCCCAACATCTGAATCTTCTGCAGGATTCAAGAGGAATTTGGTTCCAGCTGCAGTGTTCTCACTTATATTTAGTAATTGTAAAGTGTTGAGAAATGATGGTGAGTTATCGTTAATGTCTAAAACTATAATTTCAAATCGATAGAGTTTAAGGGGATTATTAATTACTGCCTCAACATCGAGTGAACATTTAGCTTCGTCACCGCAGAGCTCCTCTCGGTCTATTCTCTCGTTAACAAAGAGAGCGCCAGTCTTCAGATTTACCTCGAAATACTTTGTCTTTGATCCAGCAACGATCTGGAACATCCGAGATTCAAGATCCTGAACATTAAGGTTGAGATCTTTAGCAATATTACCGACAACAGTCCCCCGATTCATCTCCTCTGAGACGGAGTAAGAGACATGTCCAGAAACCGTTTCACAGTAACGATCCAGCAGCAGGAATACGAAGTAAATCCACAACGAGCTCGATCCGCCCGGAGAATACATATCTCCAGAAGAAGAAAATGAGCTGATAAAATTCTTGAAATCACAGGAATAAAGGGGATATTTAAAAATCAGAAAGAGAAGAACGTCCTCGACGCACAGCTCTTCTCCGCCCTCTGAATCCCTTTGTCTGCGTTTAAAGACTCACATGAATATGGGAGGAGCGCGAGCCGAGAGGAAGTCAGAATTACATGTTATGGTCTTCACTGTCCCCGTGTGGACAAACACAAGCGCTACGATTATTATGACAGAACATATTCAGTTTGAAAATACCCATTTCTCTTTTACGCATCTAAAAATAACCACCTATTATTCGCAGCACCTACACGTAGCAGGGTTGAACGCACTTGTTAAGTGTCTGGCCTATGGGCGGCCAGGGGTCGCTATATAGGTGCCAGTTCGGTGTTGCTGGTCAGAAGTTCCGGCAGACTTTGTGTTTCCGCTTTGACCTGGCTCGGTGTTCGGCCAGGTGGCGATGTTTGGAGGTGGCATGTGCACGTGATGTCACCGTTCACTCAGAGTGTCGGGTTTCTCCATCGTCCCAGGTGGGCATAATTAATGGACTGAGGATGTCCCTGGGAGGAAGGCGCCCTGCTGTCTTGTCTTCACAGAAGCCGCGCGCGCGTGTGTGTGTGTATGTGTGTTTGTGTGCGCGCGCCGCGTCGGATCGTCTGAGACCCGGCTGTGTTAAGTCCAGCGCTGTCAGCTGGGTCAGCCCGTGGGTCGAGCCGACCGTCGGGTCTGGATGAGAAGGAGCTCGTGGGGTGAGGGGAGCCTAGAACTCTGGACTGTAGGACTGGCTCATCCTCTGAGTTTCCCCTGGGCGGCCCTGAACTGTGATTGTCCGACCACTATATTGTCTGTTTTTAAAATAGTTTAATAAATTGTATTTTTTTATGGAAACACGTCTCTGCCTGCCACTCTGTGGAAGAGCCTCTAGTCCCCTGAGGTCACATATAAAATGACGTTCCTCTACGTAGTCATTTAGAGGAAAAGTTTTATGTCCTTATACATTTTCATCAACTGCATCGAATAATTTTGTTTTAGAGTTTTCAATAAGATTCCCACATCAGCCACGTCTCTTTACAAATCGTAATTCCGTGTCAGCTTTAAACCATGCTTAGAACTCTAAATCAAGAAAGAATATTAAGCTCAAAAACTGAAAAAATATTTATTTGTTGCTTTGTAAATATGTTTACACCTGAAACACGTTTTTCCAATGAAGCACGATGCAATTAAAATGTCGAAAGGACTTTTTTTTAAATAAATATTAGGACAATAATTATTTTTTGTCAATGACTTTACCAACACAGACAAACAAATGTCACTTCAGCACCGCAGACAGCGACACAGGCAGGAATGAAATTCGCTTTTTCATTATGAACCAGATGACGTTGTTGTCAACATTCGTCCACAAAGCAACAGCTTCACATAAAAAAACAACTAAATGAATTTACATAAAAACACTATGAAAATTCATATTGATTATATTTGAAAGCTTTAAAATATCAAATATCCAGAAGTTATGTTTTCGTACATATACCTTTCCCTAAACTGATCCTGAAGGGCGATCATGTTGTCAAAAGCGAAATGAATGAGGGAACGAGTTTAAGTCTTCAACTGAAAAGAGAAAAAAACGCATGACACAGTAAAAATCTATTTTGTGAAAACATTGTAACAATTAGATCCTAATAAATTCGTGGATGAGCCTGCAAAGGCAAAAAAGATCTAATAAAAAAGATGCACATGACATTGCCTTTGAACTCCCCGAACCATGTGTGATCAAATGGTAAAAATAAAATGAAATTAATTATTTAAAATAAAACCTAAATCCATCCATCTTCTGTAACCGCTTAGTCCTCCAAAGAGGGTCGCTGGGGAGCAGGTGCCTATCTCTAGCGGTCAAGGGGCGAGAGGCGGGGGACACCCTGGACGAGTCGCCAGTCCATCGCAGGGCCACACAGGAACGAACGAGACAAACAACCACACACCCACTCACACCTAAGGACAATTTACCAGCCCAAATAGCCTGACAGTCATGTTTTTGGTCTGTGGGAGGAAACCGGAGTACCCGGAGAAAACCCACGCATGCACGGGGAGAACATGCAAACTCCACGCAGAGAGGCCGCAGAGCCGGGACGAAAACCCACGACCTCCTTGCTGCGAGGCAACAGTGCCAACCAACTGCGCCACCAAGCAGCCCATAAAACCTAAATATTGCAGAAATTTTAAAACATTGCAGCCGTAGTTTGGTTCAATCATTACACTCTTCACTTCAACAAGCATAACAAAAATATTAAAATACTGATTTCAACGTAAATTATCCACTTAAATTAATTTCTCAAAACGTGTTTTTTCTTACCTTGTCTTTGTTGGGTAAAGTCTGAGTTCTGGTAAAAGTGTCTCCTCCATTAATACTGATCAGTTCAGCGTCTACAGGTGGGAACGGAGCGGGGAAAACCACTACGTCACTCTTCAGTGTGTCTGAGCTGAAACACACGTCATACTGCTGAGTAGCTTTAGAGTAAGACCAGCTCCCGTCAGGGTGGGTGGTGATCATCGGGGCGCTGTACCTGCTGAAACTACCGTCTGTCCTGTGGCATCTGACAGCTATTAAACTGATCAGACTCAGCAGAAAGATCACCGACACCGACACGATGGCGATCAGCAGATACAGGTTCAGATCCGAGAAGCTGTCCTCCTTCAGAGGAACATTTCTGAACGGAGTCTGGAGCTCAGCTGTGCTTTCAACCACCACCACATCAATAGACACAGTAGCTGACAGAGAAGGCTCTCCGTTATCAGAAACCAGCACCACCAAGGGGTGAGTTTTCAGGTCGTTGTCGCTCATTCTCCTCTTAGTCCTGATCTCCCCGCTGCTGCTTCCGATCCTGAACAGGTTGTTTCCTTTGGGCTCAGACAGGTGATAAGAAAGCAGCGCGTTGTATCCAGAATCTGCGTCCACAGCCCTGATCTTTGCTACAAAGTATCCCGCTTCAGCAGAATAGGGGATGGTCTCACTGTTAACAGAACCCAGCTCAGAATAAGGAGCCAGGATTGAGGGACCGTTGTCATTTTCATCCAGAATTAAAACGTTAACAGTCACGTTGCTGCTGAGCGGAGGAACACCAGAGTCTGTGGCCTGAACTTTAAACTGAAACGTTTTTAACTCCTCATAATTAAAAGACTGCAGGCTGATGATCTCTCCAGTCTCTGAGTTGATGTTGATCATTGATGACAGAGAGTTACTGCTCTCATGTAAAAGTGAGTAACTAATCTGACCGTTCTGATCGATGTCTGCATCCTCTGCTGACACCGTTTTAAGAACTGCTCCTGTTGGACTGTTTTCTCTCATGAAAACATTTATTGTGTTTTCTGTGAAACGAGGTTTGTTGTCATTGACATCAGAGACGTGGACATGAATGACGCTGGTGCTGGAGAGAGGTGGGCTGCCCTCATCTGTAGCACTGATGCTAATGTTATACTGAGGGGATCTCTCTCTGTCTAGAGGACCGTCCACAACTAAAGAATAATAATTCTTATAATTCAAATCTAATTTAAATGGAACATCGTTGGAGATGTGACAGTTCACCATGCCATTTTTACCACTGTCTCTATCAAACACTGACACTAGAGCAATAGCTGTGCCAATGGAAGCATCTTCTTTCACTGTGTTTAACAGAGATGTGACTGTGATCTCAGGAGCATTGTCATTCACGTCTAGAACTTCAATCAGTAATTTAGCATGTGAGGTAAGAGGTGAGGAAGCTCCATCACTGGCCTGAACTCGGATCTCAAAAGCATTATTCTCCTCAAAGTCAATAATCTGTTTATTTGTTACAGTTCCTGTGTTTTCATCTATAGCAAACAGATCAGTCTGTTTTCCACGACCCATTTTACTAAATGAATAAAATACTTTTCCATTCTGTCCCTCATCTAAATCAGTTGCGTTTACTGTAATTATCGATGCACCTAATTCAACGTTCTCATACACTTTGGTTTTGTACAGTGTTTGACTGAAAACAGGAGCATTGTCATTAATATCCAGCACATTTACTATTATAGTCATTGAACCTGATTTAGCTGGTGTTCCTCCATCTACTGCTGTCAATATGAGCTGAATCACAGACTGTTTTTCTCTGTCTAAAACTTTCTGAAGCACCAGTTCTGGCGTTATTGTCTCTCCTTTATGAATACCTAAAGAAAAGTATTCATTTTGACTAAGCTTGTATGTATTGACAGCATTTTTACCCACGTCTAAGTCCTCAGCAGGACTCAGAGGGAACTTCGACCCAGCTGCTGTGTTCTCGCTTATATTCATAGACTGTAACGTGTTGAGAAATGACGGAGAGTTATCATTAATGTCTGAAATTAAAATTTCAAAACGAAACAGTTTAAGGGGATTATTAATTACTGCCTCAACATTAAGTGAACATTTAGCTTCGTCACCGCAGAGCTCCTCTCGGTCTATTCTCTCGTTAACAAAGAGAGCGCCAGTCTTCAGATTTACCTCGAAATACTTTGTCTTTGATCCAGCAACGATCTGGAACATCCGAGATTCAAGATCCTGAACATTAAGGTTGAGATCTTTAGCAATATTACCGACAGCAGTCCCCCGATTCATCTCCTCTGAGACGGAGTAAGAGACATGTCCAGAAACCGTTTCACAGTAACGATCCAGCAGCAGGAATACGAAGTAAATCCACAACGAGCTCGATCCGCCCGGAGAATACATATCTCCAGAAGAAGAAAAAAAGTTGGTAAAAGCAGTTCCTTGAAATCACAGGAATAAATGGGATATTTAAAAATCAGAAAGAGAAGAACGTCCTCGACGCACAGCTCTTCTCCGCCCTCTGAATCCCTTTGTCTGCGTTTAAAGACTCACATGAATATGGGAGGAGCGCGAGCCGAGAGGAAGTCAGAATTACATGTTATGGTCTTCACTGTCCCCGTGTGGACAAACACAAGCGCTACGATTATTATAGAAAAATAAATACCTATATTACAAAGTATCCTGCTCCTAATTTAATCATCCAAAACGATCATGTATTTCCCACAGCTCGCAGTAAAACATCATCTTATTTAACAAGAGGAAAATGTTTTTTTTATTTTATTTTATTTTTTACAATTTATGCCATACTTTTTAGAAACTGCTTCAAACATGCCCAATAATGGTTTAAGGTTTCTAACATATTCCCACATCAGATACGTATCTTTACCATCTCCGAGCCAGTTTGCAAACCAGACTTAGAACTCCAACTCAACACAGGAAAACTTGCTTCCCATCATAAATGTTTTTGTTGCCATATAGATTTTTTTAAGCTTTAAAAATGTGTCAAAACTAATGCCTGTCATCAGCACATCATTAAAAATCCAAATGATAAGGTTTAAAATAACAGTTGGAAAACCAAATGCTATCATTTGTTATTATAATATATGTTTTAATACTGTCGAAATGTTCAGTAATACAGAAAAACAATGGTATCTTCAGCACCGCGGACAGCGACACGCAATATATGTCAGAATATTGAACTCTCACAGACTTCAACATTCACACAGATTACCACTGAATAACGAATAAATGATCATTATTGATTACCGTTCAAAATAGATGAAAAAGAAAGAACATATGAATATGCATTGATTATATTTTGAATACTCTAAATAATCAGTTGTGAAAGAGGAGTGTTGATTTTTCTATAAGATTTTCCAGAATATGATTTTGTACGATAATCACGTGATTACAAGCAAAAAAAAAGGGAGGGAATGAACTACAAAGTGATTGCAAACTGACTCGTAAAACAAAGGACTTTGAGCCTTGTTGACATCCGGGAAAGTTAGTTTAAAATATATATGAGCCAGATATACCCAGAGATACAACACAACATTTTTAAAAAGAAAATAAAAAATAAATAAATCAGGTACAGGTTGTGATAATACCGATAATAAAATAAACAAACAATGTTTCAGCATATTAAGAGCGCTGTTTTGACGTTTGGACAAGGTCATTTCATATAACACATTTATCACAATGGACCAAGTCTTCATTTCAATGTAATCTGTCAAACTTAAAAACGCGATTATAAAAAAAAAATGCAAAGCTAAAATTCTCTTACCTTGTCTTTGTTTGGTAAAGTCTGAGTTCTGGTAAATGTGTCTCCTCCATTAATACTGATCAGTTCAGCGTCTACAGGTGGGAACGGAGCGGGGAAAACCACTACGTCACTCTTCAGTGTGTCTGAGCTGAAACACACGTCATACTGCTGAGTAGCTTTAGAGTAAGACCAGCTCCCGTCAGGGTGGGTGGTGATCATCGGGGCGCTGTACCTGCTGAAACTACCGTCTGTCCTGTGGCATCTGACAGCTATTAAACTGATCAGACTCAGCAGAAAGATCACCGACACCGACACGATGGCGATCAGCAGATACAGGTTCAGATCCGAGAAGCTGTCCTCCTTCAGAGGAACATTTCTGAACGGAGTCTGGAGCTCAGCTGTGCTTTCAACCACCACCACATCAATAGACACAGTAGCTGACAGAGAAGGCTCTCCGTTATCAGAAACCAGCACCACCAAGGGGTGAGTTTTCAGGTCGTTGTCGCTCATTCTCCTCTTAGTCCTGATCTCCCCGCTGCTGCTTCCGATCCTGAACAGGTTGTTTCCTTTGGGCTCAGACAGGTGATAAGAAAGCAGCGCGTTGTATCCAGAATCTGCGTCCACAGCCCTGATCTTTGCTACAAAGTATCCCGCTTCAGCAGAATAGGGGATGGTCTCACTGTTAGCAGAACCCAGCTCAGAATAAGGAGCCAGGATTGAGGGACCGTTGTCATTTTCATCCAGGATTAAAACATTAACAGTCACGTTGCTGCTGAGCGGAGGAACACCAGAGTCTGTGGCCTGAACTTTAAACTGAAACGTTTTTAACTCCTCATAATTAAAAGACTGCAGGCTGATGATCTCTCCAGTCTCTGAGTTGATGTTTACCAGTGAAGGTGAAGCTGTTTTCTCACTTACTAAAAACGAGTAGCTCACGTGACCATTTTTATCAACGTCATCATCAACCGCAGTCACAGTTTTAAGAACTGCTCCTACTGGACTGTTCTCTCTCACATAAACATGAATTATTGGTTCAGAGAACTGAGGCGGGTTGTCATTCACATCAGAAACCTGAACATTAACTGTGTTTGTGCTGGAGAGAGACGGAGTCCCCTCATCAGTAGCGATTATAGTAACATTGTATTCAGCCACTGTCTCTCTATCAAGCGGCCCATTCACTACTAACGAGTAATAGTTTTTATAATTGGTTTCCAGTTTAAACGGGCTTTCATTTGCTATAACAGCTTTCACTGCCCCGTTTTTTCCTCCATCTTTGTCCAGCACCGACACGAGCGCTATGGCCGTACCTACATGTGCGTCCTCTTTTACTGTGTTTAGTAGTGACGTCACGGTGATTTCAGGTGCGTTGTCGTTCAGGTCTAGGACCTCTACTAAAACTTTACAGTGAGCAGACATCGGAGGCTGTCCTTTGTCACTGGCCTGAGCATGAATCTCAAAAGCAGGGTTTTCTTCATTGTCGATGTTACCTTTGACTAGCAGAGCACCTGTTAGAGAGTCGATCTGAAACAGGTCTAAAACCTGATCCTGACCTTTCTTCCTCAGCGAGTATTCTATCTCACTGTTTGAAGCCTCGTCTGCGTCGGTTGCATTCAGAACAATGACGGTCGTTCCTCTTGCTAAGTTTTCAGGAATCTGAACTTTATATAAAGATTTACTGAAAACAGGGTGGTTATCATTAGTATCTAAAACTGTAATGATTATCTGTGAAGTCCCTGACTTTGGTGGATTTCCGCCGTCTACTGCCGTCAGAGTGAGTCTGATAACGGAGTCTGTCTCCCGGTCTAACGACTTCTGCAGCACCAGTTCAGCAGACGCCCCGTCTCCTCCTTTGTGTATTTCTAAGGAAAAATAATCGTTGCTGCTGAGCTTGTATGTATTAACGCCGTTTTTCCCAACATCTAAGTCTGATGCTTCTATCAGTCCGAATTTGACACCTGGTAAAGTATTTTCAGGCACGTCAATCGACTGCAGCTGCTCAGAGAAAACAGGCGCGTTGTCGTTTATGTCTTTGATAGTTATTTCTAAGCGGTAGAGCTTCATCGGGTTGCTTAACACAGCTTCTATACTTACAGTACATGTTTGGGCCTTTGCACAAAGCTCCTCTCGGTCAATTCTTTCACTCACATATAGAACGCCTGTTTTCAAATTCACATCGAAATGCTTTCTTTTTGATGAACCTACAATCTGGAACAAACGGGACTCCAAATCCTGGACATGAATGTTCAAATCCTTCGCAATATTCCCAATCGAAGTCCTGGGGTTCACCTCCTCTGAGACGGAGTATGAGAGCTGAGCAAAAACCGCTTCCCATCTGCAGCTTAGCAGCACGATCGCATAGATAATCAAAAAACAGCTCCTTTCTTTGAATAAATTCATGATTTCATCCAACAGAGGAAGACAAAAATCCTTGTACAGCTTCAGTCATCAAAAAGACGCAACAATAAGAACATTGGTCCAGTAGTTTGCAGTCGATTAAACGCTCCGTGTCTCTCCCGTCCAGTGTCTCCTTCTAACAAAGACTAGAAAAACACACAGTGATCCTCCGGTTCTAGGAGGAGTTCTGTGGTATGTAAAATACAACCCGAATGTCGCGGTCTTAAGAGTCACCATGTGGTGGTGAGGATGCACTGCAAGTGTTGTCTGTTCTAATAATGAGAGCAACTCACTCACAAACGCTTTCAAAAACACACCAATACATTATAATATAATATTATATTATATTATAATATAGTATTATAATACAATATAATATTATTATATTATATTATATTATATTATATTGCTGCATGGTGGCGAACACGTGGATTTTTAGGCACTGGGATTATCTCTCAAAAGAAAAAGTTGATGCATTTTAGGTTTACTGGTGACTAAATTGTCAGTTGGGGAGAGTGTATGTTGAAATGTGTCTATCTCGTTGAACTCTGTGTTCCTGTGATGGACATGGAGACGTACTGAGGGCGTTTCCTGAGCTAGACATGGGCACAACTTCCCGCGAGACTTCCACAAGATAATAAAATGAAATATAATAAATGGAAGAAGACAAAGGAGAACATCACCAATAATGGTCCAATTATTATTATTATTATTATTATTATTATTATTATTATTATTATTATATTATTATTATATTACATATATGTAAACACGTGTAATCTTTTATATTTTTATATTTATTCCAAGTAGCAGTATCTAAGAGCAGTATTTTAATTTTGAACAGGAAGGCAGATCTACCGTTTAGAATTAACAGAAAAATGCGTCTTCTATTTAAAAAAAATAGATCTCGTCCTCGAGTTTCCAAAAATTTACGGCTTAAATAACGTCACTAGAAAAGCAGCAACAAAAAACTATTGCAAAATTATAACAAGATGAACATGTTGAATACTGAAATATCTGTTCATAACTACCGCAAAAGCGAAAAAAAAGATGAAACATTGACAAATTATTTTGCAAATGTAATAAATCGAAATTGACATAATTATTGACTTATGACAAAACACTACCAGTGATAAATAAGCTACTAATCCATCTCAATAATGTCACCAGAATGAATTGCTTTTGACAGATTGAAATACAAACAGAAGGATTTTCAGCACCATGGAAAGCACCATACACTCAGAGACCATGGCTGTGTAGCATGTTTCATGTGGTCACCATGAGCAGAGAGGAAGACTCAGGAGACAGTATTCTGGATACTGCAGATTTTAATGTTGATCAGGACTGGGGGCAAACCTTTAAAGCAGCAACAGGAGGCACAAATTAGCAACCCAGCTACAATACAGCTCCCAGCATGCAGGCTCATCTCAACTGAAAGACTTTACATAGTCAATAAACAGAATATTTACATTATAGTGTTAAAAAAAAGAATTACTTCCATTAAATCCTAAAATGTTCTATTGTTATTATTACAAGCTGGCAAAACTCAGTGTTGTAAAAAGAAATTAAATGAAGTAATTTCAGCATAAAATATCACAGTACCAGATTGTTTTTTACAAAAAAATTCAAAATATTCCTGAACAAACCTTTAAAGCAGCAACAGTAGGCACAAATTAGCAACCCAGCTACAATACAGCTCCCTAGAAGAGCAAAAAGTACAAAATGTACAAAACCAAACGAACAGCACCATTAAATGCATTTTTGCAAAATAAAATGGCTCATAGCCTTATAAAGTTACAGGTTTTCATAGTTCACCATATTATAGCTGCATTTTTAGCATTTATTTTAAAGTAACAGAACTTAGCCATGTGCTAACTTAAAACAAAGGGAGACACAGGGAGCACAACCTACCAGCATGCAGGCTCATCTCAACTGAAAGACTGAGCAGCAGGCTGCACATGGATAAAGGGTGTGTCTCACTAATTATGGCCCCCTGCGCAACAGGTACCAAAGAGGAACTATAATATTTACAGCAAAAATGTACATTAAAAAAATGATAATGTTACACAAAGACTTATAAACAGAAAATTCAAAGAAAAATAAATCATTTTTACTGAAAGTTTTGAGAAAGTTCACACAATGAACACAAAAAAAGGATGTTAAAAATAATCCTGCTACATGCTCCCCCCTGAAC
>SSNR01000163.1:1073398-1094764 GCA_006937965.1 Callopanchax toddi | reverse complement strand
CCAGTTTTTAGTAGTCTAAATACATCTACCACTGTACCTTAGACATCTCATGGGACTTAGAGGAGATATACAATTGAATGTCATCTGCATACAGGTGGTAGGAGATTTATTTAAAGAGCTCAAAATGTGCTGAAGAGGGAGAAGATAAAGTAGGAACAGTAGAGGCCCCAACACAGAACCTTGTGGGACACCACTGGTGAGGGAGGTGGAGGAGGACCTGTACTTGGACACGGTCACAGAGAAAGAACGCTCACACAGATATAAGGAAAACCAGTCCAGTGCAGATCCTGATAGACCTACCCTGTGTCTCAGCCTATCAAGTAACAGGTGATGGTCAACAGTATCGAAACTGCAGTCAGGTCCAGCAGAACCAGAACCAAACGTTCTCCTGCATCACTTTGAGTTAGAATGTCACTGGATAAGTAATTTCAGTAGAATGAGCTCTGTAATAGACAGTAAAGCTCTGTGTAATAGTAAATATACCTTAACTATGGTGTGTGTGCGTGCGTGCGTGCGTGCGTGTGTAGCATGTTTCATGTGGTCACCATGAGCAGAGAGGAAGACTCAGGAGACAGTATTCTGGATACTGCAGATTTTAATGTTGATCAGGACTGGGGGCAAACCTTTAAAGCAGCAACAGGAGGCACAAATTAGCAACCCAGCTACAATACAGCTCCCAGCATGCAGGCTCATCTCAACTGAAAGACTTTACATAGTCAATAAACAGAATATTTACATTATAGTGTTAAAAAAAAGAATTACTTCCATTAAATCCTAAAATGTTCTATTGTTATTATTACAAGCTGGCAAAACTCAGTGTTGTAAAAAGAAATTAAATGAAGTAATTTCAGCATAAAATATCACAGTACCAGATTGTTTTTTACAAAAAAATTCAAAATAT
Organism: Callopanchax toddi; assembly: GCA_006937965.1. Classification (NCBI taxonomy): domain Eukaryota; kingdom Metazoa; phylum Chordata; class Actinopteri; order Cyprinodontiformes; family Nothobranchiidae; genus Callopanchax; species Callopanchax toddi. The sequence goes on along the minus strand of SSNR01000163.1, from coordinate 1,093,863 downwards.
TCCTGAACAAACCTTTAAAGCAGCAACAGGAGGCACAAATTAGCAACCCAGCTACAATACAGCTCCCTAGAAGAGCAAAAAGTACAAAATGTACAAAACCAAACGAACAGCACCATTAAATGCATTTTTGCAAAATAAAATGGCTCATAGCCTTATAAAGTTACAGGTTTTCATAGTTCACCATATTATAGCTGCATTTTTAGCATTTATTTTAAAGTAACAGAACTTAGCCATGTGCTAACTTAAAACAAAGGGAGACACAGGGAGCACAACCTACCAGCATGCAGGCTCATCTCAACTGAAAGACTGAGCAGCAGGCTGCACATGGATAAAGGGTGTGTCTCACTAATTATGGCCCCCTGCGCAACAGGTACCAAAGAGGAACTATAATATTTACAGCAAAAATGTACATTAAAAAAATGATAATGTTACACAAAGACTTATAAACAGAAAATTCAAAGAAAAATAAATCATTTTTACTGAAAGTTTTGAGAAAGTTCACACAATGAACACAAAAAAAGGATGTTAAAAATAATCCTGCTACAGCTGGAAGCTGATAAATTCCAATATTTGCACTATTTAATGTTACAAAATGCAGGGAACATTTTGACAAACAATGACGAATTAAAAGAATTTGACGACAAAGGTAAAAATGTTCTATAACATTAACTGATTTTTAAAGCTACAGAGTGGACAATAAATCTAATTTAATTGAATCAGTTGTGCAAAAGTAAAAAAAAAAAAGTAGCATCTTACCTTGTCTGTATTTGGTAAAGTCTGAGTTCTGGTAAAAGTGTCTCCTCCATTAATACTGATCAGTTCAGCGTCTACAGGTGGAAACGGAGCGGGGAAAACCACTACGTCACTCTTCAGTGTGTCTGAGCTGAAACACACGTCATACTGCTGAGTAGCTTTAGAGTAAGACCAGCTCCCGTCAGGGTGGGTGGTGATCATCGGGGCGCTGTACCTGCTGAAACTACCGTCTGTCCTGTGGCATCTGACAGCTATTAAACTGATCAGACTCAGCAGAAAGATCACCGACACCGACACGATGGCGATCAGCAGATACAGGTTCAGATCCGAGAAGCTGTCCTCCTTCAGAGGAACATTTCTGAACGGAGTCTGGAGCTCAGCTGTGCTTTCAACCACCACCACATCAATAGACACAGTAGCTGACAGAGAAGGCTCTCCGTTATCAGAAACCAGCACCACCAAGGGGTGAGTTTTCAGGTCGTTGTCGCTCATTCTCCTCTTAGTCCTGATCTCCCCGCTGCTGCTTCCGATCCTGAACAGGTTGTTTCCTTTGGGCTCAGACAGGTGATAAGAAAGCAGCGCGTTGTATCCAGAATCTGCGTCCACAGCCCTGATCTTTGCTACAAAGTATCCCGCTTCAGCAGAATAGGGGATGGTCTCACTGTTAACAGAACCCAGCTCAGAATAAGGAGCCAGGATTGAGGGACCGTTGTCATTTTCATCCAGAATTAAAACGTTAACAGTCACGTTGCTGCTGAGCGGAGGAACACCAGAGTCTGTGGCCTGAACTTTAAACTGAAACGTTTTTAACTCCTCATAATTAAAAGACTGCAGGCTGATGATCTCTCCAGTCTCTGAGTTGATGTTCACCAGAGTAGAAAATGGCAACGTATTCCTGTCATTTTGTAGAAAGGAGTAGCTGACTTTGCTGTTCTGGTCACTGTCAGCATCCTCTGCCGTCACTGATTTAATCACAGCTCCCACTGCGCTGTTTTCTTTAACATACACATTGATTACAGGCTCAGAGAATTGCGGCGGGTTGTCATTAACATCAGAAACATTTATAGTAAATATACTTGTGCTGGAAAGTGACGGACTTCCTTTATCATTAGAAGCTATAGTCACGTTATAATTACACACACTTTCTCTGTCTAGCGGCCCGTCAACTAACAGAGAATAGTAGTTTTTGTAATTCGTCTCAAGTTTAAATGGTACTTCATTTTTTATTTGAACCGACACGTCACCGTTTTTCCCACCGTCCTTATCGAGCACTGACACGAGCGCGATCACGGTTCCTACAGCTGCGTCCTCTCTGACTGTCTGGTATAATGACGTCACTGTGATTTCAGGCGCGTTATCGTTTAGATCCACTACCTCCACCAGCACTTTACTGTGAGCGGACATGGGAGGCTGGCCTTTGTCACTGGCCTCCACCCGTATCTCAAAAGCTCTCCTCTCTTCAAAGTCAACACTGCCTTTAACCTTAATCTCACCAGTCTGAGGTTCAATTTCAAACAGGTCCAGGACGTGATCTTGATCTTTACTTCTTAACGAATAAACAATCTCGCCGTTTAGACCCTCGTCTGCATCCGAGGCGCTCACCGTGATCACTGTCGCGCCTAACCGCGCATTTTCGGTGACTTTTGTTTTATACAGAGATTCAGTGAATATGGGAATATTGTCGTTAATGTCTAACACATTAACAATGAGCTGTGAGGTGCCTGATTTCGGAGGAGTCCCTCCGTCTACAGCGGTCAGCGTCATGGTGACCACAGGCTGCTTCTCTCGGTCTAAAGCTCTCTGCAGCACCAGCTCAGCAGACACACTGTCGCCTGATTTGTGCACTGCCAAAGAAAAATGTTCGTTCTGGCTTAACTTGTAAGTGCTGACCCCGTTTTTGCCCACATCTGCATCGGTTGCTTCAGATAATGCGAATTTCACTCCTGGTAGCGTGCTTTCTGCAATATACAGATTTTGCGTTGTTGTGGTGAACAACGGGGCGTTGTCGTTTACATCTAATATTTCCACGTCAATACGGTAAAGTTTCAAAGGTTTATTTATTACAGCTTCTATGTTAAGTGAGCATTTTCGTTCCTCTGAGCACAGCTCCTCTCTGTCTATCCTTTCACTGACAAAGAGAACACCAGTCTTCAGATTTACCTCGAAGAATTTTTTCTTTGATCCCGCAACGATCTGAAACATGCGAGATTCCAGCTCCTGTGCGTTCAGGTTTAGGTCCTTGGCGACATTTCCTACTGCAGTCCCCGGGTTTGCCTCCTCTAAGACGGAGTAGGAGAGCTGTCCATCCGCCGACTGCCAGTAAAAATCCAGCAGGAAAATCCATAAATAGATCCCCAAATAGCTCCATCTGCAATCCGAAGACATTTCTGCACGCATTTGACGAGAAAATATAATATTCCAATCACGGATGAATATTTGGACAAAAATAGTATAAAAACTGATCGAGCTTGATGAATGCGAGGGCCAGTGTTTTTTTACAACCACCGCTGTGTCTTTATAACAAAGACTGAGGTTGATGTTCTTCTTTTCTGGAAACAGGAGGGGCCTAGTTTTATCAAAGAGCTGGGCGTTTTCCGATGGATCAACAGCGACGCCAGGTGGTGAAAGACTTAAATGACAGACAGCTTACAAATTTTTATGTGAATTTACTGGCAATTTATAAAATTATTACCCAAAGAAACATGTTGCTTTTGTACATGTACTTATTTATCACGAATTGTTCGACAAATCTAAAAAAATAAAGTTATAAAAGGTGCTACAAAGCTACAAAGCAGCTGTTTTCAGCACCATGGACAGCTCACTTCTCCTTGACTTGAGTGTAAACAATGCTGAACAGCTGTTCCCTTTTCTGACTAAAAATGTATTTCATCAATGAATTGTAAAATTGTGTTGATTTAAAAAGGGCATTTTATACATGACTGATAGTTCACAAGCAGTGTGTGACGTCTTAAAAAAACAGACACAACAGATTCCTTGTAATTTATGCATAATCATAATTATTCCATCCATCCATCCACCCAACATTAAATTAAATTACATAAAATTTCAATGCTAATTTAATTTAATTCATGAAGAAATAATGGCAAATAAATTGAAAATAAAAATAAGTGAGTGAAAATGAATGTGAAGGTATTTTACGGCTTCACTACATCTCCACAGAGACAGCAGTCATGCGCTTATGCAGATTCCCTAGTTTGTAATCCAGGGATTAGGAAGCAGATTCAGAAACTCGTGTCCTATTTTCATTCAGAAGGAAACATGATTTGATTTGAAAGTATTAATAATCATCTCACAGCTATACATTCATCTGTTAAACCTCCATTTTAATAACAATAAGTGACCTATGTGCTCAATGTCATGATGCATGAGAAAATTGTCTGTAAAATACATTAAATTGCACTCAGTGATTAATTATGAGCATATGAACAGACAAACAGAATTACCACCTGGTCCATCATACCTCGACAGCCTGTGATGAAATTCAATAATTCATGCATTTGTAGGTCACTGTTTATTCTGCATCAACCTTCAGGATTTCAGTCTGGATTATCTTTCTAATAAAATCAAAATGACAAGCATGAATGATAAAGTTTACTCAGCACTATTTAGGAGTAGTACTTTCTGTTTGTTATTTTAAATATACATCTCAACACATACTTAGCTTGATGGAGTGATGACCCTGTGATCTTGAGGAACAATACTGGAAAATATTACTTTACTAAAACTACAACTTTAAATCAACATTTTAGAAAGAAATCCAGAATTTTAAATAAAACACTTGTCAGATAACATTGAACATTACTACAGTGAGTTCTGCATCTAACTTGTAAAAAACAAACATCTTAATTCCACAAAATCCACATTAGGGAGCTTGTGAAGGACACTATGATTGTGTCAGGAAAAACAAGATGGTGAACACATAATGTCCTCTTCAGTGTCAGCTCCTCTGGGAAACATCTGCAGAATAGGAAGATAATTAATACTTAACTCTTTACTTATGAATAAATTAATTATACATCCAAACGGGTGTTGTACACCAGTATTTTAACTGATAAGATTTATATAAATGTAAATAATAAATCCTTAAGATACGGTTTTATTTTTATTCATGAAAGTCACATCAAATGATTAAAGTGTTTATCCTTGAAGATGTAATAATGACATTTGGTGAGTAATTAATCCTGAATAAATTGAAATAGGTAAAATCCACAATATGTGGTGAGTATAATTCATATCAGTGCTGGACTGTTTACCACAGCTATAGGAAGCACGATGAGCTGTATGATCAAAGAGGCAGAAGGAGAAGAGAGTGGGAGGAAAAGGGAGGGGGCTGCAGGGGTGGAAGAGCCCAACAGCACGTTCGAGGTGTGTTCACTCCATTAATAAAAGACTTCCACCATATATAGTAACTGTTTTTATCAGCACTGACTGACAATTTCTTGATTGTTCTTTGCATTTCTGTGAATATTTGTCAATAATCAAGTATATTATAAATGTATGGTGCTCATATGAATGTTGGGGGAGGGGTGTTGTCTGAACGTGCTTTAAGGCCAGTCCTCCCTTTTCCGTTTCCTCTCTCTTTATGCACTGCTCTCTTGTATCCATAGCAACGCCATCTTAGGCACAGACAAGGATATGTGCCAAACACACACTCACACACCCACACTTACTAACGCAGAAGCCTGGCTTTCACAACGCTGATGATAGTAGAGAAAAACATTTTGTATTCCCCTGCACCTTTTTTTATGTTCACTTAGATTAAGTTTTTAATTTTACTAAATGAACTTGAGCACCCCTTTTTGATGAAAACTCACACAAGTGGACACTATTGATACTATTTTGTGTACAAAACCAGGCTGTCTTGAGCTCCAGCTGGGATGTTTACAGATTGATAACACAGCACTCGTGCAGAATATTCACTTTGACAGCACTTTTAGCCAAACAGATGCTTTCCAATACCACAGCAACTAAGAGAGCCTGACCTTTGCATCCAGCCACACCCAAGACTTTCTGAGCTAAGACTGGGAGTGAGCTTTAACATCTCGTTCCCTGCAGAATGTGTACAACACCCTGCTCCACATAATGAGATACTGACATCATCAATCTGATTTTGAGGGAGTTTGTGCTCATTATGACACAAGGGGGCATCCTGCTCCTATGTATGAGATTTTCTGTTTTAGTACCTTTTTTTTAGATCTACAATATTTCTTTCATTTACTCCATTTGTATTAAGCATAGTCCTAGGTTGTCAGCTTCCTTTTTATTAGCAGCTATGTAGCACATGATTCTAACAACAAGAATATCACAAAACCTTTTATGCAGCATTACACAAAAATGTTTTATAACTGAGAAAAGGACAAAAATGAGACAAGAATGTCTTAAAAAGAGAGAGAGGCACACTTGCTATTTTACACAACTGTTACAAAATTAGATGCATGTGAGCCGAATCTGCTATAGGATCATTTCAGAGAGATTAGAGGAGAAGGAAAAAGAGAAAATGAGGCAAAGAGAAATGACTGTCTCGTAGAGTTTAATCCTACTACCACTTAATCATTCATTTCCAAATCTATGCTTGCCTCCTCAGATTTTTTTGTGTGTTTTTTTTGGGGAAGTAAGTAGGACAGAGGCGGGTCTGTGGAAACATGAGCCGGAACAAGATGAAAACCAGGACACAACAATATGGAGTGTGCCAAAAACACACTCACACACATGCACACACTCCTGAAAGGCTCTATGGGACACATTGTTCACTCATTTGGAAAGTAATGACACGATGGCCAAAACGAAAATCACATAATTAGTTACTCTACTGTGAAACAACAAGCAGGAGAAACTGCACACTGCTCGGATTGTTCCAGCCCATCTCATGGCCCTTTACTTCTTATATCTTCTAGTCTCACTAAAATATGTATGCTCTTTATTTTAAAGGGAAAAAAAGCATGCTTTCGAGATGAAAAGGAGAGTCATCAAGAAATGCTGTGGTTTACAAGGGATTGTGTGAGAGTGAAGTTGGAGCAGGAGTTTGCCAAAGATGACAGGACAAACAGTTCCACTGATCACTATCCTGATAATTTGATCAAATCTTTTGAAAAAATAGAATGCAGCGATCAGCTTGTGATACTAGTATTTGCTTCTCAGCCACAAACAGATCATCAAAACAATAGAAAAGGAAACACAATAGTAACAGCAAATGTCGCACAAATCTGATTGGGTGAAAAATCAATGCGACTGTAATGGACCCTCTGATTGGTTAAAATTGTGCCTAGCGACAAAGGCAGTGTCCATCTGAAAGATCTCTGCACAGTGAGCTCCTGTAATTGATTCAGTTTCCTCTCTCTGGTTTTCATGGTGACGCATATGCAGCCCGTGTCGGTGCCCCTCCCTGCATCTTACTCCACCACACCCCTCCATCTGAGCACTCAGCATGTCTGCTAGAAACAGAGCATTTGTTTCTCCCTCATTTCAACCAGACAAATGATTTAGTATTCATAATTTACTTCAGATTTATCTGAAATACGTGACATATTGTGCACATTTACAGTTTTATACCTCTGCACTCTTCGGTTTCACATTGAATCAGACTATTTTTCTTGGCTTAATAATGAATCTGTCTTTGTTCTGATGTATGAATGAACCAGATTTGTCAAAACATAGAATGGTGTGTCTGTATTAAATCAGTCACAGTGAAAAATGGGACAGAATCTGCTTTTATGGATCAATAGTGACTGAGGGTAAATCACAATAGTCAGTCCATTATCACACACACAGTGGCAACATGGTAAATAATTGAATGTATTGACACACAAACACACATAAGCCTTAGCAAGTAATTTTTGCTTTTGGCCACAAGAGGGAGCGTTTTTACCCTCTTCATTTTTTAAAAGTCTTTTCTCCCTCTCTCTGTGTTGTTCTCCATGACACTTTCTACAGGCAGACACCCTGATATCAGAGACAGGAGAGGATAAAATGCCTTTTATTAGATTAGCACTCTCACACACTTCAGAAATTGTATCAGTAGTAGCTACACCAGCAGCCTCAGTGTCGGCTGCACAGTTCCTTTGGCTGCGGATATGAAAATGTCAGCTGTCCAAGATGGTAAATGGAGATTTGAGAAAACTGGCACATTTGTATTCAGCTGTTACATATCGAAACACAGACAGATGAAAAATCTCTGCACTGCATATGTTCAGAAAATCTCATATTAATCTTTAACATGTAAAAACACCACTTGAATACCACAGTTAATTTCCTCTTCACTGCATCACTTTCATTCTCCAGTTCTCAGCACTGTTTACCTGTATATATTCACACTGCATTGTGCATGGTCTATTTATACTTTCTTATTAGTCATGTGCAGAACATGCGGCATGCATATGAAAAGCTTTGCAGGTGCAGACCAGCTGCACTTGAACTGGCCTGTTTCTTTAAAAAAATGAATGAATAATAGAAGAGAGTGTTGGTCTGCAGAGGATCCCACGTTGGAAACTGCTGGAATGATTTTGCAAGATTGCTCTACTTTTTCCACAGTAAATGAGGAGAACTATTTATAAAATAATGACTTGCCAACCAATCATTTCAGCTCTGGCTGCAGCTTTCCAAAATTAGCAAACCACCTTCCCCTCTCATCAGCATCAAAACTAAAAGATATGCAAGCAAGAAATGCTCAGCTATGTGAGGCGAGGATGTGACAAAAACAGGTGAAACAGCTGCACAATATATATTATATATGGTTACATGCTGCTGAGCTGATTAAAGGAAAGGTGCATGTTTGTGTAGGTTACAAAAATGGATAAGCAGATGCAGAGAGGTCAAATCCACTCCTTTTAAAGCAAATGTGCATATACTGACCTTTAATAAATTATACTATTATGACAGGACTTTGTTAATGAAACAGATTAAAAATGTGTTTGTCTCTCTTGAGGCTGCAGACTGGGGTGCCCTTAAAATTTTTAAACACTATGATCGAAAAACATCATGACACTTTAAACTATGTCACTCTACATTACATACAAAAAAACAAAATTATTCCAAACCAGCATAATACAATATGATAAATGGAACAATTAATGCAGCTCATCATTTAACAACACAATGGGAAACCAGAAAAGAGACACCAACAAACAAAAAACAAAAGGTTCTCAGAGAAGGAGTATATGACATGTTGAGTTCTCCAGTTTACCTACAAGCTTCCAATGAAAGTTCAGTTTCAGGACTTTATTAAGATGACTCAACCTAATCGCATTAGAGGAGCAACACAGTGGAATTATTACTTCACATGCTCTGCAGAGACTTTAATCCAGGTCATCTGGGAATACTGACAGTGGTGACAGGAAATAAAGGAAACCTGAACAGGAATTTCTTCTTAAATGATTAAAGAAACCAGGCTAATGTTTCATGGGCAAATGCTTCCTCTTTAAAATGTATGAGAGAATCCAATATAGTACTGGGTGATATTTACTACAGGTTTACATTTGCATGCATGCATGGGTACTTTCACCACTTTTCCAAATGTTACTGTTATTTTATTTTTTTCAGATGCTCCTTATTTCTCCCTGTTTTAGTTAAAGGGCAATGCAAGATGAGTCAGGATTGAGATACACATTAGGCAGTAAACAAAGGATAAAGGTAGAATCATCAGAAAGACCCTCTTTACAGGAATCTGTAAACAAGCAGAAAAAACTTCCTGTAATTTTTGATCAACATATTTATGTTTCTGTCTTTCTTCCTGTCCAACCATGCACACATAATGCAATTACTGTATCAACAAGAGTAATATAAGTTTAACTGGACAGTTGTTCAAAGAAAGCCCTGACTAATTCCTCCTGAACAAAGGCAAGCTTTCCACATTTATGGATACACATTCAAACTGCGTTAACCAATCACAGACCACGCCGAATGTACGTACACACATGTGCTACATGTGAACCAGTGATGTAATGATTTTCCCGGCACTGCAGTTTTATTTTGTTAAACCAATCTGACTTCAAAAACACTTCAAGGAACTATCTGGCTTAGATCTGTGAAGGTACTCCATGTATCATCATTATGCTAAATGAATCGTCCCTGGCTCAATCCTTGTCAAATTAAACTACTCATCCCGCTGAGTCCTGCATACCGCAATCACCAGAGGAAATTTTTACATGCAAAACTCGATGTAACTCTATTATTTGGCTCCTTGCTGACTGGGCATCTATTCCTGACCAAAATCTGACTTTTCTCTGAATTCTGATAAAACAGAAAACATCTGATTTGAATCAAATCAGTCTTTGTTCAGATAATCACCTAGCACATTAAGACTGTTCCATCCTCTATGCATGAACCTCACAGTCGCACAGAGTTCAAGAACTTTCATCTATCTTTCATCCTCTCTTTTAGCCTCCATAAAAGTATATTTAAAATAAAAAAGTGGTCTACATAGTTAATATTTGACAAATATGCATCTGGTTTTCCACTTTGAGACTAATAGTTTTGATTTGTATAGAAGATTAATTTTAAAAAGTGTGATGTATGTTACAATACTGGATCATGTCTGCTAAATACAAACTGCATGTGATAAACTACAAGTCAATGAGACAAATACTGTAAATCACATGCAGATGTGAGAGAAAGATACACACATCACATCTAAAAAGTACATTAAAGAATCAATAAACTTTAAGTATTTGCTCCATCGATCTGTATTACAGAATCTAACAAATCATCATAAAATAAATTGTTTATTTTTGAAACAATGACACTGGCTTGCATGACCATGGTTGACAACATGTACAATTATATGTATTTTCTTTCCAGACAGCAAAAGAAAATATAAATGATCAGGATGGAAAGTATCTTTTTTCTTTAAAACTGCAAGTTAGTTTGTGTAGAGGTGTGATATTAAAAACAAAGTATAAATGTGCATGTACCTTTAAAAACATATCGACATATGTTCATCTGAAATGGAATATTTTCATTTCTGTTGTCTTTTACTTCAAATAAATGAGTTATTAGTCAAAATGAACAAAGGTTTAACTGTCGCTCAGTTTTAGTCATTTAAACTGTTTACTTTTTTGGTTTTTTCATTTTTTACTGTATCTTCACATCTAGGAGAAGTTAAAAGGTGAGCTAAGTTTAGTTATACTTCTAAAAATATACTTTGACTAGATCTCCTCTGCCAGAAACTTCCCTTTGTAGGAAAAAAAGGTGAATAAATCAAACATTCTCTAAACTATATCAGCCATTTCTCATCAACTTGCAGTAGCGCTAAGCAACAGGAGGGGGCATAAGAAAAAGTTGGAGCCAAAGGATGTCAGCATGTGTAGGAGGAGGGGAGGGATGAAGAAAATCAGAGCGAGAGAGATTCTTTGTTTAAAGACACGAATCAGAAGATATAAAGACAAAGAAAAGGACTAAAGAAAACAGCTTACAAAGGAGAAGAGGAACAGCAATAGGTGAAGCTGAGAAGTATCTGAGGTACCGTGATGAGGTGATAAAGAGAACAAAGGAACGTGAAAAAAGAAACATGGTGGGAGGAGAGAGCGGGATATGAGTCAGACTGACAGTGTTAACACTCATCCTCCACTCCACACCCATGTCTCTGTTTTTTACTTCAAACACTGGGTAAGATGGCGGGAAACACAGAAGGGAAATTAACACGGAAGCAGAACAGCAACACACATTCACGAGTGTGTATGGCTACGCAGCATCACATAAACTGTTATCTGCATGTGATTGTGAGAATATTAGCACTAATGCCCGAATGCCCACATTCCTGATTCATTTTTAGGACAGATGGTCCATCTAAAAATAAACACAGCAGACCAACTTTACAAAATGAAACGCTACATGTGGGATGAGATGACTCACACACTGTACCGAACAACTCGCTGCTTTACAAATCAACAATATGAGTTTGATGTGTTCAGCTTACTTTAAAGACAAGGAAGACATTTTATTCTTTAATCCTAATCACAACTGAGAAGACTTATATCTTTACCTAATTAATTCAGCCTGTAAGGAAACATCTTACATCCTACAGTCACTGTTACTCCCTGCAGCCTGTAGAGCAGGGCTATATAATCCTGGTCTTGGAGTGCCACTATGCCTGAATGTTAAATGCTTCCTTACACCAACACACCTGGTTTGAATCCATGGCTGATTAACAGGGTCCTGAAGAACTTGAGGACATGCTGAAGAGTTAATGTAAACATTGAATCAGGTGTGTGAGAGCAGGGGAAAAGATAAAACATGCAGGGTAGTGACCATTCAGGATCAGAATAAAAAATCACTGCTGTAGAGGCTGCAGGTAAAACAGCATAGCTAATACTATACACACAAAATGTATACAGCATACAGTTTTCATTCTACAGGTTTAGAGCAGCAAATATATTCAACTTTATCTTAAAATGTTTTATTATTTTAGGTTTAAGTAAGGGAATCATTATTAAAAATAAAGAGTATGGCCCCTTTTGTTTTTTGCAGCTGTTCTTTTACTTTTGTTCAATTTTATATTTTTATGCCATTAAATTAAATATTTGGGCAAGTGCTGAACATGTGTTGCACTTACTGCAGAAATAAATGAATTTAAAACAAAGTTGTCAATAAAATAAGTTTTTGTGTCATTACTTGCCACATGTATAAATATAAACTTCAATCTCTATGCATGCATTGGACCATGCATGGCTAAAATTAGGCTGTATGCAGGAGATATGAGCCAGAAAAAGAACATCTGTAAAGTCAAAACTTTGTTGCAGTTAAAATAAATAATCCTCAGCTGTACTAAAGTCACAGTACTTATGTGTTTTTAAGGAAGAAAAACTCAGATGAAGTCAAAAAATGGAGACAGCACTTTCTGCAAACAAGCTGAGAAATTACCCAAGATGCATAGAGAAAGCAGCAGTCAAGGCAAGCAGCCATAGAGTGAAGAGGAACCCTGCAGCTTGAGACTGCATCTCTCTAACAGCAAACATCTGATCCCATGCACTCATGGTCAGAAATAAATACAACATCCTGTGTTAATCGTACAAGTATATGGCATTTGGGGACATTTACCCTATTTCCCCCCACAGCGACGAGTGTAAGAACACTGCTGCAAGAGGCCAATCCTCTTAAAAGGGATGTATCCTGTCTAGCTGACTCTAGATTTCCCTCAATGTCAGGCTTTTTTTTCTTTTCAATCAGAAACAACAACATCAGCCAAATACATCTATTTCACATGATTTAAAATTTAATTTGCAGCCACAGCCAATCAGGGATTCACTAGCTCTGCGTTCAATGTCCAGTTGTCTCGCTTGTAGCCTAGAATTGACCCATCCGTCAGTTCAATCCCTCAGGCGTGCAGTGATGACCTGAGCACAGCAGCAGATGTTGTGGCTGTGCGAGCGCTGATGCCAAACAACGGCTCTGCAGACTTGCATCTGTTCTAATCTCTGTTGATTCAGAAAAAAGTAAAAGAAAAAACATTCCTTGTACTGAAATGCACTTAACAAAGCTATCATGCTGTGGTTATTATGTCAGAGAGATAAATATACAGCTGTTAAACCTGTCTAGTGCTATTAAATGAATGTTACTGCTAATACTGAGACTATTAATATAACTGAAAACAACTGCATGATGACAACATCATGAAGGGGTTCTGAGCTATAAGCTCCTATCAGCCAGACTTATAATGACAACTGAAGATTTTGTTTCATTACTAAAATCTTGCACAAGGGAGACCTCAGAACTCTGTCTCAGATACTTTGAGTGATTCTAAAATAAAGAGGTCAAACATATAGCATTAAATCACAGTCATGATTCAATGGACTGAGAAACACCGGAACTCAAAACTTATATAACCAAGTGGTGCAGAGGAGGAAAGGTCAGTCCTATTTATACTCACACAACGATTAGAATGAAAGATGTACATACGGCTTAGAAAGGATTATATCAATCATTTTCTTTTGTGTTATTGTTTTCTTGATTAACAAGCTTGCAGAAAATGCAGTCTATTTATCAATACCAACGCTCCAGATTTGACCTAAATACTGCTGTGTGGGTACTAGCTTAGGCCAATTCACATCAAAGCCACACATGGCTCTCGACCGCTCTTGTCATGTTCTGGGACAAATGACAAGAGCAAAAACAAACGGTGCCAAAGAGTCTGACTCCACGGCTGTAAAAGCATACATTTGACCCAAAAACTTCATGTTAGTTCTGGAAGCATTCAGGCAAAATAAAGACATTTAAATTCTTTAATTAAAAATTTTAATTACAATTCTGTATGAGCAATAAAACATTGCTCATACAGAAAATATTGCAAAAGATTTGCATTATAAATGTATAAACAAGAGTCAAAGAAGTAGTTTACATTTACATACACAAGCACTCCTTGTCTTTATCAACATTGAAAGTGCAACACTGAAGAGATAAATACACAGTTTAGTGACTAATACCCCATCAGCAGCACTGCAGCAGTGTCTGTGCTGACATTTACAATAACAGACTCCTGATTCACCAATAAAAACAGCCTCAGTGTCTGAAACACAAACAGTATCAGCACATGAACACAGAAGAGGAGCACGTTGAGCACCAATCTAAACAACAAACAGTTCAACACTTTATGAGCAGGCTGCAGTTTATATACTCTAACTTATTTTATTAGTTGGTTTACTGTAAATAACACATGGACTTCATGTTTTACTCATCTTCCTCTCCAACACTAAACTAAAATAATTACTGCTGCAGAATGTAGTCTTGTCAAGTAATTTTGATTTAAAAAATATTAGTGACGGAGACAAAAATGCTCATAGGTAGGTAGGTAGGTAGGTAGGTAGGTATAAATTAAATAATTGTTCCTGAAAGGCTGCTGTAGCTCCTTTGTTCCTTAAACAACAACAGTGTCTACAACAGGCCTGTGTTGCATTATTTAAAGAAAATAAGGAAAAGTGGAATGTATTGATAGCCCCTCTAACTACCATTATAAAATTACTGAATAAAGCAACATGTAAACTATCATTTCAATGTCACTATATTTAGCTGCTGACCTGAAATAAAATGTTTTATGTAAATTATATTTTAAGAAATGTCATCTATGAAATAATATCTAAAGGAACACAGCACACTTTACGTTTCAAAGCAAATCAACTGACGTAAAGAAATATGCTTAAGGTTTTTCTTTTGTCTCTTTGACAATGAAAATAACCTAAGTTTTATGTAATTTGCTGCAGTTATACTTCATTTACTTTATGCACCTAGTGAAAACTCAATATTTACCATCAGATATCAGTCTGCCTACATTACATTTGTTCTCTGTATTAAATATTCACACATAAATTCATGAAAGATTGATGTTGAACAGAAAACGGGATGTTTTGATCAGTAAAACTGTAAATGTTCTGTTAATGAAGCTCGTAAAATAAAATTTACCAATGATATTATCTAAAATGTATATGCTAAAAACATCATTGTAGCATGTATAAGCATTGATGCCTGTCTTTGAGTGCAATACTGTTTTGTGTTTTCATTTTCCTGTGCTAAGAAACACATCTGTATGCTCTGTTAGGCTGTTTGTCTCTTCCAGTCCCATCAGCCACATTTCTTCTGTGAAAGTGCCTTTCAATAAAGAGGATTAGACATGTGTGAGTATGTGCTCTATGTTGCTGCATGTCTGTTAAAGTGTGTGTGTGTGTGTGTGTGTGTGTGTGTGTGTGTGTGTGTGTGTGTGTGTGTGAGGAGTGAACATAGCCGTTTTCCTTTTTCAGCACTGTTTGTGTAAATTAGATTTCCATCATTGCTGCTGACCTGAATGTGAGTGGCACCATCCTCAAACAAAGCTGGAGTAATAAGGGCGAACATGCCCCACTGACACACAACAGCACATTGGCCATCCACAGACAGAACCCCACAGGCACAAGGCACAGTGTCACAGCCTGAAAAACATACGACTAACTGAGAAAGGAGCTGGAACGCAGAAAGACAGACAGAAAGCCAAAGAGGAGGGCATCAGAGAAAGGAGAAGAGAAAAGTCAGATGCATGTGTGAGAAATGGAGGCTGAGCGTGGGATGGGGGAGGGGGAAATCTGTGAGTGAAAGCATTATGGCGGGAAAGGGAAGGAGACGGAGACATGCGGCAAAAAACAGAAGGAGGATAAAGGACATCGATTTGAAGCAGAGTACAACACTATAAGAGCTTCAGAAAAAGAAAAATGTTATAATATTTGCACAAAATTACCACAGCTGCAGGGTCTGGGCACATATTAGCCACAAGGATGCAGGCAAATAGACCTTCATATAACCACAGATGTTGTTTATGCAAAGACAGATGCAAGTTCCATCAAACATGCCTCCAGCAATAAGCCAGTTTGGTTTAACCTAGTATTTAGTCAATGAGAATGCAAGATCATGATCTAAGTGTAAAATATGAAAAGAGAAAAAATAAGCACTTTAATATTAGTGAAGATTAATGCAGAAAGTATTCAAAATCAAAGGCAGAAATGGGGAAGGAAAGTGTTTCAGCATAGTTGTGAGTACTTTAAAGGGCTATTTCAGTCATTTTGAGAAGGCATTCTATCAGTTATTTATACAGTAAAGACTATACCACAGGTGACATCACTCAAAGTGAGCAGAGTCTCCTGAGACTGGAAATAGTTCTCTGACTGAAGCAATAGTCAGATCAGGAGAGACACTGCTGCTGAATGCTTACAAAATAAAACTCATTTTATGATAATTAAAACAGCTCTTGCTCAAATAGGTTATACTAAAGCATTAGCATTATATTTTACCAGTTTTAACCCTCTACAATTTTAAATGAGCATTTGTTTTATTTTTGTGATGTTTATACTTTTGCAGCAGCACTTAATATCATAATAATTTGGAATCTGGTCAGTTCAAACAAACTAAACAAAGTATCTTATACAAATTTTTAGAGGTCAACAAACAGGTAATACAGCATTCTAACACAAGATTATGACTTTTTTGAGTAAGAGTTGTTTTATATCCAAACATTAGCTGCTAGTGAAAGTTTGGCAGCAGCATATTTTCAACCTGACTAGCCTGAGCATAGCTTCAGTCAGAAGACTAGTTCTCTGTTTCTAGAGACTCCAGTCACTTTGAGTGATGTCACTGGTGGATATGGTTCTATAAATAACTGATAGAATGCCACTTCAAAATACTCATTTGCAAAAGCAGAAGAGCATCAAACAAAACTGTTGGCTTGATTGATGAAAATTGTTGTCCTACACTTGAATTTAAATTATTATTTCCAAATAACTTGAAAATGTGGATTTTTAGAAGTAAAGACTTTCACGTGAAAGATCAATTTGCATGAATTAATGCTGGCTGATATTAAATAGGCAGAGTTCATTCTTAAAATAAACCCTAAAAAAACAGGCATAAAAACCCAGGTTTAGGGCTTTAACTCCTGACACCTTTAACTAACACTTCCTGTATCTTTGCTGAATAAAGTTCACTAAAAGGTTGAACGTAGTTTTCCTACTTCACTCAAGGAAAAACTTACAGAAAGAACAAAGCTCACCCCACTGTGAACAATTTATGATGACACCCAGCATGCAAACACAATTGCACAGATCTGCTGATTCAGCCAAGCAAAGACACAAAGCCAGTGCAGCAGGGCACCACACCCCAACAGAAGAGAGCATTTATATATTTCTGCACAGCAGTCACACTTCCCTTTGCTGTTTTCTGATTTACATAAAAATAAAGATCTGTCAGTAACAAAGACAGATGCATTTTAAAACGTTTTTTTCATCAGTTAGTTGCAAGCTTGCAATCTAAATACATGATGAATCCACCTTTTTCTCTGTTTTCCTGCTATGTATTGCAAGCTGCCGTCTAAAAGTGGCTTTTAATTCCCCAAGACGCAAACAATGAGCTCAGGTTAAAGGAGGAAATTTTTTAAAAATCGCAATGCATTTATTAACTTTATGACATCTACTTATAGTTAATCACATCTTTTTTTTTTTTTTTTTTGGTCTCTGCTGTCCAGGCACAGCTTAGCATTCATGCTGCACTGCAGCACACATCATGCCTCATACAGTTTTAATCCCAGACATAAAAATATATCCACATAAAAAATTCATTCATGCACACAGATAGGCACTCATTGCTGTGAAGTAGACAGAGGAGCTCAGACTGCAGAGCTGCTGAGAGAGTGTGTTCAGCCTCTTTCTGCTTCATGAAACTGCAACGCTGAATCTGAACTCATCCTTTGTTTTCATTTTGGGTGTATACTCTTACATGCTTCTCAGTTTTCAGATTTCAACACCACTGCAATATAAAGTACAACATATATGCCATTCTGCCAATTATTTACAAGGAAATCGAAGGTTGACCTAGTTTTCAGTGAAAAAAATGATTATCTCTATACCATATCTAATTATGAGCTTAACGATCCCTGCCTTCACTAAAGCTCTAATATTTGCACCATCTGCTGCCTGATTTTCAGCATTGGTTTTGTCACACTAAGCCACGTGTTTTCTACCTAAATAAACCCACTTTAATCAAATATTGTGACATGTCAATGGATGAACTGCACCACCTCCCCTCCCCCCACATCCCTTCCTTCTCCCTTTACACTTCCCTCCCTTCCTCCCTCATTCATCCTCTCCCGCTGCTGTTGCTAAGACCAAGGAGTGCAGGCTAGTCTGTGGAAACCAGTAGACTCTGATAGGTGGATCTCCCAGTGCGTTGCTATGGGCAACGATGTTCATGAGAGAAGCAGCTCAAAAGTCTAGCATGCAGACATTCACACATGTGAGAAATGTGACCTAGTTTCCTGTTAGTCAAAAGGGATTGTACATTCTGAAGCTTGTAGTATTCTGTAAAGCTTCACCCTTTGAAATCAACATCTAGATTTTCTTAAGCTCAAAGCTCAGCATGGCCATAAAAAAAATACAGAAACAACTCTAAGGTTTGCTTTTCACTCCTGCAGTACAGTAAAGGCTGAGGAAAAGGACCCCAAATCCACCTGACTGGCTGCACATTGTGATTCACTGCACACACGCCTCAGGCTCTCTCTGACCTCCTCTCTGTCTCAGCCATTCAGCGCCCACTGAATCACCTCAAGTACATCAGAAAACACAGAAACCCTCCAACTCTCTGAGCTGTACAGGAGCTCGCTTCACACACACACACACACACACACACACACACACACACACACACACACACACACACACACACACACACACGTTAAACTGATATGCAAAAAAAAAACAATGAGGGTCAAAAGATAATATAATAGTGTACAAACATTTATTATCAAGAATGTGAGTCTTCCTAACCTAGTGTTGGCACAATTGAGAAATATTTCAGAAGTAGAGCATGATTTTATTCAAAGCATTAAAAATAGGCTGAGTTGTATAAAATATTGATGCTTTGAGGTGCACATAAGAATAGAGATGAAAAAACTGTGTTAAATATAAAACACTCCTCCACTAGAATCCAACTCTATACTATAGGAGTTTGTGAACTAAAAACAACAGAAGAAATTCTAAAAATTGAGAAAATTAGGATATGATTGTAATAATTTTCTCACAAACAGAGAAATAAATAGAGATGTATTTTGTTGTTGTTTTATTGATATGATTAACTGTGTTTTTATAAAAACAGAACAAATTTCAATAATTTCAAGATGAATGATAAATTTTTAAATACAAAATTGAAAAACCTAATAAAATTGCTCTCATTGTAGCAAAACACACACAAAAAACTTTGTGTTGTTTTTGTAATAAACTGACAGAACTAGGAATAATGTTATGTATGAAATAAAACATGTTCGTGATCTTGACAAAGAAGTATTTTTGATTTTTGTGTTTAAACTGTTATTTTTACAGTAAGATCATTTCTATGTGAAATTCTGAATGAGTAATGTGGGATTGTGACATCTTGATTTTCTAAATTTGGTTTGCATCAGATTATCAAAAATAATTTTTAGGTCTGGATGCAAATTCCTACCTCCTCAGAAGTTCTCCTCCTGTCAGGCAGCACCAGTGTGTTAGCGTGACTTCCAGGTATTATAGTAGATCCTATACTCATCCTGGGTCCTACTAACATGTACCGTTTGTCTCCAGATCTGTACTGGATGCTGTGACACAGTGTTCCATCATAATTGGCCTCCGGGAGATATTTAGAAGTATAGTCAGTGGATTTGGAGCACTGCATTGCAATCAGCACGATGATGCTGATGAGGAACAGAACCGACACTGAGCCCAAAGTGATCATCAGGTAAAAAGTCACGTGACTCTCCTCGTCATCTCGCACTGAACTTTGAAGATCAGAAGCAGCAAAAGCCTCTTTGGGTTCCACCACTTTGACAATGACAGTAGCTGTTGCTGACAGTGAAACGTTGCCATTGTCTTTGACCAGGATGAGCAGTTTATGCTCAGCCTCGTCTGTCTCTGTGAATGAGCGAAGTGTTCTGATCTGTCCTGTGTAGCGGTCCAAACCAAACAGACTGTGGTCACTCACTTCCTGCAGTGAAAACAGCAGCCAGCCGTTATATCCTATATCAGCGTCATAGGCTCTGACTTTAGTCACCAAGTGTCCTGCGTTCACGTTGCGGGGAATCTCCTCCACACCTTCAGCAGACCCGTTGGAGCTGACTGGATACAGGATGACTGGAGCGTTGTCGTTCTGATCCAGAATGAACACGTTCACTGTCACGTTGCTGCTCAGAGACGGACTTCCAGAATCTGTGGCCACGACTTGGAACC
>SSNR01000163.1:1036134-1073388 GCA_006937965.1 Callopanchax toddi | reverse complement strand
GTCTGAGCTGAAACACACGTCATACTGCTGAGTAGCTTTAGAGTAAGACCAGCTCCCGTCAGGGTGGGTGGTGATCATCGGGGCGCTGTACCTGCTGAAACTACCGTCTGTCCTGTGGCATCTGACAGCTATTAAACTGATCAGACTCAGCAGAAAGATCACCGACACCGACACGATGGCGATCAGCAGATACAGGTTCAGATCCGAGAAGCTGTCCTCCTTCAGAGGAACATTTCTGAACGGAGTCTGGAGCTCAGCTGTGCTTTCAACCACCACCACATCAATAGACACAGTAGCTGACAGAGAAGGCTCTCCGTTATCAGAAACCAGCACCACCAAGGGGTGAGTTTTCAGGTCATTGTCGCTCATTCTCCTCTTAGTCCTGATCTCCCCGCTGCTGCTTCCGATCCTGAACAGGTTGTTTCCTTTGGGCTCAGACAGGTGATAAGAAAGCAGCGCGTTGTATCCAGAATCTGCGTCCACAGCCCTGATCTTTGCTACAAAGTATCCCGCTTCAGCAGAATAGGGGATGGTCTCACTGTTAACAGAACCCAGCTCAGAATAAGGAGCCAGGATTGAGGGACCGTTGTCATTTTCATCCAGAATTAAAACGTTAACAGTCACGTTGCTGCTGAGCGGAGGAACACCAGAGTCTGTGGCCTGAACTTTAAACTGAAACGTTTTTAACTCCTCATAATTAAAAGACTGCAGGCTGATGATATCTCCATTCTCTGAGTTGATGTTTACAACAGAAGTTACTGGAATATTATTTGAAAAGCCACCTAATAGTGAATATCTTATTCTAGCATTTTCTGCTGTGTCAGGGTCTAATGCAGTTATACTGGAAATAGTAGCTCCCACTGCACTATTCTCTTTCACGTATACATTTCTTACAGGTTCTGAGAATAAAGGGGGATTATCATTCACATCAGAAATGTGAACAGGAATATTATTTGTACTGGACAGAGGTGGACTGCCTTCATCAGTGGCTATGATGGTCACGTTATAGTGTGAAACATTCTCTCTGTCAAGAGGTCCATCAACTATTAAAAAATAATAATTTTTATAATTTAATTTAAGTTGAAAGGGGACCAGCCCAACAATTTTAGTATTAGTGAGTCCATTGCTGCCACCATCTTTGTCAGTTACAGTCACCAGAGCAACAACGGTTCCTACTTCAGCATCTTCTTTAACAGGACTCATCAAAGATGAGACAAGGATTTCAGGAGCATTATCATTAACATCAATTACTCCCACTAACAGTTTACCGTGCACACTTCGTGAAGGTGTGCCTTTGTCTTTTGCTTGCACACGAATATCATAAGCAGCACTTTCCTCATAATCTACCTTTCCTATCACTGATATTTCCCCTGTGTCTGGGTTTATTGAGAACAAAGACCTCGGATTAAAGTTTCCTCTTTCAATAAATGAATATACTATTTCACTGTTTATTCCTTCATCGAGATCTGTGGCACTTACAGTCAGAATAGAGGTCTGACATGGGGCGTTTTCATAGACCTGGGCCTTATATAGAGACTGACTAAATACCGGAGCATTGTCATTAATGTCCATGACTTGTACTGTTATTTTTAACGTCCCTGATCGGGGAGGTTTTCCTCCATCTAAAGCAGTTAAAGTCAGGTGGATAGAAGATTTTTTCTCCCTGTCTAAAGATTTCTGCAGCACTAACTCAGCAGACTCACTGTGCTGTCCGTTGGTCTGCACGTCCAGTGAGAAATATTCGTTTGGACTCAGCTTGTAGCTTTTCACAGCGTTACTCCCCGTGTCTGCGTCATTTGCCATCGGGAGTAAATATCTCTCCCCGGTGATAGAAGATTCAGAAATATTCAAAGTAATTTCCTTTTCACGAAAAGACGGTGCATTATCATTTATATCAGTAATCTGGACCTCTATGCGATGCAAAAGCATCGGGTTGCTCAGTATGGCTTCTATATTCAGAGAACATCTTGCCGTATTTGGACAAAGCTCCTCACGGTCGATCCTGTCGCAAACAAAAAGGGTGCCAGCTTTTAAATCCACGTCAAAATACTTCATAGAATTCCCAGAGACGATTCGTAAATCGCGTTTTTCCAGTTCAGTGAGACTGATTTGTAAATCCTTAGCGAGGTTTCCCACCACGGTTCCTTTGTCAACCTCCTCGGAAACAGAGAACGAGAGCTGCGCTGCAGACGCACCGCAGAAACAAAGCAGAGCGATGATTTGTATCCAGATTGTGCCTCTTTGTCCTTCACGTCCCATCGCTACCACACTGATATATATTCTAGATTTTGAACATGTCCACATTGAAATGAATAGACGAAGCCCAGACTGTCTGATGCTAAGCTGTGGGTTTTCTCACAAAGCAGCGGTTCGGACTCCCGTCACTCACTACACATGGATAGGAGGAGTCTGAGAATTTAAAAATAAGATGGCCCACACTGCTATTTGTGGTCTTCAGCGACACCAGCTGTTAACTCTAATCAATTATCATAAATATTTTTTTAGTATTCGTCAAATATCAAAAATATAACAATGAGTTTAAACCCCTTTAAGGTTTTTAATTGTCTGAACAAAAAAGAAGGCAATTTTTCAAATGTTGGCTATATTGATTTGTGTGTGTGTGCGCGCGCGCACGCGCGTGCGTGCGTTTGCCGACGGTAATAATACGGTTTAAAAAAATTACGACAGGATATGACATTAAAATATAGACAAAAGCGATGCAGGCCTGATTTTCCCTGCGGTTTGGGATTTAGCATTCAGCACCATGGACAGCGTCCACGATATTCATTCTTTTTCGCTTGGCTCTTCTATGAAATNTTGATGAGGTGATGTAAACAAATGAAGAAAGTTTATTTTATGACATGCTGTCACAGGTAGAAGCTTGCTCTTGTGAGAGATGAAGGCACTCATTTTCTCTCTTTTTATAAAGCAATTGATTTCTCATTGTCCTATAAAGGTTCATGTAAAATATTCTATCTAATTCTGTTTCGTCCAAAAAATAATAATAGTTCAACCATCAAAAACAATCCAAACATTCTTCAAAACATTAACATGTTTCAGAAATATTATAAATAAATTATTTTTACCAAAAATATATTTTTTTCATCTTTAAAACCTTTGGAGATTTTGTGTACAGTATATCAAAACATTAAATATGAGTTTTAAATTTTTTTTATGGTGCCTGGATCAACCATCTTTTAAAACTTAAAAACTTATGCATGATTTTTCTTTAAAATATGTATACAATTAGATTTAAAAAAACAACTCCGCATTTGATATATTTATCTGGTGGAAACACTGATTTTCAAGCAAAGTACCATTTTTTGACTCCCAACTTGTGTATTTTACTTATGCTTTTTCTGTGATGAAATTAGTGACCCACAATAACTAATCAAATATCTGAATGCATAAAGTTTTAGTCTTACCTCCTCAGAAGTTCTCCTCCTGTCAGGCAGCACCAGTGTGTTAGCGTGACTTCCAGGTACTATAGTAGATCCTATACTCATCCTGGGTCCTACTAACATGTACCGTTTGTCTCCAGATCTGTACTGGATGCTGTGACACAGTGTTCCATCATAATTGGCCTCCGGGAGATATTTAGAAGTATAGTCAGTGGATTTGGAGCACTGCATTGCAATCAGCACGATGATGCTGATGAGGAACAGAACCGACACTGAGCCCAAAGTGATCATCAGGTAAAAAGTCACGTGACTCTCCTCGTCATCTCGCGCTGAACTTTGAAGATCAGAAGCAGCAAAAGCCTCTTTGGGCTCCACCACTTTGACAATGACAGTAGCTGTTGCTGACAGTGAAACGTTGCCATTGTCTTTGACCAGGATGAGCAGTTTATGCTCAGCCTCGTCTGTCTCTGTGAATGAGCGAAGTGTTCTGATCTGTCCTGTGTAGCGGTCCAAACCAAACAGACTGTGGTCACTCACTTCCTGCAGTGAAAACAGCAGCCAGCCGTTATATCCTATATCAGCGTCATAGGCTCTGACTTTAGTCACCAAGTGTCCTGCGTTCACGTTGCGGGGAATCTCCTCCACACCTTCAGCAGACCCGTTGGAGCTGACTGGATACAGGATGACTGGAGCGTTGTCGTTCTGATCCAGAATGAACACGTTCACTGTCACGTTGCTGCTCAGAGACGGACTTCCAGAATCTGTGGCCACGACTTGGAACTGGAACTTTTTTATAGTTTCAAAGTCAAAACTCTTCAGTGCAGCAATATCTCCAGTTTCTGAGTTTATGTTTAGAAATGATGTCAGTGTTTTGTGTTCGTCACTAGTTCTCACAACATTATAAGATATGACAGCATTACTACCTTCATCGCAATCATGAGCACTCACTGAAAATAAAGAGGCACCTGCAGCATTGTTTTCTGTCACATAAAAAGTATAAGGACTTGTTGAAAACTCTGGACTGTTATCATTCACATCTGATATGACCACACTTATTGTCATCTGAGATGACAATAGTTGTTCACCAGCATCTTTAGCAACTATTGTCACATCATATTTGGACTTCTTCTCTCTGTCCAACAGAGATTTTGTGACTATAGAGTACATGTTTTCTTGTAAAGAAGGTGTTAATGTGAAAGGAACATCATCACTTATGTAACAAATGACCTTTCCATTAACACCTGAGTCTTTATCACTCACACTTATTAGTGCTACTGTCTGTCCAGGTTTAGAATCCTCAGGAATTGCACTTGAAAAGGATGTAACCTCAATCTCAGGTGCATTGTCATTCAAGTCCAGAATATTAATAATAACACTTTTTTCTGATGAAAATGGGGCTGCTCCTTTATCAGAGGCCTTAATATCTAATTCATATCTGTCCTTTGCTTCAAAATCTAACAGCCCTTTGACAATAATTGCTCCTGTAATTGGATCAATTTCAAAAAGTTTACGTAATTTTTCATTTACATTATTTCCAAAAGAATAAACCACCTCACCATTTAAACCATCATCTAGATCTGTAGCATTTACTGTTATAATCGTTGTGCCAACAGGTGAATTTTCATTTAGCACTGCAGTATACGTTTCTCTGTCAAATACTGGCATATTGTCATTAACATCTAAAACATGAACAATAATTGTCATTGTTCCTGATCTCGGGGGCTTTCCTCCGTCAACAGCTGTGAGCAGTAATCTATGACTTCTTGTAGTTTCTTTGTCCAGTGGTTTAAATAAAAACAAAACAGGAATTTTACCATCCTGCCCTCTATCTTTGATCTCTAAACGAAAGTGATCATTTTGACTGAGTTTATACTGCTGCACTGAGAATATCCCGCTGTCTGGATCTCGTGCGCCTTGCAGCTGAAATCGTGCTCCGGATAATGCAGATTCCGATATTTCCAAAAGCGTCTCTTTGTCGGAGAAGGTGGGGGCGTGATCGTTCACGTCTAAAACCTCAACACGGACATAGTGCACCTCTAAAGGGTTCTCCAGCACGGTCTTTATGTTCATGATGCACGTAGACATTTGTTCGCACACCTCTTCTCTGTCTATTATGCGACTGACGTGTAAAACTCCGTTACCGTTGAGCTGGAAAGGTGGCTCACTCGATCCAGAGACGATGCGAAATCCTCGGGCGCTCAAAGCACTGGGCTCCAGCCCTAAATCTTTAGCAATATTCCCAACAACGGCTCCGATCGAGAGCTCTTCGGGAATAGAGTATCGCAGCTGTGCGGAAGTGAAATTGAAAGTGAGACAGAGGGAAACAATAATGAGGAGAAGCCGCTCCGACGGTGCGCCGCGTCCTCTTTGTGCCATGGCGAAGTCCAAAATGGAACAAAACCAAATCAGTCAGAGTCAGACATCAAACCAGAGTCAACAAAGGAACCCGGGTTAGCGGGAAAATAGCAATGATGTTAGAAATAAAAATTATTAATGAAGAATTAAGGATCACTCCCTTAAAGCACATCTGCAACCCGTCGCGCCAGCTGAAATACTGAATTCAATGATGTTTTAGTCGCTTAGTTTCACAAGCAGTGACACCGTGCGAGCTTCTGAGAGAGTGCAGACACGTGGTTTATATCATAGCGTATTTTTATCTAACAGTTTCAGAGTTTGAAATAAAAAAAAAACTTGTTGATCGTCCAAAATTATTATTTTTTACAACATTTAGAATGTATTGCAAAACGCAAATATCAACATTACAGTGTCAGATTATGAACTAAATAAAACCAAAGAATAACGATATCTCTATTAAACCCATAAGGCAAATTGAGCCATTTATCAGCAAAACTTCAGCAAAATTTGACGTCATCTTCCGAGGATCTGGTTATCAGAAAACCAGTCCCTGCAGAATATTTTCCATAACCCTGACGACAGGATACCCAGTTACAGAAGTATGGGGCATAAAAAAGTATGACAGAAATTATTATAATCACAAAACAGAAAACATGATGAGAAATGTTTCATTATATGTGAGGCGATGAGTCAGAACTGAAAACATACCTTTTTTGTCATTTAAAATATAATTTATAAAAATATGCTAGTTAAAAACTCCACAACCTGCATTTGAAAAGGCAGTGACTTCAGGACCGTGGACAGCAACACACTCAACAGCAGCGAGGTTCCTTGTCAGATCACTTTGCACGCAGAGTGAAACGGTTACTGCCAACTTTAATTTACTTAAAAAATCTTTACAAAAATAGTATGTTGTATATATACATGTATTAAATAAAAATGAAAAGAAACACATATGTTTTTGAGTGGAACAAATCAGATATTGTGACGAAAATGAAAGGGGAAAAAAACTCCAATAACGTCTTGCAAACAATGAGAATTTTCACAACATATTTAGTGTATGAGGCTCTGGTCCTTAAAGGCTTCAACACTGCATGTAAAACACAAGTATGAATGAAACATCATTTGTAATACTTCAACTTTTCTTTAAGAGCAGCTGCAAGGTTACAACAGCGTTTTATTAGGGTTCTTAAAATGTATTAACAAAGAAAATGATTTCTCAATAAAAAAATTAAATTTTTAACTAGGGGAGAACACGATGGTGTGATGTAATTTTCAAAGTAATTAAAAAGTTGGTCAATTTGAAAGCTAGTCAGACAGAAGATCATAAGATGTATTACAAATAGGCTACATGTTTCATCAGCAAATGTGTTAGAAAAAATTCCCAATGCACATTTAAATTCAAATGATTTGAAATGTTATTATAAAATGTGATTTTAATTGCATATTGGTCTAAATAAAACTCTCTCTCATGTGTCAGTTGAGAACTGTTTACTATTGCTCTTACCTCCTCAGAAGTTCTCCTCCTGCCAGGCAGCACCAGTGTGTTAGCGTGACTTCCAGGTACTATCGTAGATCCTATACTCATCCTGGGTCCTACTAACATGTACCGTTTGTCTCCAGATCTGTACTGGATGCTGTGACACAGTGTCCCATCGTAATTGGCCTCCGGGAGATATTTAGAAGTATAGTCAGTGGATTTGGAGCACTGCATTGCAATCAGCACGATGATGCTGATGAGGAACAGAACCGACACTGAGCCCAAAGTGATCATCAGGTAAAAAGTCACGTGACTCTCCTCGTCATCTTGCGCTGAATTTTGAAGATCAGAAGCAGCAAAAGCCTCTTTGGGCTCCACCACTTTGACAATGACAGTAGCTGTTGCTGACAGTGAAACGTTGCCATTGTCTTTGACCAGGATGAGCAGTTTATGCTCAGCCTCGTCTGTCTCTGTGAATGAGCGAAGTGTTCTGATCTGTCCTGTGTAGCGGTCCAAACCAAACAGACTGTGGTCGCTCACTTCCTGCAGTGAAAACAGCAGCCAGCCGTTATATCCTATATCAGCGTCATAGGCTCTGACTTTAGTCACCAAGTGTCCTGCGTTCACATTGCGGGGAATCTCCTCCACACCTTCAGCAGACCCGTTGGAGCTGACTGGATACAGGATGACTGGAGCGTTGTCGTTCTGATCCAGAATGAACACGTTCACTGTCACGTTGCTGCTCAGAGACGGACTTCCAGAATCTGTGGCCACAACTTGGAACTGGAACGTTTTCAAGGATTCAAAGTCAAAACTCTTCAGAGCCACAATGGCTCCAGTTTCAGAGTTTATGTTGAGAAAAGAAACTAAATTATTGTCTTGATCTGCATTTCTTAAAATTGCATAAGAAACAACAGCATTGTCCCCTTCATCGCGATCAAAAGCTTTAACTGAAAACATCGAGGTTCCAGGATCGTTACCCTCAGTGAGATAGAACGTATACGGGGTCAGTAAAAACTCTGGATAATTATCATTTACATCTGATATCACAACGATTATTGTCTTTTCACAGGAGAGTGACGGCAGACCTGCGTCTTTTGCAAATAGCGTAATGATGAACTGTGACTGCTTCTCTCTGTCCAGAGGGGATTTGGTCACTAATGAAAACATTTTATCTTGTAAAGCTGGTGATAAGATGAACGGACTGTCATCATTCACTGTGCTGATCACTTTCCCATTCAGACCAGAGTCCAGATCATTCACACTGATCAGAGCGACTGTAGTTCCTGGTGGTGAATTTTCAGGAATCGAACTGGAAAATGAGGTCACCTCGATCTCAGGTGCGTTATCATTAACGTCAACTATTTTTATAATGACGTTTTTCTGTGCTGACAGCGGAGGGAGGCCTTTGTCTGATGCTTGGATTTCTAGCTGATATTTATCCTTTTCCTCGTAGTCTATTAAACCTTTGACAGTTATCTCACCTGTTGTTGGATTAATTTCAAAAAGCTTAAAGAATTTGCGGTTCACGCTGTTGCTAAACGAATAAACCACATCTCCGTTCCGTCCGTCGTCTAAATCCGTAGCATTTGTTGTTATTATCGTTGTGCCGAGCGGAGAATTTTCCTGGAGCGTTACCGTGTAAACGTCTTTAGAAAAGACAGGTGCGTTATCGTTCACATCCAGAACATTTATTAAAATATTCACGTCGCCGGATTTTGGAGGTTTACCTCCATCGAGAGCTGTTAACACTAATAAATGAGTGGCCGACACCTCCCTGTCTAAAGATTTTTGAACAATCAGTACGGGTATTTTACCATCCTCTCCTGTGTCTTTAACTTCTAAACGAAAGTTATCATTAGAGCTAAGTTTATAGCGCTGGATGGAGAACTGACCCCCGTCCGGATCGCGCGCAGCCTGCAAAGGAATCCGCACTCCAGGCAGCACAGACTCAGAAATCTCCAGCGTCGTTTCTTTGTCCGGGAACGAAGGAGAATGATCATTAATATCCAGAACCTCAACAACAACATAATGGACCTCCAAAGGGTTTTCCAGGACCGTTTTCAGGGTTACGTCACACACACTGGTGCGCTCACAGACCTCTTCTCGGTCGAGCTGCCGGCTGACGTAAAGGTTTCCATCGTTCTGATCCACATGAAACAGATGATCCGTCGCACTTGAAACAATCCGATACTTACGGTTTTTTAGGGTGCTTTTATCCAAACCCAGATCGTTTGCTACGTTTCCAACCACCGTTCCTTCCTTCACTTCCTCAGAAATGGAATATTTTAATTGCGCAGAGGTTGCGCCGCACAAAAGAAAGGCGAGAACGCACGCGACCAACCGTCGCATTCTGGTTTCCTGGCGTCCTCTTTGTTCCATAATTTTTAAAACATGAGCAATTCCTCATAGAACCAGTGATAGTGTCCCACAGTCTAACAACTCAGTCAGGTGCACAAATGTCCACGAATCTCAACAAAACCGGGAGAACGAGGAGAGCCGTTACTACTCCAAACGAAGACGTCTGTGTTTTCAACTGGGAGTGTCATGAAAAGGTGGAGGAAGTGGAAATAAATGCAGTGACGAAAAGATGAAGCCATAACTATATCAACACACTGACACCATGCGATTCTACAGCTTACTACAAAGAAATGTGTAAACGTTTTGTTAAAATTAAGATTACAGCATTAGATTTGCCCTGAGCATGAATTAATATTTTAAAAAAAGATAAATAAATGCTTTGAAACATAAAACATTGAGTTGTGACATGTGTGTCAAAACGCATCTCTTAAATTAATAATTAAGTTTAGTAAGTATGACATAAACAAGAATATACTTTGCATCATTATTAACAGCAAACACTGGCAAAAGGTTAATATCTCAAGGACAAAAAGTTTCAGGGTGTTAAGTCCTGGTCCCCAGGGGGCACTATTATGCTTCAGTTGCTTTTTTGATATAACCATAATGGTTGAATCACCTGCTCAGCATGGCATGGCTCTGAAAAAGTCCTTTATTCACCCAAGGACTAAAATAAAGTAAAACAGATAAATCTCTAGAATATGCAGGATGGTGGCCCTCAAAACCAGGAATGCACTGCATTACGTGTAATGTTTCTTCATTGAAAAGCTTCTGTTACAGTGGTATTTGACACTGGGTTAAGGGTAATCTAATTTTGAGATGTGAAAATAACCTTAAAAAGTAGGTAAATGAAGCGTCAATTTGTACTCTGCAAAATAAAGTACAAGGGATACAGAAGACAGAGTAAAGCCATTAAATGTTATTATAAACTAACTAAAGTTAGTTAAATGATGGCAAGTAATTTAAGTCACCCAGATTATGACCTAAGGGACTGAAGGATTTACCCTTTAACATTCAGACCAAGAAAATACGTCTAAAATTTTAGATTTTCACTTTATATTCAAATAAGGGAAAAGGTCAATATATCAAATCAAACTTTATTTATAAAGTACATTTCCTGCATGGCAACCCAATGTGCTTTACAGCAGGTAAAATAAAACACACATGCACAACATAAAATCAACTAGGATATATATATATATATACACAACACATTTTGGTCTCAAATGTGTACATACTTATCAACATATTAACACATAACACTAATGATTAAAATGCACACTTAAGAGCCATTATTCACTTACACACAGACACACATGCATGCACACACACACACAAACACACATATGCACACACATACATAAAAATAACCTGCAATAAAAGCAATATAAACTGAACTAAAGGTCCTCAAATAAAAATACAGAGCTAAACAATAAAATAAAAATAAGCAATAAAATAAAAGAAATAAATTATAATAAAATAAAAAAGACAACTTCATATGCTTATATGTTCAAATAAAGGAGTTCTCAACTTTATCTTTAAAATATTGATACTGGCTGCTTCCCTTAAATCCAAAGGCAGAGTATTCCTTATTGTTGGTGCACAAACACAGAAGGCAGCTTCCCCCATTTTGCGAGGCACAACCAAGTTTCCATTATCTGCAGACCTGAGTGGTCTGACTGGTGTGTACAAAATAATAATAATAATAATAATAATGCATCAGTTTTATATAGCGCTTTTCTTGGTCACTCAAAGACGCTTTACAGAGTTGCATTATTCATTCACAGTCATTCTCACTGGTGGTGGTAAACTACGACAAGCGTCTGTAGACGCAGCTGCCCTGGGGCAGACTGACAGAAGCGAGGCTGCCATTCTGCGCCATCGGCCCTTCTGACCACCACCAACATTCACACACAGTCACACTCACATTCACACAGGCAAGGTGGGTGAAGTGTCTTGCCCAAGGACACAACGACAATCTAACCCAGCCAGAGCTGGGGATCGAACCGGTGACCCTCTGGTTACCAGACCGGCCACTCTCCCAACTGAGCTAGTGCCGCCCCACCTATGTCAAAATGATCATGTCTGTTTTATATCGAGGTGCAAGGCCATTAATAGCTTCATATAAGTAAGAGGACTTTAAAATAAATTCTTTTCTCAATTGGCAACCAATGAAGAGCTCTAAGAACTGGAGTGATAAGTTCAGATTTCTTTGTTCTTGTTAAAACACAAGCAGCAGCATTTTGGACAAGCTGCAGTCGGTGAACAGTGAACTTCAGTAAACATGTATAGAGGCCATTGCAGTATTCCAACCTGCTAGTTATAAATGCATGAATCAGTTTTTCAATGTCATCTTATGATACAAAATATTTAACTTTAGAAATGTTCCGCAGATGATAAAAAAGCTGCATTGGTAACATGATGAGTTTTTAAAACTCAGGTCACTGTCTAAAATGACACCACATTTACCTCCTTCATATTTACATTGAAGAGACAGAAAGCTGAGAGGAGCTGCAAATGTGTGTCTCTGAGCGGTGGGACCAAATACAAGTACTTCTGTTTATCTTGGTTTAATTTAAAATACTTTGAGACATCCATGCATTCATATCCTTCATGCATTTTGTAAGGGAGCTGAGAGGTGTTGTATCATCAGAAGACAATGAAAGTTATGAGTTTATATTATGTTTCTGGATGATATAAGTGGAAGCATATAAAGATCAAATAACAGAGGACAAAACAATGAGCCTCGAGGTAAACCACACAAAAACCCCACTTTGTTAGCATTTAACCTCGCAAAGGACACAAACAACTGCTTGTCACTAATATAAGGTTAGAACCATAGAACAGGAACAGAGAGAAGAACACAATGTTCTCACCTGTCCAACAACATGCTGTGGTCAATCGTATCAAAAGCGGCACAATGGTCAAGAAGGACAAGGACAGATACTTTCCTGGAGACTGTGCAGGTCACTAACGACCTTAAATGTAGAAAGTTATTAAGATAAAAATCATTATTATCATCATATAAAAAGAATGTAATTTTTTCACTTCTCATTCAAATATACCCATATTTTAGAAAAATCTTTTTAGTTTTTAATGTTTCCTGAACATTTCAAGGAAATATAGAGTAAAATGTATTCTAAAAAGTGATTGGACAGCTGGTTAAAATTTAAAAATAACTGAAAAATCTACATACAATATGTTTTGCTCAATGTCCTACCTCCTCAGAAGTTCTCCTCCTGTCAGGCAGCACCAGTGTGTTAGCGTGACTTCCAGGTACTATAGTAGATCCTATACTCATCCTGGGTCCTACTAACATGTACCGTTTGTCTCCAGATCTGTACTGGATGCTGTGACACAGTGTCCCATCATAATTGGCCTCTGGGAGATATTTAGAAGTATAGTCAGTGGATTTGGAGCACTGCATTGCAATCAGCACGATGATGCTGATGAGGAACAGAACCGACACTGAGCCCAAAGTGATCATCAGGTAAAAAGTCACGTGACTCTCCTCGTCATCTCGCGCTGAACTTTGAAGATCAGAAGCAGCAAAAGCCTCTTTGGGCTCCACCACTTTGACAATGACAGTAGCTGTTGCTGACAGTGAAACGTTGCCATTGTCTTTGACCAGGATGAGCAGTTTATGCTCAGCCTCGTCTGTCTCTGTGAATGAGCGAAGTGTTCTGATCTGTCCTGTGTAGCGGTCCAAACCAAACAGACTGTGGTCACTCACTTCCTGCAGTGAAAACAGCAGCCAGCCGTTATATCCTATATCAGCGTCATAGGCTCTGACTTTAGTCACCAAGTGTCCTGCGTTCACGTTGCGGGGAATCTCCTCCACACCTTCAGCAGACCCGTTGGAGCTGACTGGATACAGGATGACTGGAGCGTTGTCGTTCTGATCCAGAATGAACACGTTCACTGTCACGTTGCTGCTCAGAGACGGACTTCCAGAATCTGTGGCCACGACTTGGAACTGGAACGTTTTTAAAGTTTCAAAGTCAAAACTCTTCAGGGCGGATATTTGTCCGTTTTCTGAATTTACATTTAGGAAACTCATTACGTCATTCTCCCTGACCATATGATAGGAAATAGCTGCATTCTCATTCACGTCATTGTCCGTAGCGCTCACAGAGAATATTGACGCTCCAGCAACGTTATTTTCAAGCAGATAAAACTGTAATGGACTTTGCTCGAATCGAGGACTGTTGTCATTTACATCAGAAATCTGAATACTCAGCGTTTTGATTGAAGACAGAGGAGGCTCACCACAGTCTGTGGCCTGTACTGTTATTTCATAATGTGACTCCCTCTCTCGATCCAAATGCTCTCTTGTAACTAGTGAATAAATGTTCTCTTTATAAGAAGGCTTCAGTTCAAAGGGAACGTTATTTAATATGCGAGAAATAATTTTACCATTAATTCCAGAGTCTTTGTCAGTTACACTGATGAGTGAAATTACTGTTCCTGGTTTTGAATCCTCGGATACAGTGTTTGACAAAGAAGTGACATCTATTTTAGGTGAATTATCATTTATGTCTTTTATCTTTACAATTACTCTGGACCTTCCTATCAGTGGAGGCGTTCCTTTGTCAGATGCTTCAATATCTAATTTATAATTATCTGATTCCTCGAAATCCACTGTTCCTTTTAATTTAATTACTCCTGTCAAACTTTCCAACTCAAATATGTTCGAGATTTTACGAGGTAAAGCTTTGGTAAAGCTATATTCTATTTCTCCATTATTTCCTTCATCTGGATCTACTGCAGTAACTCTTGTAACAACAGTGCCAACAGGAGCGTTTTCATATATTTCTATCTGATAAGTGTCCTGGCTAAAAGACGGGCGGTTGTCGTTAATATCAAGAACAACAATGGAGACATTCAGTGTTCCTGATCTTTGGGGTTTGCCTCCATCTACTNATATATATATATATATATATATATATATATATATATATATATATATATATATATATATATATATATATACACAACACATTTTGGTCTCAAATGTGTACATACTTATCAACATATGAACACATAACACTAATGATTAAAAGTGCACACTTAAGAGCCATTATTCACTTACACACAGACACACATGCATGCACACACACACAAACACACATATGCACACACATACATAAAAATAACCTGCAATAAAAGCAATATAAACTGAACTAAAGGTCCTCAAATAAAAATACAGAGCTAAACAATAAAATAAAAATAAGCAATAAAATAAAAGAAATAAATTATAATAAAATAAAAAAGACAACTTCATATGCTTGTTCAAATAAAGGAGTTCTCAACTTTATCTTTAAAATATTGATACTGGCTGCTTCCCTTAAATCCAAAGGCAGAGTATTCCTTATTGTTGGTGCACAAACACAGAAGGCAGCTTCCCCCATTTTGCGAGGCACAACCAAGTTTCCATTATCTGCAGACCTGAGTGGTCTGACTGGTGTGTACAAAATAATAATAATAATGCATCAGTTTTATATAGCGCTTTTCTTGGTCACTCAAAGACCCTTTACAGAGTTGCATTATTCATTCACAGTCATTCTCACTGGTGGTGGTAAACTACGACAAGCGTCTGTAGTCACAGCTGCCCTGGGGCAGACTGACAGAAGCGAGGCTGCCATTCTGCGCCATCGGCCCTTCTGACCACCACCAACATTCACACACAGTCACACTCACATTCACACAGGCAAGGTGGGTGAAGTGTCTTGCCCAAGGACACAACGACAATCTAACCCAGCCAGAGCTGGGGATCGAGCCGGTGACCCTCCGGTTACCAGACCGGCCACTCTCCCAACTGAGCTAGTGCCGCCCCACCTATGTCAAAATGATCATGTCTGTTTTATATCGAAGTGCAAGGCCATTAATAGCTTCATATAAGTAAGAAGACTTTAAAATAAATTCTTTTCTCAATTGGCAACCAATGAAGTGCTCTAAGAACTGGAGTGATAAGTTCAGATTTCTTTGTTCTTGTTAAAACACAAGCAGCAGCATTTTGGACAAGCTGCAGTCGGTGAACAGTGAACTTCAGTAAACATGTATAGAGGCCATTGCAGTATTCCAACCTGCTAGTTATAAATGCATGAATCAGTTTTTCAATGTCATCTTATGATACAAAATATTTAACTTTAGAAATGTTCCGCAGATGATAAAAAAGCTACATTGGTNCCATCATAATTGGCCTCCGGGAGATATTTAGAAGTATAGTCAGTGGATTTGGAGCACTGCATTGCAATCAGCACGATGATGCTGATGAGGAACAGAACCGACACTGAGCCCAAAGTGATCATCAGGTAAAAAGTCACGTGACTCTCCTCGTCATCTCGCGCTGAACTTTGAAGATCAGAAGCTGCAAAAGCCTCTTTGGGCTCCACCACTTTGACAATGACAGTAGCTGTTGCTGACAGTGAAACGTTGCCATTGTCTTTGACCAGGATGAGCAGTTTATGCTCAGCCTCGTCTGTCTCTGTGAATGAGCGAAGTGTTCTGATCTGTCCTGTGTAGCGGTCCAAACCAAACAGACTGTGGTCACTCACTTCCTGCAGTGAAAACAGCAGCCAGCCGTTATATCCTATATCAGCGTCATAGGCTCTGACTTTAG
The DNA here is from genome assembly GCA_006937965.1 of Callopanchax toddi. Taxonomy (NCBI): domain Eukaryota; kingdom Metazoa; phylum Chordata; class Actinopteri; order Cyprinodontiformes; family Nothobranchiidae; genus Callopanchax; species Callopanchax toddi. The sequence continues at coordinate 1,057,172 of SSNR01000163.1, read as the reverse complement.
TCACCAAGTGTCCTGCGTTCACGTTGCGGGGAATCTCCTCCACACCTTCAGCAGACCCGTTGGAGCTGACTGGATACAGGATGACTGGAGCGTTGTCGTTCTGATCCAGAATGAACACGTTCACTGTCACGTTGCTGCTCAGAGACGGACTTCCAGAATCTGTGGCCACGACTTGGAACTGGAACGTTTTCAAGGATTCAAAGTCAAAACTCTTCAGAGCCACAATGTCTCCAGTTTCAGAGTTTATGTTGAGAAAAGAAACTAATTTTCTGTGTTCGTCTCCCTCTCTGACAAGATGATAGGAAACCAGAGCGTTATCTCCTTCATCACGATCAGAAGCTTGAACAGAAAACACTGAGGCTCCTGGATTGTTGCCCTCAGTGATATAGAAAGTATATGGACTCAGTGAAAACTCTGGACTGTTGTCATTCACATCAGACACAACTACACTGATTGTCTTTTCAGATGATAATGGTGGCTGACCTGCATCTTTTGCTGTTATTGTCAGATCATAATGGGACTGTTTCTCTCTGTCTAAAGGAGATTTGGTGACCAGTGAAAACATTTTATCTTGTAAGGATGGAGATAAAGTAAAAGGAACATCCTCACTAATGGAACAAATTACTTTTCCATTCAGACCAGAGTCCAGATCGTTTACATTGATAAGAGCGACTGTGGTTCCTGGACGAGAATCTTCAGGAATGGAGCTGGAAAACGAAGTAACTTCAATCTCAGGTGAGTTATCATTTACATCAAGTATATTAATTATCACACTTTTCTCAGTTGTAAGAGGAGCCAGTCCTTTATCGGATGCTTGAATTTCTATTTCATATTTGTCATTTTGCTCATAATCTAGAAGCCCTTTAACGGTAATTTGTCCTGTGGATTCGTTAAGATCAAAAAGCTTGAATAGATTGCTGCTGACACTGTGGCCGAATGAATAAATAACCTCACTGTTCTGACCTTCATCCAAATCAGTCGCATTTACCTGTATGACTGTTGTTCCTACAGGGGCATTTTCAGTTATTGTAACAGAGTACACATCATTTGTAAACACTGGTGTGTTATCATTTACATCCAGAACGTTTACAACAATGTTCATGTCTCCTGATTTAGGAGGTTTCCCTCCATCTAGTGCAGTCAGCACTAGGGAGTGGCTTTGCACTGCTTCTCTATCTAACAATTTCTGTAAAATTAAAATTGGAATTTTCCCATCATCTCCTTTATCCCTCACTTCTAAACGGAAGTGGTCGTTTTGGCTAAGCTTATATTGCTGCACAGAGAAAGACCCGCTGTCTGCGTCTCTCGCAGGTTTGAGCTGGAAACGAGCTCCGGGTTGAACTGATTCGGAGACTTCCAGCTTTTTTTCTTTTTCCGGGAAACTGGGAGAGTGGTCGTTTATATCCAGCACCTCCACCCCAACGTTGTGGACCTCTAGTGGGTTCTCCAGCACGGTTTTCAGGTTGATTAAGCACGCGCTGCTCTGCGCGCACACCTCTTCTCTGTCAACCTTTCGTTTCACATAAAGGACGCCATCATTTTCGTTCACATGGAAGAGCGGATCCGCACCTCCAGAAACAACGCGGTACTTCCTGGTTTTCAGCGAGCTCTTATCTAAGCCCAAATCCTTTGCTATGTTTCCAACCACGGTCCCCTCGTTAACTTCCTCAGAGATCGAATACCTTAACTGCGCCGACGCTACAGTCCATAGGAGCACAGCGAGCACACATCGGGCGACATGTCGGAAAACCATCCTCCTCCCTGGTGCTCTTTGTTCCATTGTTAATCCAGAAATCACCAGTGCTCACTTAAAACAACACAACCAGTTCCAAATCGTGTTTAACAATTAATCCATGTCTGGAAAAAATCGCCACATCAAACACAGGACGAGGAAAAACGGGCAGCCGCTAGCTCACAAATCACGGCGGTAACACCAGAGTGTCGGTGAGGCTGAACCGGAATCCACACACAGACTGAAAAGATATAGTCTACGTTGCTTACTTTTGCTGTTATAGTGACACCGTGCGACCTAAATACTAAACAAAATTTAAAAGGCTTCTAGAAAAGATTTTATAAGAATTGTTGGATGAAAAAAGTTGTTTTTTCATTTATAAAACGTGCTCAAATTGCTAAAAGTAAAATAGAATTTATATTTAAAAATTATTTTAAAATCCATAACAATCATCAAGCAGCATTGTTGATTTTCCTTAAAGAAACCATTTGAAAAGACATAAATTCTGTTGTTATGAAAGCGCAAACTTTTCAGGACCATGGATAGTGAAACCTGCTTGTTTTGCCCCGAAACAAATTATGTTTAATGTATCCTCATCAGGTTTATTTCACAAAGGTGTTTTAATATTGACCCAAAATTCATTAGGTGTTTTTAGAAAATGCAATACGTCTTAACTTTGAGTAAGAAAAATTTTTTTAATTGAGGCTACCAAAAAATACCGATGGTAAATGTAAAAATATTTGACTGGAATGACACATTATTTCAGCTGAGGTACAAAAAAATGTAATATGATTTTACAAAAGCTTAGAAAAAAGAGTAAACATAAAACCCCAACCCCCCCCAAAAAACCCCAAAAACAAAAATATAATTTATTTAGGAATCAGTTTGTAAGTAAACAAAAGAAAATATAAAAATTCAACAAAAAATAGAAGTTTAAAAATCAAGTGTCAAAAATACTGTAAAAAAAATTAAAGATTTGTTTATGTAGAAAAATGTTCTGTCCTACCTCCTCAGAAGTTCTCCTCCTGTCAGGCAGCACCAGTGTGTTAGCGTGACTTCCAGGTACTATAGTAGATCCTATACTCATCCTGGGTCCTACTAACATGTACCGTTTGTCTCCAGATCTGTACTGGATGCTGTGACACAGTGTCCCATCATAATTGGCCTCCGGGAGATATTTAGAAGTATAGTCAGTGGATTTGGAGCACTGCATTGCAATCAGCACGATGATGCTGATGAGGAACAGAACCGACACTGAGCCCAAAGTGATCATCAGGTAAAAAGTCACGTGACTCTCCTCGTCATCTCGCGCTGAACTTTGAAGATCAGAAGCTGCAAAAGCCTCTTTGGGCTCCACCACTTTGACAATGACAGTAGCTGTTGCTGACAGTGAAACGTTGCCATTGTCTTTGACCAGGATGAGCAGTTTATGCTCAGCCTCGTCTGTCTCTGTGAATGAGCGAAGTGTTCTGATCTGTCCTGTGTAGCGGTCCAAACCAAACAGACTGTGGTCACTCACTTCCTGCAGTGAAAACAGCAGCCAGCCGTTATATCCTATATCAGCGTCATAGGCTCTGACTTTAGTCACCAAGTGTCCTGCGTTCACATTGCGGGGAATCTCCTCCACACCTTCAGCAGACCCGTTGGAGCTGACTGGATACAGGATGACTGGAGCGTTGTCGTTCTGATCCAGAATGAACACGTTCACTGTCACGTTGCTGCTCAGAGACGGACTTCCAGAATCTGTGGCCACGACTTGGAACTGGAAGGTTTTTATAGTTTCAAAGTCAAAACTCTTCAGAGTCACAATGTCTCCAGTTTCAGAGTTCACATTTAGAAATGAGGTAATTTTACTGTCCTCATTTGAATTCCTTTTGATATGATAAGAGAGTCGTGCATTCTCATTTTCATCTTGATCAGAAGCTTGAACAGAAAACACTGAGGCTCCTGGATTGTTGCCCTCAGTGATATAGAAAGTATATGGACTCAGTGAAAACTCTGGACTGTTGTCATTCACATCAGACACAACTACACTGATTGTCTTTTCAGATGATAATGGTGGCTGACCTGCATCTTTTGCAACTACTGTTATGATATAGTGCCGCTGTTTCTCTCTGTCTAAAGGTGACTTGGTTACTAAAGAGAACATTTTATCTTGTGAAGATGGTGTTAAAATGAATGGAACATCCTCTTTAATTAAACAAGTCACTTTTCCGTTCAGACCAGAGTCCAGATCATTCACACTAATCAGAGCGACTGTGGTTCCTGGTCGAGAATCTTCAGGAATTGAGCTGGAAAACGAAGTAACTTCAATCTCAGGGGAGTTATCATTCACATCAACTATTTTAATGTGCACGCTCTTTTGTGTCGAAAGAGGAGCGAGACCTTTATCTGATGCTTGAACCTCTATTTCATATTTATCCTTTGTTTCAAAATCTAGTTTACCTTTCACAGTTACCTCACCGGTTGATGGATTTATTTCAAACAGCTTCAGTAACTTTTGGTTAACAATACTGCTAAAAGAGTAGACTACATCTCCATTTTGACCTTCATCTAAATCAGTAGCATTCACCTGCACCACAACTGTACCTATTGGAGCATTTTCATCTAGCTTCACTGAATAATCTTCCAGGGAGAAAACGGGGGCATTATCATTTATGTCCAAAACATTTACTATAATGTCCATATTTCCTGATTTTGGCGGTTTCCCTCCATCCACAGCTGTCAGAACCAGTGAGTGTCTTCTAGTTGTTTCTCTGTCCAAAGATTTCAGCAAAATCAAAATCGGTATTTTCCCATCTTCTCCTTTATCCTTAACTTCCAAACGAAAGTGATCACTGGTACTAAGTTTATAATGCTGAACGGAGAACGGACCCACGTCTGGATCTCGCGCTGGTGGGAGGGGAAAACGCACTCCGGGCAATGCGGACTCAAAAATCTCCAACGTTTGTTCTTTATCTCGAAAACCGGGGGAATGGTCGTTAATATCCAGCACCTCCACAGCGACATAGTGGACCTCCAGCGGGGTTTCTAGCACGGTTTTGAGATTTATTAAGCACGGCGTGCTTTGCTCGCACGCCTCTTCCCGGTCGATTGTTCTGCTCACATAAAGGATGCCGTCATTCTGATTAACATGGAAAAAAGGAGCCGCGCCACTTGACACGATCCTGTATTTCCTTTCCTGCAAGGTGCTTTTATCTAATCCTAAATCCTTTGCAATATTCCCGACGACAGTTCCCTCTTGAACCTCTTCGGGGATTGAATACCGCATCTGCGCCGAGGCAGCGTGAAACAAAAGCACCGCGATCACACAGCCAACCCAACATCTTGTCCGCCTTAGTGCTTCGATTCTTCTTTGTTCCATGAATAAACCTCAATTATTCATCAATCCAGAACGAAAACACCACAAAAACATCACAAAAGAGACACCTTTGAGCGTGAAAGTAAAATGTGTCCGTCGTTAGTGGCAATACAATGAAGAGTGAAAGATAAACGATCCAAACGCAGAGAGCTCAAACCCACAGCAGTGATGTGGAGTGAATGACCAAAACGCGTTCATAGGAACCTCCTACCATGGATCATTTCCTTTTACACTGACACCACGCGATGCAAATCCAGACTGCAGGAATTAGTCAAATATTCTGAATGATAATACAATAAAATTTAGATATTCCCTTTATATTGATCACATAGTAACCAAAGTAAAAAAAAAAAAATTAAGAATATTTGCAAGCAAAAAACCAGTATCAACACATGACGACTAATGGAAGTGAAATAAACGAGGCATTGAAGATTTCTAATTATTTCGAAAAAAATGTATCTACAAATAAACACAAAAATAATCAGTAGGCCATGGTATTGTAACAATGATCTGCTATGACAATATGTTTACAACAATGCTGTTTACATATTATATTGTATATTTTTATAACTTTTTGGAGTTTTTCAAAAGATTGTATTTTGTATTTTTAATTTTTTTGTTATGTTTGTAGTTTATTTTAAACTCCTCAAACGTTTTTCGAATCTGTTTTGATTTAATCTACAGTTTAAGAGGAAAACGTAAATCCACAAAATCATGATATTGTTCTAAAAACAAACAAGGTGATGACAAGAAAGCACAGAAAATAACGTTAGTGTCAAGTGTTAGGCTACTTGAAAAAAGGATGAGATGAAATTGTCTGAATAATGAGTTTTAAAGCTTCCTACCTCCTCAGAAGTTCTCCTCCTGTCAGGCAGCACCAGTGTGTTCGCGTGACTTCCAGGTACTATAGTAGATCCTATACTCATCCTGGGTCCTACTAACATGTACCGTTTGTCTCCAGATCTGTACTGGATGCTGTGACACAGTGTTCCATCATAATTGGCCTCCGGGAGATATTTAGAAGTATAGTCAGTGGATTTGGAGCACTGCATTGCAATCAGCACGATGATGCTGATGAGGAACAGAACCGACACTGAGCCCAAAGTGATCATCAGGTAAAAAGTCACATGACTCTCTTCGTCATCTCGCGCTGAACTTTGAAGATCAGAAGCAGCAAAAGCCTCTTTGGGCTCCACCACTTTGACAATGACAGTAGCTGTTGCTGACAGTGAAACGTTGCCATTGTCTTTGACCAGGATGAGCAGTTTATGCTCAGCCTCATCTGTCTCTGTGAATGAGCGAAGTGTTCTGATCTGTCCTGTGTAGCGGTCCAAACCAAACAGACTGTGGTCACTCACTTCCTGCAGTGAAAACAGCAGCCAGCCGTTATATCCTATATCAGCGTCATAGGCTCTGACTTTAGTCACCAAGTGTCCTGCGTTCACGTTGCGGGGAATCTCCTCCACACCTTCAGCAGACCCGTTGGAGCTGACTGGATACAGGATGACTGGAGCGTTGTCGTTCTGATCCAGAATGAACACGTTCACTGTCACGTTGCTGCTCAGAGACGGACTTCCAGAATCTGTGGCCACGACTTGGAACTGGAACGTTTTTAAAGTTTCAAAGTCAAAACTCTTCAGAGCCCCAATGTCTCCAGTTTCAGAGTTTATGTTGAGAAAAGAAACTAATTTTCTGTGTTCGTCTCCCTCTCTGACAAGATGATAGGAAACCAGAGCGTTATCTCCTTCATCACGATCAGAAGCTTGAACAGAAAACACTGAGGCTCCTGGATTGTTGCCCTCAGTGATATAGAAAGTATATGGACTCAGTGAAAACTCTGGACTGTTGTCATTCACATCAGACACAACTACACTGATTGTCTTTTCAGATGATAATGGTGGCTGACCTGCATCTTTTGCTGTTATTGTCAGATCGTAATGGGACTGTTTCTCTCTGTCTAAGGGAGATTTGGTGACCAGTGAAAATGTTTTGTCCTTTACAGCAGGAGATAAAGTAAAAGGAACATCCTCACTTATTGCGCAAATAACTTTTCCATTTAGACCGGAGTCCAGATCATTTACACTAATCAGAGCAACAGTAGTTCCTGGTCGAGAATCTTCAGGAATTGCATTTGAAAATGAAGTAACTTCAATCTCAGGTACATTGTCATTTAAGTCAACTATTTTAACATTTACACTTTTTTCTGTTGTAAGAGGAGCAAGACCTTTATCAGAAGCCTGGATTTCTAATTCGTATTTCTCCTTTTTTTCAAAGTCGATCTGGCCTTTAACTGTTACTTCACCCGATAATAAACCAATTTCAAATAAATTTAAAATATTTTTATGTACGTTTTGGCTAAATGAGTAAATCACATCGCCATTGGGACCTTCATCTAAATCACTTGCATTCACCTTGATGACTACTGTTCCTACAGGAGCATTTTCATAAAGCGTCACTGCATAATTATCATCAGAGAAACAAGGAGCATTATCGTTAATGTCCAGAACATTTATTATAATATTCATATTACCAGATTTTGGAGGTTTACCTCCATCCAGCGCTGTTAGAATCAAAGAATGACTTTTTGCAGTTTCTCTGTCTAAGGATTTTTGAATAACCAGTATTGGGATTTTTCCATCATCGCCTTTATCTTTTACTTCTAAACGGAAGTGGTCGTTTTGGCTCAGTCTGTACTGCTGAATAGAGAGTGGACCACTGTCTGGATCTCTTGCCGCTTTAAGCTGAAATCGCGCTCCGGGCAGCACTGACTCTGAAATCTCCAATGTATTATTTTTCTCCATGAAAGCAGGTGAATGGTCATTTATGTCCAGGACTTCCACTTCAACGTAATGGACCTCTAACGGGTTCTCCAACACCGTTTTTACATTTATCACACACCGACTGCTCTGCTCACACACCTCCTCTCTGTCGACCTTCCGGCTGACGTACAGAGTTCCATCATTTGGATTTAGACTGAAGAGCGGGTCCACATCACTGGATACAATCCGACACTTCCTGTCTCTCAGGATGTTCTTGTCTATCCCCAGATCCTTTGCCAGGTTTCCCACAGCGGTTCCCTCGTTAACCTCCTCGTAGATCGAGTATCTTAACTGCGCCGAGGCGAGGCTCCACAAAAACACAGCGACCACGAATCCGGTTAAACGTCCGCCCGCCCGCCGCTGCTCGCATCCCCTTTGTTCCATTTCTAGTGCCGAAATCACCGGTAACAAATGAACAAAGCAACATCCACACCGGAAAACGTCAGTGATTTAAGGAAAAACGTGATAATTGTTCCTTTCTTCTGCTCACAGATCTGACTGCTGATTCACAAAGAGCTCCGAGAACAAAACGGCAGCGCGAGCACCGAAATCTAGACGCAATCAAGAGGTGGAACCACGACGAAATGACGACAAGCTGCTGTGCTGCTGACTTTCAGTGTCATACTGACACACTGCGACCAAATGTCCTGCTGCACTACATTTGGACGACTTAATAACAGATTATTAAACGCTTTAGCTGACCGAGAACCCCGGGAGGCATTTTTTAAAAAGATATACAGTATTGTGAGGGAACAACAAAATCTAATAAACCTTCCCTCTTAAATAAAAAATAAAACAATAGTATTATTTTAAATAGTTTAATAAAATAAATAAAAATAACTGAAGGATTAAATAACAAGACATTTCAGCATCAGGGAACAGAGCTGAAACCTGATCTAATGGGGTTTAAGTCCAGTTCACTCTATAAAAAATACATCAGCAATACACAATAGTTTGAGTGTTGATTGTGGGGTTTCATGTTTGTTTGTTTTGTTTGTCTGACAAAATCTGGAATGTGAGGAGGAGGAGAATCATTTATGAAGTGGAAAACCTCACAGTAAGTTAATGTTACTTGGCTCAAAAACAACATTGTTACATTGTGTTCAATGAATTGTGTTTAGTTTGTGTATCTAAATTAGGAGAGTGATTGTGTTGTACCTAGGTGGTCTCGTGCTTTAAAGCAGACGGGCCCAGCAACATAGATTTCTAGTAACTGCTTTTAACTGGTTTAAATACAGATTCTCAGAATTTCATGAAAATGTAGTCATATGGAGCATGTGTAAATTACTTTTAAATATTGTCCTATATGTCTGCAAACTTATCAATTGGTTTATGACAAAAAACATGTACATTTCTGTAAAATTTCCCAAAAAGTGAAGGGTTCTTGTGATGCAGATTGTTTAAAGTATTTGGATTATCTTTGAAGAAAACCAACAAGTGAAATGAAAAGGAAAATATATACGGACTGATAACACTGAATGTCAGTATATGAATTGTTTGTGCTTTAGTTATAAAGTAAACAAAGCCAGGAATTGAAAATAAAATACCAGGTCTCATAATGTTAAAAACTTAAAGATGTGTTTAGGTAGAAACATTCTATGTCCTACCTCCTCAGAAGTCCTCCTCCTGTCAGGCAGCACCAGTGTGTTAGCGTGACTTCCAGGTACTATAGTAGATCCTATACTCATCCTGGGTCCTACTAACATGTACCGTTTGTCTCCAGATCTGTACTGGATGCTGTGACACAGTGTTCCATCATAATTGGCCTCCGGGAGATATTTAGAAGTATAGTCAGTGGATTTGGAGCACTGCATTGCAATCAGCACGATGATGCTGATGAGGAACAGAACCGACACTGAGCCCAAAGTGATCATCAGGTAAAAAGTCACGTGACTCTCCTCGTCATCTCGCGCTGAACTTTGAAGATCAGAAGCAGCAAAAGCCTCTTTGGGCTCCACCACTTTGACAATGACAGTAGCTGTTGCTGACAGTGAAACGTTGCCATTGTCTTTGACCAGGATGAGCAGTTTATGCTCAGCCTCGTCTGTCTCTGTGAATGAGCGAAGTGTTCTGATCTGTCCTGTGTAGCGGTCCAAACCAAACAGACTGTGGTCACTCACTTCCTGCAGTGAAAACAGCAGCCAGCCGTTATATCCTATATCAGCGTCATAGGCTCTGACTTTAGTCACCAAGTGTCCTGCGTTCACATTGCGGGGAATCTCCTCCACACCTTCAGCAGACCCGTTGGAGCTGACTGGATACAGGATGACTGGAGCGTTGTCGTTCTGATCCAGAATGAACACGTTCACTGTCACGTTGCTGCTCAGAGACGGACTTCCAGAATCTGTGGCCACGACTTGGAACTGGAACGTTTTTATAGTTTCAAAATCAAAACTCTTCAGAGCCACAATGTCTCCAGTTTCAGAGTTTATGTTGAGAAAAGAAACTAATTTTCTGTGTTCATCTCCCTCTCTGACAAGATGATAGGAAACCAGAGCGTTATCTCCTTCATCACGATCAGAAGCTTGAACAGAAAACACTGAGGCTCCTGGATTGTTGCCCTCAGTGATATAGAAAGTATATGGACTCAGTGAAAACTCTGGACTGTTGTCATTCACATCAGACACAACTACACTGATTGTCTTTTCAGATGATAATGGTGGCTGACCTGCATCTTTTGCTGTTATTGTCAGATCATAATGGGACTGTTTCTCTCTGTCTAAAGGAGATTTGGTGACCAGTGAAAACATTTTATCTTGTAAGGATGGAGATAAAGTAAAAGGAACATCCTCACTAATGGAACAAATTACTTTTCCATTCAGACCAGAGTCCAGATCGTTTACATTGATAAGAGCGACTGTGGTTCCTGGACGAGAATCTTCAGGAATGGAGCTGGAAAACGAAGTAACTTCAATCTCAGGGGAGTTATCATTAACATCAACTATCCTAATATTTACACTCTTTTCTGTTGTAAGAGGAGCAAAACCTTTATCTGAGGCCTGGATTTCTAATTCATATTTATCTTTCTCTTCATAATCTATTAAAGCCTTGACAGTTATTTCACCTGTTAAACTGTTAATATCAAACAGATTTAATAGATTTTGATTCACACTGTTGCTAAATGAGTACATCACATCTCCGTTTGATCCGAAATCTACATCCGTTGCATTTACTTGTATGACTGTTGTTCCTAAAGGAACATTTTCATAAAGCATCACATTGTAATCATTTTCAGAGAAAAAAGGGACATTATCATTAACATCCAGAACGTTTATTGTAATATTCATGTTACCAGATCTCGGAGGTTTTCCTCCATCCAAAGCTGTGAGAATCAATACGTGGCTTCCTGCAGTTTCTCTATCTAAAGATTTTTGAACCACCAAAATTGGAATTTTACCATCATCTCCTTTATCTTTAATTTCTAATCGAAAGTGGTCGTTTTGGCTGAGTTTATATTGCTGCACAGAGAAATGACCACTGTCCGGGTCTCGTGCGGCTCGGAGCTGGAATCGAGCTCCCGGCAAAACGGACTCTGAAATCTCTAGCGTGGTTTCATTCGTTTGGAAGCTGGGAGAATGATCATTAACATCCAGGACCTCCACCCTGACGTAGTGAACCTCCAGTGGGTTTTCCAGCACGGTTTTTAAATTTATTAGGCACGCGCCGCTCTGCGCGCACACTTTTTCTCTGTCAACCTTCCGGTTCACGTACAGGATTCCATCATTTTGATTCACGTGAAAAAGCGGGTCAGCATCAGTCGAAACAATCCGATACTTCCTGTCTCTCAGTGTGAACTTATCCAACCCCAGGTCCTTTGCTATGTTTCCAACCACGGTTCCTTCGTTTACCTCCTCTGAGATCGAGTATCTTAACTGCGCCGAGGCGACGCTCCACAAAAGCGCAGCAACAACGCATCCAAGCAGAAATCCTCTCGCCCTTCTCGGCTCGCGTTTCCTTTGTTCCATAGTCATCTTAGAAATATCAGTAATTCAACACACGGATCAACAATCTTCTGGACATTTATAAAAGAATCCTCAGTATTCAGGTAGTCAGTCCATTATGAGCAAATATCTTTAAAATCCGATCATTTCAATAGATGAGGCGCAGAGACGTGACCGCAGTTGTCGAAGAGGAGAAAATAAAAAAGAGGTGGAACCACAAACATATCCCGTCAGCCTTTACTGAGGGTGACTTACTATATTGCACTGACACCATGCGTCTTATTCTTTCACTGCAGAAACACGTCAGGAATTCGTTTGTTTGTTTGATTAAAACAATTTTTAATAATCTACTGAAGCAAAGAAGCTCATGTTTCTTTTCGCGGCTGGATACCAGTTAATTCGCGCTTTGATGATCATGGAAGGCTTCAAGTGTTTTAAATGTTTCACAAAAAAATAAAACAAGTTAGTTTCCTGTTGATGTCCTGCATCAGGTCAGTGCTTTGCTCATATCGTGTTTAATCCCCGTGGAATAATAATATTATTATCATGACATTACAACAAAACACGCTGTGTGAACGCCTGCTGGCAAAAGACGAAGTCAGTTTCAGCACCAAGGATAGCGTTTGAAAAAGTTCTGATTTTTTTCAGGTTTTTCTTTACACATCCGTCAGAATAAATTATGGAACATTCACAAGGTAACAGTCACAAGGTTTTCCCTTTAGTCTGAAAATAGATTTTTATGAACATAGATCAGAAAAAGAGAGAGTAAATTGTTAGAAACGAGATGACAACGAAACACAAAACACAACAAACCAGCATCCACTCAAGTTTCCAAGATAAAGACTTCACTCCATGACTCAAGACAAAGTGGTAATAACAGAAGTGCTAGAATGCTTTCTGCAAAAAGCTGGTATATAATTAAATAAAATCTGTAAATATATTGTGAGCCAAAAGTGGAATTAGACAAGAAAAATACCCTACAAAACTGAGTAACGTTTTAACCCTACTGAATAGTGTTTCAGTTTTTCTCTTTTTAAGTTATATGGATGATAATGATTCTTAAATGCTTTAACAAGGTGTATGTATATTTCAAACAGGTCACTCTTGAAACTGAAACCTTGTGTCTCAGTTAGATTTACCTGTGTATATATGAAGGTGAAAGAAAAAAGAAAAAAAACTCTGCAAGACATCAGCACCATATATTAACTACGGTAGATATGCATTGCACATATGTCTTAGCTCAAGAGCATTATATTCTTTCATGGAAACAGCTTTTAGTTTACTGCTAAGAAAACTAAAAAGTTCAAATTTAATATGATAAACAGTTGGTAATGATTTTTTTTAAATATCATAAACATTTGTTTTCTTTTGCCACTTTGTAAATATTCAGACTTGAAAGTTTAAACAAAATGTCACCTATATTCAAATACAAATAAATGTTTTTTTATAATCCCAAACTTCAGCAGTTGAAGTCCAGCCTCATGCATCAACTTAATGATTTGATCTTCCTGATGAATTCAAATACTTCACGATACTGATAGACAAATAAATACCGTTGGTGTGTAAAACTATTTTCTTCCCCAAATCGACTTATACTTGTCTCATAGCAGTGTCAGTAACACAATCAGTGGTGGTCACATCAGTTCATTTATAGATTATCCATTGCAACTCTGCCACATCGAGAAATATTTCAACATCCCTTATTTTAGGACTTGATTAAATAAAAATAGTTTGAATAGGCTGACTGTGGCTCAGACGAGCAGTAATTCACAGTTTGGGAAACCAGAGTTCAATCTCAAGCCAAAGCCATGTGTCAAAGTATCAGATACTGCACCCCCAAATGCCTCGGTTCAGTCAGACTGGCTCTGCTCCTCAGGGATGGAACAAATGCAGAAAACAAATTTGTAATGTAATAAATATGTATTTGACCACAAGTCACTCCCCCTAACGTCCAGTGATAATGCCCAACTAAACATGACAGCATTAAAAAAATGATTGTGGGCTCTTCTACAAGAAACAAACAGAAAATTGTTATGTGTTGCTTTTAGGCAAACAGGCTGAATGAAAAATTCAGATTTCTGTCATTAGAAAGCATTTATATAATTTAAGGTGCTTCTTACCTCCTCAGAAGTTCTCCTCCTGTCAGGCAGCACCAGTGTGTTAGCGTGACTTCCAGGTACTATAGTAGATCCTATACTCATCCTGGGTCCTACTAACATGTACCGTTTGTCTCCAGATCTGTACTGGATGCTGTGACACAGTGTTCCATCATAATTGGCCTCCGGGAGATATTTAGAGGTATAGTCAGTGGATTTGGAGCACTGCATTGCAATCAGCACGATGATGCTGATGAGGAACAGAACCGACACTGAGCCCAAAGTGATCATCAGGTAAAAAGTCACGTGACTCTCCTCGTCATCTTGCGCTGAACTTTGAAGATCAGAAGCTGCAAAAGCCTCTTTGGGCTCCACCACTTTGACAATGACAGTAGCTGTTGCTGACAGTGAAACGTTGCCATTGTCTTTGACCAGGATGAGCAGTTTATGCTCAGCCTCGTCTGTCTCTGTGAATGAGCGAAGTGTTCTGATCTGTCCTGTGTAGCGGTCCAAACCAAACAGACTGTGGTCACTCACTTCCTGCAGTGAAAACAGCAGCCAGCCGTTATATCCTATATCAGCGTCATAGGCTCTGACTTTAGTCACCAAGTGTCCTGCGTTCACATTGCGGGGAATCTCCTCCACACCTTCAGCAGACCCGTTGGAGCTGACTGGATACAGGATGACTGGAGCGTTGTCGTTCTGATCCAGAATGAACACGTTCACTGTCACGTTGCTGCTCAGAGATGGACTTCCAGAATCTGTGGCCATGACTTGGAACTGGAACGTTTTTAAAGTTTCAAAGTCAAAACTCTTCAGAGCCACAATGTCTCCAGTTTCTGAGTTTATGTTGAGAAAAGAAACTAATTTTCTGTGTTCGTCTCCCTCTCTGACAAGATGATAGGAAACCAGAGCGTTATCTCCTTCATCACGATCAGAAGCTTGAACAGAAAACACTGAGGCTCCTGGATTGTTGCCCTCAGTGATATAGAAAGTATATGGACTCAGTGAAAACTCTGGACTGTTGTCATTCACATCAGACACAACTACACTGATTGTCTTTTCAGATGATAATGGTGGCTGACCTGCATCTTTTGCTGTTATTGTCAGATCATAATGGGACTGTTTCTCTCTGTCTAAAGGAGATTTGGTGACCAGTGAAAACATTTTATCTTGTAAGGATGGAGATAAAGTAAAAGGAACATCCTCACTAATGGAACAAATTACTTTTCCATTCAGACCAGAGTCCAGATCGTTTACATTGATAAGAGCGACTGTGGTTCCTGGTCGAGAATCTTCAGGAATCGAACTGGAAAACGAAGTAACTTCAATCTCAGGGGAGTTATCATTAACATCAACTATCCTAATATTTACACTCTTTTCTGTTGTAAGTGGAGCAAGACCTTTATCTGAGGCCTGGATTTCTAATTCATATTTATCTTTCTCCTCATAGTCTAGAAAACCTTTCACAACAATTTCACCTGTAACTG
This sequence comes from Callopanchax toddi, assembly GCA_006937965.1. NCBI lineage: Eukaryota > Metazoa > Chordata > Actinopteri > Cyprinodontiformes > Nothobranchiidae > Callopanchax > Callopanchax toddi. Next base: position 1,041,733 of record SSNR01000163.1, on the reverse strand, counting down.
GATTAATGTCGAACAACTTTAAAAAGTTTTGATTCATCGTTTTGCTTAATGCGTAAAAAACGTCGCCGTTTGTTTCGGCATCTAAATCAGTTGCATTAACTTGTATGACTGTTGTTCCTAACTGGGCATTTTCATTCAATGTCACTGAATAATTATCCTCTGAGAAAACAGGTGCGTTATCATTAATGTCCAAAACATTTATTATAATATTCATATTACCAGATTTCGGAGGTTTTCCGCCATCTAGTGCAGTCAGAGTCAAAGAGTGGCTTCCTGCAGTTTCTCTATCTAAAGATTTTTGAACCACCAAAATTGGAATTTTACCATCATCTCCTTTATCTTTAATTTCTAATCGAAAGTGCTCGTTTTGGCTGAGTTTATATTGCTGCACAGAGAAATGACCACTGTCCGGGTCTCGTCCGGCTCGGAGCTGGAATCGAGCTCCCGGCAAAACGGACTCTGAAATCTCCAGCGTGGTTTCATTCGTTTGGAAGCTGGGAGAATGATCATTAACATCCAGGACCTCCACCCTGACGTAGTGAACCTCCAGTGGGTTTTCCAGCACGGTTTTTAAATTTATTAGGCACGCGCCGCTCTGCGCGCACACTTTTTCTCTGTCAACCTTCCGGTTCACGTACAGGATTCCATCATTTTGATTCACGTGAAAAAGCGGGTCAGCATCAGTCGAAACAATCCGATACTTCCTGTCTCTCAGTGTGATCTTATCCAACCCCAGGTCCTTTGCTATGTTTCCAACCACGGTTCCTTCGTTTACCTCCTCTGAGATCGAGTATCTTAACTGCGCCGAGGCGACGCGCCACAAAAGCGCAGCAACAACGCATCCAAGCAGAAATCCTCTCGCCCTTCTCGGCTCGCGTTTTCTTTGTTCCATAGTCATCTTAGAAATATCAGTAATTCAACACACGGATCAACAATCTTCTGGACATTTATAAAAGAATCCTCAGTATTCAGGTAGTCAGTCCATCATGAGCAAATATCTTTAAAATCCGATCATTTCAGTAGATGAGGCGCAGAGACGTGACCGCAGTTGTCGAACAGGAGAAAATAAAAAAGAGGTGGAACCACAAACATATCCCGTCAGCCTTTACTGAGGGTGACATACTATATTGAACTGACACCATGCGTCTTATTCTTTCACTGCAGAAACACGTCAGGAATTCGTTTGTTTTTTTGTTTGTTTGGTTTAAATTTTTTTAAATCATCTACTGAAGCAAAGAAGTTCATGTTTCGTGTCGCAGCTGGACATCAATGAGTTGGCGCTTTGATGATCAGGCTTCTAGTGTTTTTATCACATTACAACAAAACACGCACTGTGAACGCCTGCTGGCAAAAGACGAAGTCAGTTTCAGCACCAAGGATAGCGTTTGAAAAATTTCGGACTTTTTTCGGGTATTTCTTTACACATCCGTCAGAATAAATTATGAGACAGTCACAAGGTAACAGTAACAAGGTTTTCCCTTTAGTCTGAAAATAGATTTTTATGAACATAGATCTGAACAAGAAAGAGTAAATTGTTAAAAACGAGATGACACCGACACACAAAACGCAACAAACCAGCATCCACTCACGTTTCCATGATAAAAACTTCACTCCATGACTCAAGACAAAGTGGTAATAACAGAAGTGCTAGAATGCTTTCTGCAAAAAGCTGGTATATAATGAAAAAAACCGTGTAATTATTAAATAAAATATGTATTGTGAGCCAAAAATGGAAGTAAACAAACAAATTACACTACAAAATTGACTAACGTTTTAATACTGCATAGTGTTTTAGTTTTTCTCTTTTTAAGTATCTTTTTATGGATGAAAATTATTCTTAAATGCTTTAACAAGGTGTATGCATATTTCAAACAGGTCGCTCTTGAAACTGAAACCTCTCAATGAGATTTACCTGTTTATACATGAAGGTGAAAGAAAAAAGGAAGAAAAAACTCTGCAAGACGTGTCTTTAGTAGCTCAGCAACAAATAAGCATGGCACTTAAGTCTTAGCTCAAGAGCATTATATTCTTTCATTCAAACAGCTTTTAGTTTACTGCTAAGAAGACTGAAGAGATCACATTTACTATGATAAACAGTTTGTAATGATTCTTTTGAAATATCAGAAACATTTTTCTTATGTCCTACAAATGCACTGATTGTTTTCTTTTGCCACTTTGTAGATATTTAGACTTATTAGTTTAAACAAAATGTCACCTAAATTAAAATACAAATAAATGTGTTTTAAAAGTCCCGAACTTCAGCAGTTGAAGTCCAGCCTCATACATCTCAACTTAATGATTCAAATAATTCAAGATACTGAAGGACAAATGAATACCGTTGGTGTCTAAAACTATTTTCTTCCCCAAATTGACGTATATATGTCTCATAGCAGTGTCAGTAACACAATCAGTGGTGGTCACTGATGTTAATTGTGTCATCAGTTCATTTATAAATTATCCATTGCCACTCTGCTACATCCAGAAATATTTCAACATCCTTTATTTTCGGACTTGATTAAATATTATTGTTAGAATAGGCTGACTGTGGCTCAGAGGAGCAGTAATTCACAGTTTAGGAAACCAGAGTTCAATCTCAAGCCAAAGCCATGTGTCAAAGTATCAGATACTGCACCCCCAAATGCCTCGGTTCAGTCAGACTGGCTCTGCTCCTCAGGGATGGAACAAATGCAGAAAACAAATTTGCAATGTAATAAATATGTATTTGACAACAAGTCACTCCCCCTAACGTCCAGTGATAATGCCCAACTAAACATGACTGCATTAAAAAAAAGGATTGTGGGCTCTTCTACAAAAAACAAACACAAAATTGTTATGTGTTGCTTTTAGGCAAACAGGCTGAATGGAAAAATTCAGATTTCTGTCATATGAAAGCATTTATATATTTAAGGTGCTTCTTACCTCCTCAGAAGTCCTCCTCCTGTCAGGCAGCACCAGTGTGTTAGCGTGACTTCCAGGTACTATAGTAGATCCTATACTCATCCTGGGTCCTACTAACATGTACCGTTTGTCTCCAGATCTGTACTGGATGCTGTGACACAGTGTTCCATCATAATTGGCCTCCGGGAGATATTTAGAAGTATAGTCAGTGGATTTGGAGCACTGCATTGCAATCAGCACGATGATGCTGATGAGGAACAGAACCGACACTGAGCCCAAAGTGATCATCAGGTAAAAAGTCACGTGACTCTCCTCGTCATCTCGCGCTGAACTTTGAAGATCAGAAGCTGCAAAAGCCTCTTTGGGCTCCACCACTTTGACAATGACAGTAGCTGTTGCTGACAGTGAAACGTTGCCATTGTCTTTGACCAGGATGAGCAGTTTATGCTCAGCCTCGTCTGTCTCTGTGAATGAGCGAAGTGTTCTGATCTGTCCTGTGTAGCGGTCCAAACCAAACAGACTGTGGTCACTCACTTCCTGCAGTGAAAACAGCAGCCAGCCGTTATATCCTATATCAGCGTCATAGGCTCTGACTTTAGTCACCAAGTGTCCTGCGTTCACATTGCGGGGAATCTCCTCCACACCTTCAGCAGACCCGTTGGAGCTGACTGGATACAGGATGACTGGAGCGTTGTCGTTCTGATCCAGAATGAACACGTTCACTGTCACGTTGCTGCTCAGAGACGGACTTCCAGAATCTGTGGCCACGACTTGGAACTGAAGCGTTTTTAAAGTTTCAAAGTCAAAACTTTTCAGCGCAGTTATTTGTCCATTTTCTGAGTTTATGTTTAAGAAGGACAGCATGTCATTTACGTTTCCTTCTCTTCGAATATGATATGAAATTGCTGCATTATCGTTGACGTCTTTATCCGTTGCACTAACAGAAAATATTGATATCCCAGCAATATTATTTTCCTGCAGGTAAAACTGTAATGGATTCTGAGGAAACAGTGGACTGTTGTCATTGACATCAGAGATCTGGATACTGAAGGTTTTCAAAGTAGATAATGGAGGCTCACCGCAGTCTGTGGCTTTAATGGTTACGTCATAGTGAGACACCTCCTCTCGGTCTAAAATCCCTTTAGTGACAACTGAATACATGTTCTCCTCATATGATGGTTTCAGTTCAAAAGGGCCATTTGAAACTATACTTGATATTATTTTTCCATTGAGTCCAGAGTCTTTATCCGTCACACTAAGTAGTGAAATAACTGTTCCAGGTTTTGAGTCCTCAGACACTGTGTTTGAATTAGAAGTGATTTCTATTTCAGGTGGATTATCATTCACATCTATGAGTTTAATGATAACTCTACACTCACCTGTCAGCGGAGGCGTTCCTTTATCAGAAGCCTCAATATCTAATTTATAAATATCATTTTCTTCATAATCCAGGAGTCCCTTCACTTTGATCTCTCCACTTAATTTGTTAAACTCAAAAAGTTCATACACGTTTTTCCGTAAAGTTTTTGCAAGAGTGTATTCAATTCTTCCATTATCATCTTCATCAGGATCTGTCGCATTTATTTGAAGTATTAACGTATCAGGAGGAAGATTTTCTTTGACTGAAATCTGATAGACATCTTGTGAAAATGTTGGGCGATTGTCGTTAACATCAAGAACAACCACTGAGATGTTTAACGTCCCAGATCTCGGAGGTTTTCCTCCATCTACAGCTGTGACCACCAGAGAATGATTGGATTTTTGCTCTCTGTCTAATGATTTCTTTAAAACTAAAAACGGTATTTTATCATCATCGCTTTGACGGATATCTAACTCAAAGTGTTCATTTGTCGTTAACATGTAGGTGCGGATGGAGTTCATTCCTGCGTCAGGATCGCGCGCAGCGTGCAGCTGAAACCGCCTTCCTGGCAGCGTGTTTTCCGCTATTTCAAATGTCTGCTGTTTTTCAGAAAAACTAGGAGAATGATCATTTACATCTGTTATCTCCACGGACACATAATGCATTTCTAACGGATTTTCTACCAGAATCTTCAGCTTCATTAAACACGCACCGCTCCCTTGACAAAGCTCCTCCCTGTCTATTTTCCCGTGGACATAAAGAATCCCATTGTCCTGGTTTACCGCAAAAAAATCATCCTTACTTCCAGACACAACACGGAATCTTCGGCCGGCCAATGACGAGATGTCCAGTCCCAGATCTTTAGCAACATTTCCAACAACAGTTCCGTCTTTGACCTCTTCTGGGATCGAGTATCGAATCTGAGCAAAAGCCTGTTTCCCGACCAGAATCAGTAAAACCAAACGGAAAGCGAAGAAGCAGCTCCTGGTTCGAACCTCTGCAGAAAGCTCCATCTTATCCATAAACAGAAAGACAAATAAGGAGGACTCACTTCCGCTCACGGTATTTCATTTGAAATATGTCGAGGAACGTAGTATCACAGAATGCAACGCGTCCATCCGTCGACTGGGCTCGATTCTAATATTCTCTCTGCCTCAATCAGAAAACAAAAGCCTCAATAGAGACGTTTTCCCACGATGTAACAGTGACACCCAGAGGAAATTTAACAGCAAACAAGATTTAATTTGTCCAAAAACTTAAACCAAACATAAAAAATAAATTATTCTAAATTGTACAAACTTCTAATATAATTTATCTGCTTTTGTCATAAATAAAAAAAAA
>SSNR01000163.1:913973-1036114 GCA_006937965.1 Callopanchax toddi | reverse complement strand
ATCCTCGCCGCGATCCTTGACTTCCACTCTGAAATGTTCGTTTTGGCTGAGTCTGTACTGCTGGATGGAGAGCTGGCCCACATCAGGGTCGCGGGCGGCCTGTAACTGGAATCTGGCTCCTGGTAGAGCCGACTCGGAAATCTCGAGCCTTTTCTCTTTCTCTGGGAAAACGGGAGAGTGGTCGTTTATATCAAGGATCTCTACTGCTACGTAGTGAATCTCCAGCGGGTTTTCTAGCACGGTTTTTAGGTTTATTACGCACGAGCCGCTCCGTTCGCACACCTCCTCCCTGTCGATTCTCTTTCTCAGATACAGGACTCCGTCGTTTGGGTTCACCTCAAACAGCGGGTCGGTGGAGCCAGCAACAATGCGGTACCCTCGGTCTTTGAGCGCGCCCTTATCCAGACCCAGATCTTTGGCTATGTTCCCAACAAAAGTTCCTTCTTGAACCTCTTCGGAAACTGAATATTTGAGCTGCGCAAAAACCCCGCTCCACAAAACGTGGAGAGAAAATAAAAGCGCGAACCAACAATGTCGCTTCCTCCATGATCCTCCTCTTTGTTCCATGACAGAAAGATGACAAAGAGCAGTCCGTGAAAACGTGGTGTTCTGAAATCCACTCCGCCGTTCTTAGTACTACAATAAAATATGTTTCTTAAAAAGGAAATATCACAGGCCTCCTATTCTGTCGCGACGTTACGAACCGTCTGCTGCTTTTGGAGATGAAATGGATCCAGTTTCTCTCGGTGTGGGGGACGTGCTGGGAGCTGAACGGAAACGCCGAACATCACTGACACCACGCGTTCAAAAACACGCAATTCACAGAAATTTCTACAGTATTTTACAAACCTATTATTTCTGTCTAATAAATAACATGGAGCTGAGATCAACAACTGAGTGGAATCAACAATGAATGTCGGAGGGAAATGAATAGATGCGATCTAATAATTAGAAGCAAAATGTGACTGTAATAGATAATAGAACATTGTTTTAAACAACACAGACATCCAAAAACCACTGCGATATAAAATAATAACTCTAATTTCAGAAAATACTATTTAAACACACAGGGCAGAGGTGTTGATAAATCTGTGCATATTGAATAGTGTGTGGAAAAAACAAAAGGTGTACAGACAAAAAAAAAATAAAGATTCTGCTTCATTAACTTAAAAAGGGGAATAACTGTTGATCCTACCTCCTCAGAAGTTCTCCTCCTGTCAGGCAGCACCAGTGTGTTCGCGTGACTTCCAGGTACTATAGTAGATCCTATACTCATCCTGGGTCCTACTAACATGTACCGTTTGTCTCCAGATCTGTACTGGATGCTGTGACACAGTGTTCCATCATAATTGGCCTCTGGGAGATATTTAGAAGTATAGTCAGTGGATTTGGAGCACTGCATTGCAATCAGCACGATGATGCTGATGAGGAACAGAACCGACACTGAGCCCAAAGTGATCATCAGGTAAAAAGTCACGTGACTCTCCTCGTCATCTCGCGCTGAACTTTGAAGATCAGAAGCTGCAAAAGCCTCTTTGGGCTCCACCACTTTGACAATGACAGTAGCTGTTGCTGACAGTGAAACGTTGCCATTGTCTTTGACCAGGATGAGCAGTTTATGCTCAGCCTCGTCTGTCTCTGTGAATGAGCGAAGTGTTCTGATCTGTCCTGTGTAGCGGTCTAAACCAAACAGACTGTGGTCACTCACTTCCTGCAGTGAAAACAGCAGCCAGCCGTTATATCCTATATCAGCGTCATAGGCTCTGACTTTAGTCACCAAGTGTCCTGCGTTCACATTGCGGGGAATCTCCTCCACACCTTCAGCAGACCCGTTGGAGCTGACTGGATACAGGATGACTGGAGCGTTGTCGTTCTGATCCAGAATGAACACGTTCACTGTCACGTTGCTGCTCAGAGACGGACTTCCAGAATCTGTGGCCACGACTTGGAACTGGAACGTTTTCAAAGATTCAAAGTCAAAACTCTTAAGCGCCACGATATTTCCATTTTCTGAATTAATGTTTAGAAAAGATGTGAGCATGTGAGCTCCTTCTATGTCCCTTAAAATAAGATATGAAATAAGAGCATTGCTTCCTTCATCCTGATCTCTTGCTGTCACTGAGAAAATCGTCTCTCCTGGTGCGTTATTCTCAGCTATATAAAAAGTATAGGGGTTCTGTGAGAACTCGGGTTTTTTATCATTTACATCTGAAATATGAATATTTATGCTTTTTTGTAGTGTTAAAGAAGGTTCACCAGCGTCTTTAGCAAATATGACCACGTTAAATTCTGAAGTTTTTTCTCTATCTAAATGATGTTTGGTTACAAGAGAATACATGTTGTTTTGTAAAGAAGGAATGATTGTAAAAGGCAGGTCTTGGCTAATAAAACACGCTACTTTTCCATTTAGTCCAGAATCTGAGTCTTTAACACTAATTAGGGCCACTGTTGCGCCCAACTTTGCGTCTTCTGGAAGCGCGTGAGAAAAAGATGTCACTTCAATCTGTGGTGCATTGTCATTTATGTCGACTATATTTATAAAAATAGTTTTCTCTGTAGCTAGTGTTGCTGCACCTTTATCAGACGCTTGAACATCGATTTCATATCTGCTACTCTCCTCATAATCTATAGCTCCTGCCACAACAATAACTCCAGTCACGGGATTTAAGTCAAAAAGTCTTGCTGTTTTTGCATCTACGTCATGACCAAATGAATATTTAACTTCTCCATTTGAGCCTTCATCTAAATCAGTGGCATTAACTTGGATCACAGTCGTTCCAACTGGAGAATTTTCCTTTAAAGACACAACATATGACTCCTGATTAAACACTGGTGGATTATCATTAACGTCTGAAACATTAATAATTATTGACATGTTTCCAGACCGGGGAGGCTTCCCTCCATCTAATGCTGTCAGTAGTAACACATGGGTTTTCACTGATTCTCTGTCAAGTGGCTTTTCAAGAACTAAACTGGGGGTTTTACGGTCCTCACCGCGATCCTTCACCTCTAAACGAAAAAAATCACTTTGACTCAGCTTATACTGATGGACAGATAATAAACCACTGTCAGCATCACGCGCAGCTTGTAACTGAAATCTCGTTCCTGGCAAAGCAGATTCTGAAATCTCTAAGATTTTCTCCCTCTCCGGGAAGCTCGGCGCGTGATCGTTTACGTCCAGAATCTCCACGGTGACGTGATGGATCTCCAGCGGGTTTTGTAACACCGTTTTCAAATCAACAACACAAACCTTGCTGCGGTCACAGATTTGCTCTCGGTCAATGTTTCGGTTCACATACAAAATACCATCATCTGGGTTCACTGTGAACTGAGGCTCCGTCGAGCCGTAGACAATGCGGACCCCCCTCTCCTTCAGCGTGGTCTTATCAAGACCCAAATCCCTCGCGAGGTTTCCAACAACCGTTCCTTCTTTTACTTCTTCAGAAATAGAATAACGGAACTGTCCAGCAGCGCAGCTCCAAAGCGAAGTCAAAAGCATCGTTATTGTAATCCATTTTGATCGCGCTCTCCATTTTCCACGCCGCCTTTGTTCCATGATGAGCAGACGAAAGCATAAAAATAGCGAGAAACACTTGCAAAAACCTTGGCACCAATATTAATATAGAAATATTCTAAGTCTATATATTCGACTTCACATTACCAACTACAGACAAAAATAATTTTTCAGCTAAATGTGATCTGCCTCCGCAGACAGAGTGAAGGGTTTTATAATGACTGGAGAGGAAGGGGATGTGACTTGTGAATATAAAACCGCCCACACAGAAACAATACTGTTATTTTACTGACACCAAGTGATCTTAAAGGGACATTGCAAAAGTCTATGTGTTATAATGGAAAAAAGCACATAAATAATAAATAAATAGGTGTTAAAATAGTTTTCTACCAAAAGGTTTGATGTAATATAATCACATAAAAGCAAAACATTTCCAGAAGCTCATCTTGAATAAAATGTTATCTTTAAAAGGTGCACAACTTTCCTGTCAGTCACTTTGCATCAAAAATAAAAAGCACTGACTGACGTAACGTTTCAAGACCACGGACAGAGGCAATTAAGGTACAAGAGTTCTCGGATAATGAGCGTGAAACCAGGGCCGTAAATAAATTGATTAGAACATATTTAATATTATTTTATTTAAAACATGAACCCAGACAATATGTTAGTGTGATTTCACACACAAGCAGGATTTTATATTATGCTTAAAAGTGTAAAAAATTGAAAGAAAATGAACTTAGTTCTTTTTTAAAGGCAACAAAACCACAGAGATGGAACATAATTATCATAAAAACCCGTTCAAAGATCAGACATGTTTTTACATTCAAACAAGGCAGAAGCAAAAAAGTAAGAAGAGCAAAGAATAACAGACTTTGACATGCCTGAAACATTTTGTATGAGTTACTATTGAGATATTTTGAGGAGAAATATAGTCTTACATACTCGCACAAAGAAACAAACTAAAATTCCAGTGTATGTGGCGGCCAAAGGGTAAAATTTGCAGGCATTGTAGGTTTCCCTCAAGACCGAAAGCAGAAACAAGTAAAACCAATTCACAAAGGCAAAATTGAAACAGTCAAAATGAACCCAAATTAAAAATTGAGGAAATAGAAACCCCATATGCCCCCAAAACCATTAAGAATAAAAAATCTGTTGATCCTACCTCCTCAGAAGTTCTCCTCCTGTCAGGCAGCACCAGTGTGTTAGCGTGACTTCCAGGTACTATAGTAGATCCTATACTCATCCTGGGTCCTACTAACATGTACCGTTTGTCTCCAGATCTGTACTGGATGCTGTGACACAGTGTTCCATCATAATTGGCCTCCGGGAGATATTTAGAAGTATAGTCAGTGGATTTGGAGCACTGCATTGCAATCAGCACGATGATGCTGATGAGGAACAGAACCGACACTGAGCCCAAAGTGATCATCAGGTAAAAAGTCACGTGACTCTCCTCGTCATCTCGCGCTGAACTTTGAAGATCAGAAGCTGCAAAAGCCTCTTTGGGCTCCACCACTTTGACAATGACAGTAGCTGTTGCTGACAGTGAAACGTTGCCATTGTCTTTGACCAGGATGAGCAGTTTATGCTCAGCCTCGTCTGTCTCTGTGAATGAGCGAAGTGTTCTGATCTGTCCTGTGTAGCGGTCCAAACCAAACAGACTGTGGTCACTCACTTCCTGCAGTGAAAACAGCAGCCAGCCGTTATATCCTATATCAGCGTCATAGGCTCTGACTTTAGTCACCAAGTGTCCTGCGTTCACATTGCGGGGAATCTCCTCCACACCTTCAGCAGACCCGTTGGAGCTGACTGGATACAGGATGACTGGAGCGTTGTCGTTCTGATCCAGAATGAACACGTTCACTGTCACGTTGCTGCTCAGAGATGGACTTCCAGAATCTGTGGCCACGACTTGGAACTGGAATGTTTTTAAAGTTTCAAAGTCGAAACTCTTCAGGGCGGAAATTTGTCCGTTTTCTGAGTTTATGTTCAGAAAAGATGTCATGTCTTTCAGACCACCCTCTCCTTTGACTAAACGATAGGACAAGACAGCGTTTTCGTTCAGGTCTCTGTCAGATGCGCTCACCGAAAATATAGATGCGCCTTGAGGATTGTTCTCCAGCAGGTATAACTCGAGCGCACTGTGTGAGAACTCGGGCGCGTTATCATTCACATCCGACATTTGAATGTTTAAAGTTCTTAATGTAGAAAGAGGCGGTTCACCACAATCGGTAGAGGTTATTATAACATCATAATGGGACACAACCTCCCTGTCTAACATCTCTTTAGTCACTAAGGAATACATGTTTTCTTTAAACGATGTCTTTAGTTCAAACGGGACATTTTCTGTCAGGCGGCTTAAGACTTTACCGTTTAATCCAGAATCACTGTCAGTAACACTGATCAGAGCGATCACGGTACCGTGTTTGGAATCCTCCGGCACCATGCTGGATAGAGATGTTATTTCTATTTCTGGCTTATTGTCATTTACATCTTGAATCTTGATAATGACTCTACAGTCAGTGGTCATCGGTGGTGTTCCTTTGTCTGAGGCTTGGACGTCTAAATTATAAACATTTGCTGTTTCATAGTCTATTAGTCCGTTAACTCGTATTTCTCCATTTTGTTTATCTAGACTGAATAGTTCTAACACTTTTGAATTTATATCACCTCCAAAGGCATACTCTACCTCTCCATTAGCTCCTTCATCTAAATCAGATGCCTGAACTTTCATTATGATTTTATTTATTGCTGCATTTTCTTGTAACAAAACAGAATAAACCTCTTTAGAAAAAGTAGGTCTGTTATCATTGATGTCAAGAACTTTAACTGTAATATTTAGGTGAGCTGACTGTGGCGGTGTTCCTCCGTCTACAGCGGTTAAAACCAAGCTGTGGTTCGTTTTCTGCTCTCTGTCCAGCTGCCTCTGCAGCACCAAATAGGGGACTTTATCCTCACCTCTATCTCGTATTTCCAAATTAAAATGATCGTTCTGACTCAGTTTGTACCTCTGGACAGAATTCATTCCAACATCTGGATCTCGAGCTCCCGGTAACTGAAAACGGGCTCCCGGTGCCGTCGATTCCGCTATTTCTATCAGCTTTTCTTGTTCTGTGAATCTCGGCGCATGATCGTTAGCGTCTATTACTTCCACCGTGACATAGTGGATTTCAAGCGGATTTTCAACAACTATTTTCAGATCCATTAAACACGCAGCATTCCTGTCGCACAGCTGCTCCCGGTCAATATTCTTATGAACATAAAGAACCCCATTGTTCGGGTTTACCTCGAACAGAGCGCCGTCGGCTCCAGACACAATACGAAAACGCCTGCTTGTCAGAGAGCTGACGTCGAGGCCTAAATCCTTGGCGACATTTCCAATAACAGCTCCGACTTTCACTTCCTCTGGTGTGGAGTATTTTACTTGCGCTAAAATCAGATCCTGATAGCCAAAAAGCAGAAAGAGAAGCAGAGAGCGTGACCGAGGCGTCATTTTGCTTCCTGATCCTTTGTCTCCGCGAGCATAATCAACATCAAACGTGTCCACAAAAATAATTCCTTGTAGATGAAACCTCAAATGTTACAGAGATTAAATTAAGATGTGCTGAGAAATCACAAGTCAAATCCAAAACGATGCCGTCCTTTGTGGTGAACGGAGAAGAAAACAAGACTGTACAAGGGGCAGAGTCTGTTTAGCGTGAGGGTTTAATGGTTCTTTAATGTAACACTGACACCTAGTGAATCACGTAATGGTTACATCAATCTTTCAACAAATCCACCCAGTTAAAAAAAGGAACAAAAATCGCTCTGGAAACAAGCAGCCAATCACGTGACCCAAAGACAATATATGACAAAATGAGGTTGTAACTTATTTTGATCAGTCCTCTCAGTACTGAGTAGTTTGGTAGGAAGATATGAGTGGAAAAAAGTTATGTTATACAGGGTTTAATATTAGAAGCTAAAATGCTCGTTAGTCGTCAGCACCACGGACAGCGACACACCTTCTGAAATGTTTCCCAGGTCAAATACAACTCCATGCTTTAAAATTCTACCAGTATGACCTAAAATCTACTCAAATATCACAGAGGAGGTGACAGAAAATTATATCTATAAAAAAATGAGTGAGTATATTTCATAGCCTTTAAAAAAAACGAAATTATAATCCATTATTCCTGATAAATCAACAAAAAGCTGCATGAAGACAAGTCAACTGCAGAAAATTAAAACTTGTTAAAGTCTTACCTCCTCAGAAGTCCTCCTCCTGTCAGGCAGCACCAGTGTGTTAGCGTGACTTCCAGGTACTATAGTAGATCCTATACTCATCCTGGGTCCTACTAACATGTACCGTTTGTCTCCAGATCTGTACTGGATGCTGTGACACAGTGTTCCATCATAATTGGCCTCTGGGAGATATTTAGAAGTATAGTCAGTGGATTTGGAGCACTGCATTGCAATCAGCACGATGATGCTGATGAGGAACAGAACCGACACTGAGCCCAAAGTGATTATCAGGTAAAAAGTCACGTGACTCTCCTCGTCATCTCGCGCTGAACTTTGAAGATCAGAAGCTGCAAAAGCCTCTTTGGGCTCCACTACTTTGACAATGACAGTAGCTGTTGCTGACAGTGAAACGTTGCCATTGTCTTTGACCAGGATGAGCAGTTTATGCTCAGCCTCGTCTGTCTCTGTGAATGAGCGAAGTGTTCTGATCTGTCCTGTGTAGCGGTCCAAACCAAACAGACTGTGGTCACTCACTTCCTGCAGTGAAAACAGCAGCCAGCCGTTATATCCTATATCAGCGTCATAGGCTCTGACTTTAGTCACCAAGTGTCCTGCGTTCACGTTGCGGGGAATCTCCTCCACACCTTCAGCAGACCCGTTGGAGCTGACTGGATACAGGATGACTGGAGCGTTGTCGTTCTGATCCAGAATGAACACGTTCACTGTCACGTTGCTGCTCAGAGACGGACTTCCAGAATCTGTGGCCACAACTTGGAACTGGAACGTTTTTAAAGTTTCAAAGTCAAAACTCTTCAGGGCTGATATCTGTCCGTTTTCTGAATTTACATTAAGGAAAGATAAAACATCAGCCTGATGTCCTTCTCTTAGAATATGGTAAGAAATTGCTGCATTTTCCTTCACGTCTCTGTCCACCGCGTTCACACTAAATACAGATTTTCCAGCAATGTTATTTTCTGTCAGATAAAAGTTTACTGGGCTTTCTGGGAATTGGGGGGAGTTGTCATTTACATCTGTGACCTGAATGGTGAGAGTTTTATAAGTTGATAACGGAGGCTCACCACAGTCACTTGCCTTTATAGTGATTTCATAATGAGAAATGGTCTCTCGGTCTAACATCCCTGTAGTTACAACTGAATAAATGTTTTCTTTATATGATGGTTTTAATTCAAAAGGAACCTCTGAGGTTATGCTGGTTATTATTTTCCCATTGAGGCCTGAATCTTTATCTTTAACACTGATGAGGGAAATCACTGTTCCAGGTTTTGAGTCTTCAGACACTGTGTTTGACAGGGAGGTGATTTCTATTTCAGGTGGATTATCATTTAAATCTTTAATCTTAATAATCAGTCTACACTCACCCGTTAAGGGGGGAGTTCCTTTATCGGACGCCTCAATGTCCAGTTTATAAACATCGTTTTCCTCAAAGTCAATGTCTCCTTTAACTCTGATCTCTCCTGTTATTTTGTCCAGTTCAAAAATGTCATAGACTTTCTTTTTAAGCGTTTTTCCGAGAATATATTCCACTTGACTATTTAACCCTTCATCTGGATCCGTCGCGTTGATTTTAAATATTGAAATACCGACTGGAACGTTCTCTTCTATTTCTATCTGATAAATCTCCTGACTGAACTTGGGTCGGTTATCATTGCTGTCGAGAACAAGAACAGAAACATTTAATGTTCCTGATCTCGGAGGTTTCCCTCCGTCCACAGCTGTTACATATAACACGTGATTGCTTCTTTGCTCTCTGTCTAAAGGCTTCTTCAGCACCAGGAACGGGATTTTCTCCTCATCGCTTTGTCGGATGTCTAACTCAAAGTGTTCATTTGACGTTAATGTGTACGTACGTATAGCGTTGGAGCCAGCATCTGGATCGCGAGCAGCGTGAAGCTGGAATCTTCGTCCTGGTGACGTTTGTTCAAATACTTCAAACCTCTGCTCGCTCTCGGGGAAGACAGGGGCGTGATCATTTACATCCCTGATTTCTACAGCCACATAGTGGATCTCCAAAGGGTGCTCCACTATGATCTTCAGCTCCATCAAACACGCCCCGCTTCCCTGGCAAAGCTCCTCTCTGTCGATTTTCTTCAGCACATAAAGATCTCCGTTGTCCTGATTTACACCAAAAAACGCGTTTTGGTTTTCAGACACAACGCGGAACCGTCGGTCAGTCAGCGAGGAGGTTTCCAGACCCAGATCCTTCGCAACATTCCCCACAACCGTCCCGTCCCTCACCTCTTCTGCGACGGAGTACCTCGTTTCTGCCAAAGCCTCCCTCCCGACAAGCAGGAGCGAGGCCGAAAACAAAGCAAACCAGAAACCATTCCGTCCTCTGCTCTTCCCCTCGGTCCACATCATCATCCAGCAGCAGCGCGCTCTAAGTCTCATCACACAGTATCTAAACGACCACGTTCATTTCCAGAAGGAAAAATATTAATTCCACAGGACGCTTCGGTCGGGCGGCAGACCTAAAGCAGGTGTCTCCTCTGCTCCTCTCAGTGGGAAACAAAAGGTCTGAGAGGGGATGGACTACGTGGGTTCAGGTTTCTCAGTGTAATACTGACACCTAGAGCCCTGGAACGATAGGAGTTCAAATCAACATTTAAGTAGATCCGGATAAGAGTATTGGTGGATTAATTTACAGAAACATCAATTCATTCACCAACATTTTTAACCGATTCATAAAGCATGGGTCGAGGGGAACTGGTGCCAATATTCAGCAGTCACCGTTTAAGCATTTTACTATAAACAATAATTTAAAAATAAATAATTCAGGTTAATAATTAATCAAAGACTGCATTAAAATGAGAGTAAAGATTAAGAGAAAACAATCTGATCAAATATTTATTTCACCCTGGGACAAGTTATCAAGTTTGTAAAAATGTATTTTAATTGTTTTGTTTTTTAGAACGATTTCCTGACACATTAATGTGAAAGTTGTGAAGCATTCTCCAAATCGGTGCAGACGCAATACCCGTACCTTTCCCTAGGAGGCGTGAAAAAATACAATAGACGGACACGAGAATTAATCCTATCTCATACATTTTGTTCATAGCCGTCTGTTTCAAATAAACTACTTTAATAAACAGTACAGCACTATTGATCTGTACAGTGAATGGATGAAAAATAAATTTCTGCAGCGCAAAATAAAAGTTACTTGAATGACACTGGATCTGAAGAAAATGATACATCATACCAGCAGATAATACAGTTGGGCTAAACAAAACAAAAACAAAAAATATTAAAGCCATAAAATGTTGATAAAAAATTATTTCAGAAAAAGAAACATTATGAGAAGCTGAAAAAAATATTAATTTGAAAAAGATTATGTTCGGGGTAAATAGTTGTCTGGCTGAGATAACATGAAATGTATTATTAAACACTTGTTTTATCGGACTAAAGAGAACTGTTAGAATTCGAATTTCGAAGCGTGAGGTGCTGAAAGGACAGCTCCAGGTGAAAATCTGAGCCTCATCTGGAGAAAAGTGATGCTAAAATCAGACGTGTCCTTAACTTGGTTGTTGAAGGAATTAATGTAAAGCATTTGGTTAAGAATTTTTAGTTATTTCATCTAATAGGCAGTCTAGTTCATTTATTCATAGATATGTCAACATGAACACTGAAACGCGAACAGAATAAATTGGTAAGAAATTTTTGAGATAAATCAAATCAAATCTAAAAATAAAAAAATTATTTAAAAGACTTGAACTTTTCTATGTGTTTACCTGATTGAGCATTTTGACAATATAATTA
Organism: Callopanchax toddi; assembly: GCA_006937965.1. NCBI lineage: Eukaryota > Metazoa > Chordata > Actinopteri > Cyprinodontiformes > Nothobranchiidae > Callopanchax > Callopanchax toddi. The sequence goes on along the minus strand of SSNR01000163.1, from coordinate 1,024,605 downwards.
CTGAGCACACAAACGGCAAGGAATGTTAACATGAATATAAACTCTTACCTCCTCAGAAGTTCTCCTCCTGTCAGGCAGCACCAGTGTGTTAGCGTGACTTCCAGGTACTATCGTAGATCCTATACTCATCCTGGGTCCTACTAACATGTACCGTTTGTCTCCAGATCTGTACTGGATGCTGTGACACAGTGTTCCATCATAATTGGCCTCCGGGAGATATTTAGAAGTATAGTCAGTGGATTTGGAGCACTGCATTGCAATCAGCACGATGATGCTGATGAGGAACAGAACCGACACTGAGCCCAAAGTGATCATCAGGTAAAAAGTCACGTGACTCTCCTCGTCATCTCGCGCTGAACTTTGAAGATCAGAAGCAGCAAAAGCCTCTTTGGGCTCCACCACTTTGACAATGACAGTAGCTGTTGCTGACAGTGAAACGTTGCCATTGTCTTTGACCAGGATGAGCAGTTTATGCTCAGCCTCGTCTGTCTCTGTGAATGAGCGAAGTGTTCTGATCTGTCCTGTGTAGCGGTCCAAACCAAACAGACTGTGGTCACTCACTTCCTGCAGTGAAAACAGCAGCCAGCCGTTATATCCTATATCAGCGTCATAGGCTCTGACTTTAGTCACCAAGTGTCCTGCGTTCACATTGCGGGGAATCTCCTCCACACCTTCAGCAGACCCGTTGGAGCTGACTGGATACAGGATGACTGGAGCGTTGTCGTTCTGATCCAGAATGAACACGTTCACTGTCACGTTGCTGCTCAGAGATGGACTTCCAGAATCTGTGGCCACGACTTGGAACTGGAACGTTTTCAGACTTTCAAAGTCAAAACTCTTCAAGGCAGATATTTTTCCGTTTTCTGAGTTTATGTTTAAAAACGCAGTGATTTTCACCTGGCTGCTCTCCTCTCTCACTAAATGATAATTTACAGCTGCATTTTCACCCAGGTCTTTATCAGAAGCAGACACAGAAAATATCGGCTCCCCAGGAACGTTGTTCTCTGTCAGGTAAAGTTCAATCGGATTTTGTGAAAATTCAGGAGAATTATCGTTCACATCTGAAACATCAACACTCAGAGTTCTGAATGTGGACAGAGGAGGCTGACCGCAGTCTGTAGCTGTTATTGTGATGTCATAATGTGACACTGACTCTCGGTCCAGACGCTGTTTTAACACTAAAGAGTACATGTTATCTTGGAATGATGGTTTTAACTCAAACGGGACATTATCTGAAAGACTACAGATCACTTTACCGTTTAAAGCCGAGTCCTGGTCTGAGACACTGATTAGAGAAACCACAGTCCCAGGTTTGGAGTCTTCTGAAACCAGTTTAGAGAGAGAAGTCACTTCGATTTCAGGTTTGTTGTCATTTTCATCCATAACTTTGATCATAACAGTGCAGTCTGCCCCCATCGGAGGGTGTCCTTTATCCGTTGCTTGAACCTCTAATTTATAAACGTCAGATTTTTCAAAATCTATTTCTCCTCTGACTGTAATTTCACCACTGATTTTATCTAAACTAAACATGTTGTATAATTCAGAGGAAAGTTCCCCTCCGAAAAAATATTCAATTTCTCCATTTACACCTTCATCCGGGTCACTAGCGTTAATCTGGATTACTCTGCTATCAACTTTAACATTTTCATGTAGTGATACTGAATAAACTTCCTGACTAAACACAGGGTGATTATCATTCGAATCTAATACTGTGACGGTAACATTCAGAGTTCCTGATCTGGGAGGAGTTCCTCCATCTAAAGCTGTCAGAATTAATTTATGCTCTTTGTTTTTTTCTCGATCCAGTGACTTTTGCAGGACTAAAAGTGGTACTTTCTCTTCTCCCCTCTCTCGAATTTGTAAAATAAAGTGCTCATTGTGATTTAATTTATAAACACGTACTGTGTTAACAGAAACATCTGGATCGCGAGCTGTTGGCAGCTGGAATCGTCTTCCTGGGAGAGCTGACTCGGAAATCTCTAATACTTTTTCGTCCTCTTGAAAGCTCGGTGAATTATCATTGACGTCAATAATTTCCACTCCAACATAATGAATTTCCATGGGTTTCTCTGCTACTAATTTTAGATTCATCATACACGGAGACATGCTGTCACAGACCGCCTCTCTGTCGATGATCTTATACACATACAGGACTCCATTGTCCTGACTGACTTCAAACAGATCATCCGTCGCTCCCGAAACGATACGAAACCCTCGTTCCTTCAGCGTGGAGACGTCCAGTCCCAGGTCCTTGGCGACATTCCCAACCACAGATCCCACTTTGACTTCCTCTGGGATGGAATATTTAATCTGACCTGAGATCCGTTTAACGCAGATGATCATCACGAGCAAACTGAGGGCAATGCTCCAATTAGGCCGCCGTTTCCCATCGGATCCCATTTTCTCCGATTAGAAATAAAAAATGTATATCCAGTCAAAGAGTCGGAAAACAAAACAGAATGTTTTTCCTTTACTAAGAAATATTCGCTATCATGTTCCCTGATTTGTCAGAGGCAGCGACGTGTCTTTCTTTCAGACGCACCGTCCTCTTTATGTCGAGCTGAACAAAACCTTTGTGGACGGGGCTGGGCCAACAAGAACACTACGTTTTATGCTAAGATGACACTGACACCCCGTGGACACGGAGCAGAGGAACTCTTCTTTAAGGAAGCCAGTGAGAAAAACAGAACAATTTTTTGTGTAAATTGAGAAGTTTTGACGGGAATCTTACGAATCAAACTTAACTGTTCTATCACGCTTCATCTGAAACCGTTTGGTGCTTTAGAGGTCGCAGGGAGCTGGTGTCTCATCAGTCACTGGGAAGGACTTCTCTAATCCATTCAACATGTTTTAAAAGAATCGTTTGTATTTCACACATTTTTTGTAATGTTGTTACAGTATGGAAAAAATTAAATAAAGCCGATTCAGAACTTTGTTTGATTGTTTGATTCTGCGTTATTATACAGAAGTGTATAGGGAGTACTTGAAAAAAACATTATTTCAAAATTAAAAGGAATATAAATAAAACTGTACTTTCCCTGAAAATTAAACTTGTGATTTTTTTTTTTTTTATTTTATGATGATTTCTTAAAGGACAATTTTTGAGAAATGATTTTTTTTTTTGATAATTTATTTTAGTGCTGGGCTGATAACGCCGTTAAACGCGTTGCGTTAATGCAAAACTATTATCGCGCGATAAAAAAAAATGCCGTTAATCTAAATTGGGTTGCTGGGTCTAGACCAGGCATTACCTAATGGTGGACTCCGATCCTGGCCCAGATTCAGATCCGGTTCTTTCCGGAGTCCGAACCCGCAGCAGGACCCGCTCCCCCGGTCTAGCTGAAGGAGGTACGGCTCCTGTCTCCCGAACGCTCGCTTCACCTGCCCGTGGCTCCCGGTGTTACGACAATTCGAGTTTCCCCATCCATATGTGTTTCCTCCCGCCCACTCCACTGCTCCGCACCAGGACTTTCACCTAGACCCACGAGGTGAAAGAGGCGCATCCGGGAGCCGCGCGCGCCCGTGCCAACCTCGGCATACGCCCCCTCCTCCTGAACTGGACCGTGTGGTTCGGAGCTTGATTCAGGTTGGAGGAGATGCGGCAGAACGCTGAGCGAGTCACGAACCTGCGGCAACAACTTGGTAGAGTTCACGCAGAATTCCAACCAAGTCATCAACCAGGTCTGGACTGGCTGTCTGGGTTCCAGGTGTTTTGGTGAACCGACGAGCTATTTGGGCCTACAGCCTCAGCTGTGCACGCGCCTCTCGTTAAAGTGAATGTGGCAGCGCGCGCTGCTCAAACATGTGTTTTTCAGTAACTGACAGCTGAACATTCAACAAATCAAACAATATCAACACTAAAACACATTGATCTGTCAATGACTTTATCAGAGGTTTGTCTTTAGTTTTCAGAGACTCATATTAATGATTAAATCCCCTAAAGTGTTTTTTTTTATTTCTGTGAAATGTGAAATAATACTCACTCACTCACTTACTTTATTTAACAAAAACATGATGAAAGAGCCCTATAGGATAATGTGAAATAAACAGTAAAGATATGGTCATTTTAAGGCAGATTTAATCATTTACAGATAAACTGGATGCTACAATCACTTTTTGACAGGTGAAAAAATCAGTTTGAAGTTATTTGATGTAGAAAATACAGTTGATGCTTTAATCAGGTCACCTGTAAACTAAATCTAATCCCTTACTGTCAGGAGATGAGAAGGTTTCTACAGTAAAACTATCAAAACAGAGTGAGCCTTAGAAAAAAGCTGTAAGGTTAAAGGAGACAGACCTCTGATGACAGATCAATGTGTTTTAGTGTTAAAATGTTTCATCCTGATAACTTGATCAACCATCAGAGGTTGTTAAAATGAGCTCAGAGCTCATCTGGAGGTTCTGGTTTGTGACTCAGGTCTGGGTTTCTGAGGGAAATTCTGACAGGTTTAGTGTTTCTTGTTAGGTTAATAACAGCTGATCCAAACCAACCTTAAACTCTAGACTTGAAGTATCACGATTCTTCAGCCTCATGCTCATTCACACCGGTATTATGAACCGTTTGGCAGAATTCAAATGAGTCATTTTAATTTAGATTATTGAAACTAATCTAGATTTAAAAAATTAATCCATGTCCACCTCTAATTTATTTATATAGTGCAAAGCTAAAGCAATTCTAAAATTATAATTCAAAACATGGGGTCACATAACTCTAATGTTTCCTAAAGGCTTCAAAATAAACATTTTATACATTTAGTTATTAAAATTCGATTGTTAAAAACGTCCAGTATACTTGCATTGATAAACTTTAGAAAACAAAACAGCAATGTGAGCGCAATAAGTTTTCAGGACCATGGACAGCGTCAGGGGAACAATGTTGGTTACTTTGTTCATTTAATACCTAAAGTACTTCAGTCAAAATCTCATTTAAAATGTGAGTCAAAGTGGCAAAAAAATACCATGTGACTCATACACGCAAAACGTTAAACATGAGGTAAATAACTTGACCAAATTCTGAAGTTATCCAACAGGAAGATTACAAGGAAAACGTGATGGTGTTAAAAATGGAAATTGAAATTTGACAGTTTATAGGACTAGCCTATGGGAGAAAATTATATGAAAATAAAGAAATAAATATTCATTGGGTATTATGACACACGCTCTGAAACAAACATTCCCAAACAGTAATAAAGTGAATCTAAAAACATCAACATGACAAAATGTCTCCAGGGGAAATGCGATAAAACACCAACTATTCACTTCACAAACCAAAACAAAACCACTGCTATGATAGCAAGACGTGTAGATTTTCAGTAAACAGCCCTTGAAGTTGAAAATTCTGAATAATTCTGAAAGTGTGGTGTTATTTGGTGAAGAGAATGTGTGAGTATGCAACTCTTATTTAACAAAAATTGTTGAGGAAAAAGACGAACCCGTTTCAAAATGAATATAAATGATCAGCTTACCTCAGAAGTTCTCCTCCTGTCAGGCAGCACCAGTGTGTTAGCGTGACTTCCAGGTACTATAGTAGATCCTATACTCATCCTGGGTCCTACTAACATGTACCGTTTGTCTCCAGATCTGTACTGGATGCTGTGACACAGTGTCCCATCATAATTGGCCTCTGGGAGATATTTAGAAGTATAGTCAGTGGATTTGGAGCACTGCATTGCAATCAGCACGACGATGCTGATGAGGAACAGAACCGACACTGAGCCCAAAGTGATCATCAGGTAAAAAGTCACGTGACTCTCCTCGTCATCTCGCGCTGAACTTTGAAGATCAGAAGCAGCAAAAGCCTCTTTGGGCTCCACCACTTTGACAATGACAGTAGCTGTTGCTGACAGTGAAACGTTGCCATTGTCTTTGACCAGGATGAGCAGTTTATGCTCAGCCTCGTCTGTCTCTGTGAATGAGCGAAGTGTTCTGATCTGTCCTGTGTAGCGGTCCAAACCAAACAGACTGTGGTCACTCACTTCCTGCAGTGAAAACAGCAGCCAGCCATTATATCCTATATCAGCGTCATAGGCTCTGACTTTAGTCACCAAGTGTCCTGCGTTCACATTGCGGGGAATCTCCTCCACACCTTCAGCAGACCCGTTGGAGCTGACTGGATACAGGATGACTGGAGCGTTGTCGTTCTGATCCAGAATGAACACGTTCACTGTCACGTTGCTGCTCAGAGACGGACTTCCAGAATCTGTGGCCACGACTTGGAACTGGAACGTTTTTAAAGTTTCAAAATCAAAACTTTTCAGCGCAGTTATTTGTCCATTTTCTGAGTTTATGTTTAAGAAGGACAGCATGTCATTTGCGTTTCCTTCTCTTTGAATATGATATGAAATTACTGCGTTTTCATTTGCATCTTTATCCGTTGCACTAACAGAAAACACTGAAATCCCAGCAACATTATTTTCCTGCAGGTAAAACTGTAATGGATTTTGAGGAAACAGTGGACTGTTGTCATTGACATCAGAGATCTGGATACTGAAGGTTTTCAAAGTAGATAATGGAGGCTCACCGCAGTCTGTGGCTTTAATGGTTACGCCATAGTGAGACACCTCCTCTCGGTCTAAAATCCCTTTAGTGACAACTGAATAAATGTTTTCTTTGTATGATGGTTTCAGTTCAAACGGTCCGTTTGCTAAAATGCTTGTAATTATTTTGCCGTTCAGTCCAGAGTCTTTGTCCGTCACACTAAGTAGTGAAATAACTGTTCCAGGTTTTGAGTCTTCAGACACTGTGTTTGACAGGGAGGTAATCTCTATTTCAGGTGGATTATCATTTAAATCTTTAATATTTAAAATGATTCTGCACCTACCAGTTAATGGAGGTGTTCCTTTATCTGATGCCTCAATGTCAAGTTTATAAATGTCATTTTCTTCATAGTCCACTAATCCCTTTACTCTTATTTCTCCGGTAATTTTATCCAGTTCAAACATTTCATAAACTTTTTTCTTCAGTGTTTTTCCAAAGCTGTATTCAACTTGACTATTTAAACCCTCATCTGGATCAGTCACATTCAGTTTTAACACTGAAGATCCAGCTGGAAGATTTTCTTCTATTTCTATCTGATAAATCTCCTGACTGAACTTGGGTCGGTTATCATTGCTGTCGAGAACAAGAACAGAAACATTTAATGTTCCTGATCTCGGAGGTTTCCCTCCATCCACAGCTGTTACATATAACACGTGATTGCTTCTCTGCTCTCTGTCTAAAGGCTTCTTCAGCACCAGGAACGGGATTTTCTCCTCATCGCTTTGTCGGATGTCTAATTCAAAGTGATCGTTCGCTGTTAACATGTAGGTGCGAACGGAGTTAGATCCGGCATCTGGATCACGAGCAGCGTGAAGCTGATACCGCGCTCCGGCTGACGTTTGTTCAAATATTTCAAAAATCTGATCATTTTCAGGAAAGATAGGTGAGTGGTCATTCACATCAGAGACTTCCACAACCACATGGTGCATTTCCAAAGGGTTTTCCACCAGGATCTTCAGCTCAATCAAACACGCGCCCCTCCCGTCACACAGCTCCTCTCTGTCGATTTTCTTACCGACAAAGAGATCCCCGGTGTTCTGGTTCACATCGAAAAACGCCTCCTTAGAGCCGGAGACAACACGGAAACGTCGACTGGTTAACAATGAAGCATCAAGGCCCAGATCTTTAGCGACATTTCCAACAATGGATCCCTCTTTCACCTCCTCTGGAACAGCGTACCGTATCTGCGCAAAGGCCCGTTTCCCGACATTAATCAAAATGAAAATATGAAGCAAAAATAATCCACAATCCCGTTCTCTGTTGTAGGTCCCCATTATGGAACGATTTGATGGACAGAGCGCATCAGATTGCTAAGAAAAATCGGGTTTGTGTATCCAGATGATGGTTCAGTAGCTGAATGCAAACCATGAGTCCCGCGTCTGCATTGACAAGGCAAACAAAGACATTAGAGGGGAGGGGAAAGCTGTATTTTAACAGTACTGCAGTGACACCCAGAGTTCCTTCAGCTGAGGAATTGTGTGACATAATAAAAATCAAAATTCAACTTTAAAAATTGTTTCTCCTTACCCCATATGTCCGATAAAACAAGTCAATTGACCATTTCTATCAAAACCGCCGCTGTAAAATGTGTTCAGAATTGTTACAAATTGTTTTTAATTTACCCAAACTACAAAATAATTCCTATTCGACAAAAAACGTTAGGATTTCTGAGTAACCATGTGACCTCGGGGAACTAGAGGCTCTACTACAGAGTGGCAGGCAAAGACGTGTTTCCATAAAAAAAATACAATTTATTAAACGATTTAAAAACAAACAAGTCAATACACAAATAGTCGGACTGGGCCACACTTTATTTGCACAGAGGGAGACCCAGAGGAGGAGCCATTACTGCAGTCCAGAGTTCATGGCTCCCTTCACCCCCCGAGCTCCTTCTCACCCAACCTGGCGGTCGGCTCGACCCACGGGCTGACCCAGCTGACAGCGCTGGACTCAAACACCGCCGGCCCCTCTTCCAGCCGCGACGATCCAGCTCTCTGGCTGAAACACCGCCGGCGTCAGGGACAGCGTCACTGTCGGACCCGGTCTCCGACGCGGCACACACACACACACACGGCTTCTACAGAGACAAGACAGCAGGGCGCCTTCCTCCAAGGGATATCCTCAGTCCATTAATTACGCCCACCTGGGACGATGGAGAAACCCGACACTCTGAGTGAACGGTGACATCACATACACATGCCACCGCCAACCATCGCCACCTGGCCGAACACCGAGCCAGGTCAAAGCGGAAACACCAGGTCTGCCGGAACTTCTGACCAGCAACACCGAACTGGCACTTTTATAGCGCCCCCTGGCCGCCCATAGGCCAGAGAATTAACCACAGGTGCATTTAACCCTGCTATGTTTCAGAGTTTTTCTAACGTTAATGAGCATTACAACGTTTTTGGCCTAACACGAAGATTTACAGCAAAACAGCAAAAGCAGCCAGAACAAATCTTATGACCTCTGTAAAAAAAAAAAAATTTTAAAGGCAGAGAGAACTGATGAACGAACACAACTTTTTTCTAGTAAAATATGAATGAGGATGAATAAAATAATTCAAAAACAATGCAAAGAAAATGTTAAGGTTTCAGCACCATGGACAACGACAACAAAAGCACTTCTGTAGTTTTTGAGGTGCTTGTGGTCAAAATTTAGTTGAATATAAAACATCAGAAAAATACCTTTATATGAAAACATTGTTTATTGCTCTTACCTCCTCAGAAGTTCTCCTCCTGTCAGGCAACACCAGTGTGTTAGCGTGACTTCCAGGTACTATAGTAGATCCTATACTCATCCTGGGTCCTACTAACATGTACCGTTTGTCTCCAGATCTGTACTGGATGCTGTGACACAGTGTTCCATCATAATTGGCCTCCGGGAGATATTTAGAAGTATAGTCAGTGGATTTGGAGCACTGCATTGCAATCAGCACGATGATGCTGATGAGGAACAGAACCGACACTGAGCCCAAAGTGATCATCAGGTAAAAAGTCACGTGACTCTCCTCGTCATCTCGCGCTGAACTTTGAAGATCAGAAGCAGCAAAAGCCTCTTTGGGCTCCACCACTTTGACAATGACAGTAGCTGTTGCTGACAGTGAAACGTTGCCATTGTCTTTGACCAGGATGAGCAGTTTATGCTCAGCCTCGTCTGTCTCTGTGAATGAGCGAAGTGTTCTGATCTGTCCTGTGTAGCGGTCCAAACCAAACAGACTGTGGTCACTCACTTCCTGCAGTGAAAACAGCAGCCAGCCGTTATATCCTATATCAGCGTCATAGGCTCTGACTTTAGTCACCAAGTGTCCTGCGTTCACGTTGCGGGGAATCTCCTCCACACCTTCAGCAGACCCGTTGGAGCTGACTGGATACAGGATGACTGGAGCGTTGTCGTTCTGATCCAGAATGAACACGTTCACTGTCACGTTGCTGCTCAGAGACGGACTTCCAGAGTCTGTGGCCTCGACTTGGAACTGGAACGTTTTTAAAGTTTCAAAGTCAAAACTCTTCAGTGCTGATATTTGTCCGTTTTCTGAATGGATGTTGAGGAAAGGCGCCATTCCAGCCTGAACTCCATCCCCTTTCATAATATGATATGTTACTTCTGCATTTTCATTTAAATCGTCATCAGAAGCATTTACTGAAAATATTGATGCTCCTGGGGAGTTGTTTTCTACTAAGTAGAGTTCAAATGGATTCTGACTGAAAACAGGTGCGTTATCATTTACATCTGACACCTGGATGTGCAAAGTTTTAACTCTTGAGAGCTGCGGCTCCCCACAGTCAGTAGCAGTGATTGTAATGTCATAATGTGACAGGGTTTCTCGGTCTAAGCGCCCCTTGGTGACTAGAGAATACATATTTTCCTCAATAGATGGGGTCAGATCAAACGGAACGCCTTCAGACATTTTACAAAGAACTTTTCCATTAAGACCCGAATCCCTGTCTGTGACACTGATGAGTGAGATTACAGTCCCTGGCTTTGAGTCCTCGGGGATTTGGTTGGACAGAGATGTTATCTCGATGTCTGGTTCATTATCATTCACGTCTTTTATTTTTATAACGACTGTACTCTCAGATGCCCACGGCGGCTGTCCTTTATCTGAAGCTTGTAAATCTAATCTGTAAAGCTCATTTTCCTCAAAATCCACTTTCCCCTTGACTCGGATTTCCCCCGTGATGCTGTCTAACTCAAATATGTCGTGCACTTTTTTCTGCTGTGTTTTCCCAAATGTGTATTCTATATCACCATTCGAACCTTCATCTGAATCTGTCGCGTTTAGTTTGATCACAAGAGTTCCTATTGGGGCATTTTCATTCAAAGACACCGTGTAAACATCTTTGCTGAAAACAGGTCGGTTATCATTTGCATCTAAAACAGTGACTGTCAAATTAAGAGTTCCTGATTTTGATGGATTCCCTCCATCCAAAGCCGTTAACACCAAAGCATGTCCTGCCTTTTGTTCCCTATCCAAAGCCTTTCTCAGCACTAAAAATGGTATTTTGTCTTCCTCACTTTCCTTGACTTCAACATCAAAACACTCATTTGGGTTTAACTTATATAATCGAACCGACTGTAAACCAACATCAGGATCTCTGGCTGCATGAATCTGGAAACGAGTACCGGGAGGAGTGTTCTCTGCTATTTCCAGTCGCTGCTCGCTCTCTGGGAACGTCGGAGAGTGGTCGTTAACGTCAGTTATTTCCACCGTGACGTAATGTATTTCCAGCGGGTTTTCAACAACAATTTTCAGGTTTATCAAACAAACCTTGGTTCCGTCGCAGAGCGCTTCACGGTCCATACTTTGCGCAACAGACAACACTCCATTGTTCTGGTTCAGCTCAAACAGAGCGTGGTTTGGACCTGAAACAATGCGACACCGTCTGCTCGTCAGCGCGTTGGGGTCGAGCCCTAAATCCTTGGCGACATTTCCAACAGGAGATCCAACGTGAACGTGTTCTGGGACAGAGTATTTTAGCTGAGCCAAAACCCGATCTACATAGCACAGCAACAGAAATCCAGAGACACACCAGCGGCTCGGTCGGAGCCTTTGTCTCCGGTCTGCCATTGCGAAGCAAAAAAATCCACGCTTTTATTTGTAAAACAGAAAACTTATTAATCCGACTGCGAGTTTATCCAGACTTTTAAATATCCTGTCCTAAAATCCAAGTTTCAAGGATGAGAATTACCCGCTATGCACTGTATTTCACGTAAATCCTGCGACGTGTTCTCCATCACACACCATCCCCTCAAACTAACACAAAAAAGGCAGGGCTTGAGATAAAAACAGGGATGTAATCATTCTCTAGATCACACCGACACCAAGTGGCAACGAGAACACAATGCGACATGAAAACTGGAGATTTTGGCTTTATGCTGTCAATATTTAGCAGTGTCCTCGTGGAAAGAAGATCCTCGTTAAACACGTCAACAGACTGGATTTTAAATTTAATTTAATTTAAAGCTGCCATCTGCATGCAACTATATCGAAACACTGACTTTAACCTACAATTTGGAACAGTTTAAGTGTTGAATCGACAATTAACATTAACTATGAAATTGCACTTAAACTGACGTTTAATGTAACCCCATTTCTCGCAGTTCTACATATACTAATAGGAATTTTTCATGATAAAATGAATAAAATAAAGCTGCTGTCTACAGTGAGCCAGTAAGTGGCTTTACATCGTTTTTCCCGTATTTAAAATAGAAACAAATGGCAAACTGTGAATGTTTTGAGGAGTAGAAAAACATAACCTTATGTTAAACGCAAGTGTGTGAGTGTGTGAAAGCATTTTAACCAGTCTAAAAAACCACATGTTTCTCAAAGCCAGGTCAAAAAATGAGGATGTTACGCAAAATGTTATAAAAATACAAGGAAAAAATTCATAGGATAAAGATGTTTGCACATTAAAATTAGAAATCAGCACCGAGGACAGCGTCAGGCAGTGCCTGGAGACAGAATCAGGGAAATCATTTAGGAAAGCCAAAAGGATCCTACCTCCTCAGACGTTCTCCTCCTGTCAGGCAGCACCAGTGTGTTAGCGTGACTTCCAGGTACTATAGTAGATCCTATACTCATCCTGGGTCCTACTAACATGTACCGTTTGTCTCCAGATCTGTACTGGATGCTGTGACACAGTGTCCCATCATAATTGGCCTCTGGGAGATATTTAGAAGTATAGTCAGTGGATTTGGAGCACTGCATTGCAATCAGCACGATGATGCTGATGAGGAACAGAACCGACACTGAGCCCAAAGTGATCATCAGGTAAAAAGTCACGTGACTCTCCTCGTCATCTCGCGCTGAACTTTGAAGATCAGAAGCAGCAAAAGCCTCTTTGGGCTCCACCACTTTGACAATGACAGTAGCTGTTGCTGACAGTGAAACGTTGCCATTGTCTTTGACCAGGATGAGCAGTTTATGCTCAGCCTCGTCTGTCTCTGTGAATGAGCGAAGTGTTCTGATCTGTCCTGTGTAGCGGTCCAAACCAAACAGACTGTGGTCACTCACTTCCTGCAGTGAAAACAGCAGCCAGCCGTTATATCCTATATCAGCGTCATAGGCTCTGACTTTAGTCACCAAGTGTCCTGCGTTCACGTTGCGGGGAATCTCCTCCACACCTTCAGCAGACCCGTTGGAGCTGACTGGATACAGGATGACTGGAGCGTTGTCGTTCTGATCCAGAATGAACACGTTCACTGTCACGTTGCTACTCAGAGACGGACTTCCAGAATCTGTGGCCACGACTTGGAACTGGAACGTTTTCAGACTTTCAAAGTCAAAGCTTTTCAAGGCAGATATTTTTCCGTTTTCTGAGTTTATGTTTAAAAACGCAGTGATTTTCACCTGGCTGCTCTCCTCTCTCACTAAATGATAATTCACAGCCGCATTTTCACCCAGGTCTTTATCAGAAGCAGACACAGAAAATATCGGCTCCCCAGGAACGTTGTTCTCTGTCAGGTAAAGTTCAATCGGATTTTGTGAAAATTCAGGAGAATTATCGTTCACATCTGAAACATCAACACTCAGAGTTCTGAATGTGGACAGAGGAGGCTGACCGCAGTCTGTAGCTGTTATTGTGATGTCATAATGTGACACTGACTCTCGGTCCAGACGCTGTTTTAACACTAAAGAGTACATGTTCTCTTGGAACGATGGTTTTAACTCAAATGGGACATTATCTGAAAGACTACAGATCACTTTACCGTTTAATGCCGAGTCCTGGTCTGAGACACTGATTAGAGAAACCACAGTCCCAGGTTTGGAGTCTTCTGAAACCAGTTTAGAGAGAGAAGTCACTTCGATTTCAGGTTTGTTGTCATTTTCATCCACAACTTTGATGATCACCCTACAGTCGCTGCTCATAGGAGGGTGTCCTTTATCAGTAGCATGAACATCTAATTTAAACACATCAGCATCTTCAAAGTCTATATTACCCTTTACTCGAATTTCACCACTGATTTGATCTAAACTAAACAAGTCATATATTTTTGAGTTAAGTTTTCCTCCAAAGAAATATTCAATTTCTCCATTTACACCTTCATCTAAATCAGTTGCGTTTACCGTTATAACCTTAGAATCAGCTTTAATATTTTCAGGTATTGACACTGAATACACTTCCTGACTAAAAACTGGATTATTATCATTAGAATCCAGCACTGTGACTGTAACATTCAGAGTTCCTGATCTGGGAGGAGTTCCTCCATCTAAAGCTGTCAGAACCAGTTTATGCTCGTTGTTCTTTTCTCGATCCAGAGACTTTTGCAAAACCAGGAATGGAATTTTGTCTTCTCCTCTCTCTCGAATTTGTAAACTGAAATGTTCATTATGATTTAATTTATAAACACGCACTGTATTAATGGACACATCTGGATCATGAGCTGTTGGCAGCTGGAAGCGTTTACCTGGGGGAGTAGATTCCGAAATTTCAAATATGTTTTCCTCTTCTTGAAAACCTGGTGAATTATCATTCACATCAATGATTTCCACTCCCACATGATGGATTTCCATGGGATTTTCAGCGACCATTTTCAGGTTGATCAAACATGGAGAAACGCTCTCACATAGCTGCTCTCTGTCTATTGTTTCCTGCACGTACAAGACGCCATTGCTCGGATTGACTTTAAACTGAACATCATCCGCTCCCGACACGATCCGAAACTGCCTTCCCTGCAGAGAACCGATGTCCAATCCTAGATCCTTGGCAACATTCCCAACAACAGATCCAATATTCGTTTGTTCCGGAATGGAATATTTGATTTGAGCTGAAATCCGCTCCACGCAGCTGAACATCACGGAAAAGCTGAGGGTGACAAACCAGATCATTCTTCCTCGGCTTTGTCCTCCAGGTCCCATTGTCCCGGTTTGGATGTAAAAATGAAATATTTTGGCCACTTACAGATAAATGCTGAGAGTCAAAACAGCAAAATATATCTTTTGAAGTAAATTCGATGTTCCTCGCGCTCCCTGCATTCATTACACAGAGTCCTATCTTTGTCTGAGGTTCGAGTCGACCGACAGATCATCAGTGTGCAATGGGCTGGGCCAGCACCTTAACACCACAGTCTACGCTGATATGACACTGACACCTTGTGGACTGAACACATTACCACCTTAAAAATGAGACGTCATCATCTGAACCTGTTTCAAAACTCAGCAGTTTGCGACCAACTCCTCAAAGTTAAAACCAGCTGATTTAGATTAAATCCTAACCTATTTGTTATGTTATATGTTAAAAAAGAAATTCAGCAAACTGTGAAATGTTCTCATAATTAAAAAGCGTCACCATGTGTCTTTTTTTAACCATCTTATTGTCCCAACATTCACAAAATTATTACATTTTATTTTTTGTGCTCGCTTAAATGGTTTATTGCATTTTGCACAACAGTTCTAGACAACATGAAACAAACAAGCAAGAGTCAAAAATATGTTTGACTTAAAAGAGTCTTCACAATCTGGACTCGCGGAAAGTTGCCTCAACATTAGCGTCAGACATCACCAGCACGGAAAAAAAAAAAAACTTGCGCAAAACGTGTAGCCAATCTAATAAACGACATGGGGTGGTAATAACATTAAAGTATAAGTATCTGTATTATTCTTATTTGGAAAATGCGTTCACTTCTTTGCTGAAAAGTAAGCAACAACAACATTGCTTCCACAAGAACGAAATTAGCCTGCAAAGCTTTACAGTTTTCCCAGTCAAAAATCAGTAAAACTGAAATCATGAAAAGAAATATGTTCAAATACCCCACCCCCTCCCTAAAAAAAAATCATTTCCAGGAGTTCCACAAACATACAGCTACAGTTGATCATATTCCGAACGTTTTAAAGCCAAATTTTTGTGATTTACACACACACACACACACACACACACACACACACACACACACACACACACACACACACACACACACACACACACACACACACACACACACACACACACAAAGATACGGACATTTCTGAAACCAAAATTATGTCAAGAAATGTTTTGAAAATTTAGTTGTATACAGAATTAAACACTAATGTAAAAATGTTCAGAGAAAAAAGCTGTGAATTTAAGGTACAATTGAGTCACGCACTACAACATCTGTTTATGTGAACAGAATTAAATGATTTAATATATATTTTAAAATGTGGTCATGAATTTAAAAAAATTTAACCAACGAAAAGCAGATTTTCCACGAAACAATGTAAAAACGATTAGTGTGGTAAGCAAAAAGCAATTAACTGCTTGAAGGAGGAGAACAATTTCAAGCTGTATGCGCATAAAAACAAGTGTTAAGAATTTCAGCACCATAGACAGCGGTTTTCTCCTGGTAATTTCAATAATAATTTGAGAATGGAAAGTCATAAAAATCTTACCTCCTCAGAAGTCCTCCTCCTGTCAGGCAGCACCAGTGTGTTAGCGTGACTTCCAGGTACTATAGTAGATCCTATACTCATCCTGGGTCCTACTAACATGTACCGTTTGTCTCCAGATCTGTACTGGATGCTGTGACACAGTGTTCCATCATAATTGGCCTCCGGGAGATATTTAGAAGTATAGTCAGTAGATTTGGAGCACTGCATTGCAATCAGCACGATGATGCTGATGAGGAACAGAACCGACACTGAGCCCAAAGTGATCATCAGGTAAAAAGTCACGTGACTCTCCTCGTCATCTCGCGCTGAACTTTGAAGATCAGAAGCAGCAAAAGCCTCTTTGGGCTCCACCACTTTGACAATGACAGTAGCTGTTGCTGACAGTGAAACGTTGCCATTGTCTTTGACCAGGATGAGCAGTTTATGCTCAGCCTCGTCTGTCTCTGTGAATGAGCGAAGTGTTCTGATCTGTCCTGTGTAGCGGTCCAAACCAAACAGACTGTGGTCACTCACTTCCTGCAGTGAAAACAGCAGCCAGCCGTTATATCCTATATCAGCGTCATAGGCTCTGACTTTAGTCACCAAGTGTCCTGCGTTCACATTGCGGGGAATCTCCTCCACACCTTCAGCAGACCCGTTGGAGCTGACTGGATACAGGATGACTGGAGCGTTGTCGTTCTGATCCAGAATGAACACGTTCACTGTCACGTTGCTGCTCAGAGACGGACTTCCAGAATCTGTGGCCACGACTTGGAACTGGAACGTTTTCAGACTTTCAAAGTCAAAACTCTTCAGGGCGGATATTTGTCCGTTTTCTGAGTTTATGTTTAAAAACGCAGTGATTTTCACCTGGCTGCTCTCCTCTCTCACTAAATGATAATTCACAGCCGCATTTTCACCCAGGTCTTTATCAGAAGCAGACACAGAAAATATCGGCTCCCCAGGAACGTTGTTCTCTGTCAGGTAAAGTTCAATCGGATTTTGTGAAAATTCTGGAGAATTATCGTTCACATCTGAAACATCAACACTCAGAGTTCTGAATGTGGACAGAGGAGGCTGACCGCAGTCTGTAGCTGTTATTGTGATGTCATAATGTGACACTGACTCTCGGTCCAGACGCTGTTTTAACACTAAAGAGTACATGTTATCTTGGAACGATGGTTTTAACTCAAACGGGACATTATCTGAAAGACTACAGATCACTTTACCGTTTAATGCCGAGTCCTGGTCTGAGACACTGATTAGAGAAACCACAGTCCCAGGTTTGGAGTCTTCTGAAACCAGTTTAGAGAGAGAAGTCACTTCGATTTCAGGTTTGTTGTCATTTTCATCCACAACTTTGATGATCACCCTACAGTCGCTGCTCATAGGAGGGTGTCCTTTATCAGTAGCATGAACATCTAATTTAAACACATCAGCATCTTCAAAGTTTATATTACCCTTTACTCGAATTTCACCACTGATTTGATCTAAACTAAACAAGTCATATATTTTAGGATCAAGTTCACCTCCAAAGAAATATTCAATTTCTCCATTTACACCTTCATCTAAATCAGTTGCGTTTACTGTTATAACCTTAGAATCAGCTTTAATATTTTCAGGTATTGACACTGAATACACTTCCTGACTAAAAACTGGATTATTATCATTAGAATCCAGCACTGTGACTGTAACATTCAGAGTTCCTGATCTGGGAGGAGTTCCTCCATCTAAAGCTGTCAGAACCAGTTCATGCTCGTTGTTCTTTTCTCGATCCAGAGACTTTTGCAAAACCAGGAATGGAATTTTGTCTTCTCCTCTTTCCCGAATTTGTAAACTGAAATGTTCATTATGATTTAATTTATAAACACGTACTGCATTATTAGAGGCATCTGGATCGCGAGCTGTTGGCAGCTGGAAGCGTTTACCTGGGGGAGTGGTCTCTGCAATTTCAAATAATTTTTCGTCTTCTTGAAAACCTGGTGAATTATCATTCACATCAATGATTTCCACTCCAACATGATGGATTTCCATGGGATTATCTGCGACCATTTTCAGGTTGATCAAACATGGAGAAACGCTCTCACATAGCTGCTCTCTGTCTATTGTTTCCTGCACGTACAAGACGCCATTGCTCGGATTGACTTTAAAGTGAACATCATCCGCTCCCGACACGATCCGAAACTGCCTTCCCTGCAGAGAACCGATGTCCAATCCTAGATCCTTGGCAACATTCCCAACAACAGATCCAATATTCGTTTGTTCCGGAATGGAATATTTGATCTGAGCTGAAATCCGCTCCACGCAGCTGAACATCACGGAAAAGCTGAGGGTGACAAACCAGATCATTCTTCCTCGGCTTTGTCCTCCAGGTCCCATTGTCCCGGTTTGGATGTAAAAAATTAAAAAATCAAGCTACTGATGGTTAAACGCGCAAAAACAAAACAGACACCATTCTAATAAATCCTGTTTTAAATGGATCCAATGTTCCTCGCGCTCCACGCGTTCATTATACTGAGTCCTATCTGTGTCTGTGTCGGACAGATCATGAGTATGGGCTGGGCCAGCACCACAACACCACAGCCTACGCTGATATGACACTGACACCTTGTGGACTGAACACATTTCCTCCTTATAAACAGCATGAATGGTCTGAAAGTGTTTTGGAATTTAGGACATTGCGAACAGTTTCTCGTGTATATAAAACGGATATTTTATTAATACACTCGTTATATTTTGTCCTTTTCAAGCGAAAAAACAAACAACTATATTTACTTATTTCGAATCAGTCTTGGAATCTAATATTAGTGCACGGACTCTATCTTTTAACCTTTCTGACACCTTTAAATAGATAAAAATAATATTGATGGACACCAAACAAACAAGCACGACTTAATATATTTTTAGGACATTTTAATTCTCCACAATCATTTATCGTGGAAATTAAGCATGAAGAGAAACAATCCTCTGAACAACTGTGTTTAATTAACAACATGCGGTTATTTCAAGATTAGGATTTATTTAAACTAAAATACCAACTGACCTAAAACTTTCCTAATTGACACACAATGACCCGATGAAATTGTTTTGCGTGCAACAAAAGAGTTTTACGGTTTCCTTCGTGAAAAATCTGCCATAAAAAAAATCATTAAGGTAAAATATACATTGTCTGTCGCGTTTCCTAATTAAACAAATATTCCCTCGACGTTCAACAAAACTATAGCTGATCACGTTCCAAACGTTTTGCTTTTTTGACTTCTGTTTTCACAAAGTACAAACGAACACTTCTTGAACTGATATGAAGGCACAAAAGTTTATCAAAAAAGCTATATAAAGTGTTAAAAAGAAGGTCGGGAAACAGTGCATCATCCTCTATTTTGAAGAGTATACCGTAATCTGAATGCTCTTGTACTAAAAACAACTGTGTTAATGAGTAAAATGCATATTAAACAGTGAAAACCATTTCGTCTAATTAAAGGAAAACTGATGAATGCAAGACGTCATAACAAATACTGGAGAACAGCAACAAAATGAGGCAGTTTGTGCATCAGTAAGATACAACCTGATTTCAGCACCAAGGAGAGCGTAATTCTGCTGCGAGACAAAATAAGGAAAACGCTGTGGAAAACCACAAGATTCTTACCTCTTCAGAAGTTCTCCTCCTGTCAGGCAGCACCAGTGTGTTAGCGTGACTTCCAGGTACTATAGTAGATCCTATACTCATCCTGGGTCCTACTAACATGTACCGTTTGTCTCCAGATCTGTACTGGATGCTGTGACACAGTGTTCCATCATAATTGGCCTCCGGGAGATATTTAGAAGTATAGTCAGTGGATTTGGAGCACTGCATTGCAATCAGCACGATGATGCTGATGAGGAACAGAACCGACACTGAGCCCAAAGTGATCATCAGGTAAAAAGTCACGTGACTCTCCTCGTCATCTCGCGCTGAACTTTGAAGATCAGAAGCAGCAAAAGCCTCTTTGGGCTCCACCACTTTGACAATGACAGTAGCTGTTGCTGACAGTGAAACGTTGCCATTGTCTTTGACCAGGATGAGCAGTTTATGCTCAGCCTCGTCTGTCTCTGTGAATGAGCGAAGTGTTCTGATCTGTCCTGTGTAGCGGTCCAAACCAAACAGACTGTGGTCACTCACTTCCTGCAGTGAAAACAGCAGCCAGCCGTTATATCCTATATCAGCGTCATAGGCTCTGACTTTAGTCACCAAGTGTCCTGCGTTCACATTGCGGGGAATCTCCTCCACACCTTCAGCAGACCCGTTGGAGCTGACTGGATACAGGATGACTGGAGCGTTGTCGTTCTGATCCAGAATGAACACGTTCACTGTCACGTTGCTGCTCAGAGACGGACTTCCAGAGTCTGTGGCCACGACTTGGAACTGGAACGTTTTTAAAGTTTCAAAGTCAAAACTCTTCAGGGCGGTGATGGTTCCGTTTGCTTCGTTTATATTTAAAAACGAGGTTATAGTATGTCCCGGACTTTTACGGTCAAGTGAATATGAGACTATAGAATTTTCTCCTGCGTCAGCATCAGTCGCGCTCACTGAAAATATGGACCTTCCAGCCTTGTTATTTTCAGATACATAAAATGTGTATGGGCTTTCTGTGAACAGAGGATTGTTATCGTTCACATCAATCACATCCACGTGTATTACCTTTATAGCTGACAGGGCAGGGCTCCCTAAATCCTTCGCTGTTATGGTTATATTATACATGGGTGTTATTTCTTTATCCAAGTAGTTTTTTGTAACTAAAGAATAAGACTGTCCGTCAGGTGATGGCTTCAAATCAAAAGGCATTTCTCCCTGAACGCTGCAGACCACCTGTCCGTTCACACCTGAGTCCTGATCCGTCACGCCCATCAGCGCCACAACGGTTCCTGGAGGCGCATCTTCTGGAATCCGACTTGAAGAGGACGTGATGTCTATTTCCGGTTGGTTGTCATTCACGTCTTCGACTCTTACAGTCACACTGCACTGTGTGGAGAGAGGAACTGAACCTCTGTCAGCAGCTACTACCTTAATCTCATACACTTGCTTCGCCTCGTAATCCAGGGGTCCCTTTACTGTCAGTTTTCCGGTTCTGCTGTCTAAATCAAACGGCTCAGAGGAAAGTCCTCGACTTTTACTCCTCAAAGAATATTCAATCTCACCGTTCACCCCCTCATCCGGGTCAGATGCGTTTACTGTCAACAGAAATGTCCCGACAGGCGCGTTTTCTTTTATTGTTGTGATGTATTTTTGTTTTCCACACACAGGGGAATTGTCATTAATGTCAGATACAATAATCGTAATATTTATGGTACCTGATTTAAAAGGTTTTCCTCCATCTGCAGCTGTTAATGACAACCAATGCTGAGCAGTTTCTTCTCTATCCAAAGGTTTGTGCAGCACTAGAAATGGAACTTTTCCTTCCTCCCCAAAATCATCTGATTCCAATCGAAAATACTGGTTATGGTTTAATCTATAGGAATGTATGGAATTAATTCCGACATCCAGGTCGTGCGCTCCTTCGATCTGAAAACGGGATCCAACGATGGCGGACTCCAGCACCTCCAGTGTGTAGTTTTCCTCAGGGAATTTGGGCGAATTGTCATTTACATCGAGTATCTCGACCACAACTTGGTGCATTTCGAGAGGATTTTCAACAACAGCTTTCAGAATCGTGACGCACGGAACCGTTTTTGCGCACAGCTCCTCTCTGTCGACTCTCTGGTTCACTACTAAAACGCCGTCCCTCTGGTTTATCTTGAACAGATCCTGCTTTGTTCCCGAAACCACCCGCAGATTTCTGTCCGCCAGCCTCCCGAGATCCAACCCAAGGTCTTTGGCAACATTTCCGACTGGACTTCCTGGTTTTAATTCTTCCTGGATGGAATAGCGAATTTGAGCCGACATTCCTTCGAATTTTGTCACAAGCAGCAGCGCCAGACACAACGAGCTCCACACCTCTCTCCATTGTCTCTTGGTTTCCGTCGCTTCCATTGTTTGACAGAATAAATATCTTCAATATGTATTCTTCTTTCCTTCAGTAAAATTTCTGATAGATTTTCTTAATTTCCTCTGTAAAAAACATGAACCAAAAATGTCCACTTGAACCATTTTTCCAGGAGAATAAAGGCTGTTTAATCTATTCGTTCGAGCCGCTTCTCTCATGAGCTGTGACTGAATGCACATGTACACAAACGACCCCCCCCCCAAACATACACACACAGAGACACACGCCCTGCATCCTGTAGTGCACCAGCACCACCTATTGTCCCTTTCACCAGTCTGCAAAAACACAGTGTTTCCTTCTTGAGGCGCTGTGGCTGTGAAATTACAGCAGCATTTGCCAGGTTGGTTCAAGTTTCCATGTCCCCCCCAAACAATATGTTTATATACACACACACATTTAATAATGGGGCAAATTTTAATTAATTAAATGTCCGAAAAATAATTGTTTATAAAACTATTTACCTGTACTGCTGAAAAAGTGTTTATACTGAAACTTTAATTTCATTTCATTTAATTTAAGAGTTTTTTCTTAAATATGAAATAATGTTCTAAGAAATATTATTTTTTGGGTAATTAAAATAAAACAGTAAGATGTTTAATAGAAATAACTCCAGAGTAACTGAGTTGTCACTGCAGATGTATTTTCATTCTCTGTCCAAAGACTCTGGTCTACTCAGCACACTCCCACAGTCTCTGCCTTGTAGCAGAGGTCAGCAGCGACATCATATGGAACAAACCTGCAACTACACCAGTGATGTGCAACCTCATTTTTTATACGGTATTCTTTTATAATTTTGACTTGTTTTCCCTTTAACCCCCCCCCCCCCCCCCCCCCCCCCCTGTTATGTGACGTTAGGGCTAAAAGCATAAATGCTGTAAAGAAACACAATCCATGGTTTTGATGGGAGTTTGGAGTCAAAGTGACCTACATTAGTCCTCTCTTCGCGCCCCTCCCACCTGCTTCTGCTACGCATTGCTTCAGAATTTAGGCCACGCGTGTACGTGCGCGCGCACGAGCGCTGCCGCATTCTGCCGCACCTCCTCCCTTTTCTGTCTCCACATAAACTCACTCATGCACTATTACCGGTTCCAGGTCGTTTTACAGCAATGATTTTGAGATTTTGTCTTTATATTAGAACAGTTAGATAAAGATGGCGGGAACATTTAGTTCACTTGGATGACTGGTGGGGAGGAGGCGGGGGAGGGGGGGGTGGGGTTGCCGGAATATTAAATTACAGACGCATGCAGAGCTTCAGTGCTCCTGTGAGCAGAGGACACGTTGTCATGGCAACGCAGCTCCTCCAGGCAGGTCGCTGACCGTGGTGCTGAAGACAAGCAGGCAGAGGAAAAGAGAGGGGGGAGGGATGCAGGAGCTGTTCGATTATTTAGAGAAATACATTCAGATTTATTCATGAACATCTTAATTTTCCAAAAATATCCTCATCACTAATTCACAGTTATAATTGGTCACATAAGAACTATGTTTATCAAAGAAAATATATATTTTTAAACTTAACCTAATTGCTGCAGGTTATTCATTTTAAATTTAATATAAGCGGTGATTAAAAAAAATCCCCATCTAAATCTTTCTTTTTAATCCACTGTAACAGAAAGGATGCTTCAGGTGAAAGGATGCACACATGTGTGGTGAGCATGTGTTAGTCTACTAGTGCCAGCTGGTGGCTGTTCCAGTGCTTTGTTACACATTGCTGCATTGCTGTGTCATGCATCTGGACACTAAAGCATCAGTGAAGCAGAGCAGACAATAGGCTCTGTATAAACACCACCTCTCTGGGTCAGCATTAATACTAGTAAACTAAGGCTTTTTTCTTATTATCTGTAATTTAAAAATATCTGTCACCTTAAACGAGATGATTGTCAATCTAAGTATTAATTTTTAAAATGTTTTTGTTTCTAATCATTATGAAATTAATAACCTAGTAAGACTTGGAGAGAAAAACAACATAAAATTGAAGGGTGGGGTATTCATCTTTTTTTTCCCTGAATGCTGGTGTCCTCTTGTCTCATTGTGTGGACTAACATGACCTCATCCCCCAGGAGAGATGAGGTCATGTTAGTCAATGAGACAGACTAACTGATCAAATCACTCTCACAAAAGATAGCAAAAACCTTACTATTTAGAACAGTTTTCATTTATAATCATTTTATTTTTATTTATAATTACACACTAGTTACCAATGTCATGGTCTTTAGTATAATTCATGAAATTTATTTTAAGTAATAATGACATTTCCTGAACCTGCAGCTTTTATGTGTTTAGTTTCAGGTTGACGTTGTGCTCACTGTTGTTAGTGAAGGTAAAACATAAGGAGCACTTACCTGGAGTCACTTTCCACCTTCATCACACTTCAGGCTGATTATTCTCCTCAGTTGTCTGCAGTTGCTGCTGATTCCACTCAGATAATAAACACCTTTAGTTTCATTTTAGTCCACTGAAAGTTTTATACAACATTTGATCATAAGCTGATTAATTAAAATGAATCCATTTGAGAAAGAAACAATGGATCAAAGCCTATATTCTTCACACAGAATGAAAATATAGATTTATTGTGTTTTTATTTAAACCAGTAATTTAAATAAAAATGAGCAATATTAAAGAACTCTTTAATTTGTGCCAGGCGTTTTGTGAAAGAATTGACTGTTTATCCAAACTTTACAAGCCTGGCAGTTCATTTTGAGGTAATAAAATATAAATCAGAGATGTAAATGTAAAGGTTCAGTAATTAGAGCCTTATATCACAGAGCTTTTGTGAGAGTGAGGAGTTCTCATGTTGATTGATGATGAATACAGAAGCATGTTGCTTTAGTAGTAGATAGTTTTTTGTTTTTTTTTAATTGAACCAAAAAGGGATTTCTAAAATGTAGCTTTTGGAACTGAATGTTGTTTGAAGTGAAGAACAAACTGAGCATTCCTAATAATCTCTTTCATAACACTGATGTTACATTTAAATGGGTTTGTTGCTAAATCAGGTGTGTTTTACCTTTATTTAATAAAACTGATTATTCTTCAAAATATTTTAATAACAATTTAGCATTTTCATTTAACAGGATGCAACAATACATTCTGGATAGATTAACTTTAGTTGAGTAACACATAAAAAGAAAATAATGCAGTATATGTAATTCATATCATTTTGCAGATGTCAGTTTGGACACATGGAGTCTTGAAGAAGTCTAGTTGTTGACCGAATCTTTGTAGAAACAATATTTTTTTTTTATTTGTTGTTATTATTTCCCTCCTATCTTCAATCCTATATTATAAAGAAAACTTCTGGTGCTTATAATCTGAGATCAGGTCACTGCTATCTACTGAGAGTACCAAAAGTTAGAACAGAACTGGGGAAGAAGGCACTTAAGTTCGCTGCTCCTCAGGCATGGAACAAAATTCAAGAGCGTCTACATGGATGAGCTGGTCTCACTAAATACTTTTAAACACATGTTGGAAGATTTAGAGGGAGAGTCGTCTGGCTGTAGATGTTTTATTTGATTGTTTTATTGAGTTCACTATTATGAGTTCTGAATGATGGAATTTTATGTCATTTTGAAATCTTTTATGATAGCATTTTATGATTGATATTTATTGATGATTTTAGATTTCAACTTGACTTTTTTTAACACCATTTTTATGTATTTTATCTCATTCTTTGTATATGTGTGTCTGAAACTTGTCTTGCTGCTTTTCTTGGCCAGGGCACTCTTGGAAAAGAGATTTTTTTTTCTCAATGACTTTTATTCCTGGATAAATAAAGGTTTTGATTTGATTGGTTGATTTATTATTAATTTCAGTACTAAGTTTTCCTAATACAAAATATTGTGTCCTTCTCTTTGAGAAAACACCTCTGGAAAACCTGAATGAAGGTTTCCTTTTAAAAATCACTGGGTTTGTCCCTCATGCATACGTTATAAACTTTATGCTGTTATGACACACAATCATGTTTTTACTGACAGACTCGTTGTTTTAGAATTTCAAAGAAAATAATCTTTTATTATATACTTTTTTGAAAACCTTTCTCTGCATTCTGTTGTGCAACACAGAATCTAAGACTGAACCTTTGAAACGGTGGAATGTTGTGAACACTATATCAGATCGTCTGAAACAGGGAGCAAACAGAATGATATGTAAAACGAAATGTCAAATACTCAAAGGAATCATCTGCACATGATATCCTATTCTATATTATTAATGGGTTGTTATGTGTAACTAAATTTGGGCCTAAATGTTTATTTGGCGACTCAACTTTGTATTTAACAACAAAACACATCACCCTCCTCAACATCAACTGAATGAGCTTCTGTATTATGAATGCATGTCTGATACTGTCATTTGATCATCTGTATTCTTCAGATTAGGACTGATTTTTAATGAAGATTAGAAGTACATTTTAATTGTTTAAAAAGAGAGACAATAAACATCACATCCTATGGAAAGCAGCCATTTATCAGCTGGCAAGAATGAAACAGAAAGAAGTAGAATTTTAACCTTCAAATTTATCATCACAAATGTATTCCCACTTAAAGAATTGAACCTTACTTCTCTAATAAGTCATTAAAAGCTGTCTTTAACAATCTGTTTAACCTATTTAAAAATATGCAGAAAGTCAGACTCAAAAGATTCAGGAGTTCATCACTGTATTGTTTTTGTTTTTAATAACTTGTACAGATCAAACCATGGAATACAACAAGCTCACAAAACAGACTCCACTATGAAAGAACAACTGTACAAAAGCATTATCTGTAAGTCTGGCTGTAACATTAAAACCTCTTACTAGAAACACAACCTGTGCTTTGCTAACAAACGGTTTGATTACATGACATCTTGTTGTATCATTTTGAACAGAATGAATCTGATGGCACATCGTCTTGTTCACATTAAAGAGGTGCAAAAGCACTGATACTGAAAATCAAAAGGCATATTTATAGAGAGGCATATGATGAAATATACATGTCAGCTGTATTTATGTTTTGGATATGCAGACACAATAGTTAGTAGTATACACAAAAACAGGTTTCACTGGGTAAAATCAACCTTTGATATATGGGATATTAATGTAAAGTAAGAATTAAATGTTCATATCTTACTTTTAACATGTTACATAGATACAGAAAATACTCAAAACCCAGAGTTAAGATCAGAAACGTAACAGGTTTGTGTGCATGTTGGTTGTTTCTAATGTACATACAGCTCTGATAAGAACACATAAGTGTGTTCTCTCAGTGTAACTGAACTTTATAGGGACAATGCTCAGCTGAAACCCTTAATACAACTTCCTAAAGTGTTTCCATTTAAACTTTCAAACACAGTGGAAGCATCATTCAGTACTTTTAACTTTGTGAAATCCACTAAATAGTCAGACTGCTGCTCTCGGTTAAAGGAGGGAAAAGCATTCAGTCTGAACATCACACCAAATGATCCAATATTCAAATTCAATATTGTGTTATAATAGAATTGATATGTGCAGAAGAATTACAAATCTAGTAGTTTCCATGCAGAAACAACAGAAAGGCATGATGGCTGAAGGCCTCTGTCATGTGTTTTAGGCCTAGCTCAGTTATAAAGCACAAAGTCAAGTTCAAAACAGAAAGCTACGAGAGGGAAACATTCAGAAAATACCAGCGTCATCTGAATTTGTTTTCAAATTCAAACTTTGTGCTTTTCTTATGAAGTTAAATGAGCTTCTCATGTTGCTAACTTAACACATCAACACTGGAGCAAGACGTAGCACAGGGGCTAAAAATGTACTTTCAAATCTTCCTTTTACAAGAGTCTCATGAAGGTGTCTCACCATTCCCACGTCCACTCTTGGGAGTCCTTGTTCTGTCTTCTTCAAAAACTAAGAGCTGCATATTTTTACAGTCCACTCATTTATGAGCCTGATGACCATTTAGTTCTTTTAAATGTCCTGAAGTGTAGTTGGAGCCATGCAGCCTAATCATGCATAATGAATGAACACCGGGCCGTTGTTGATCTGATTTTGGGTGCAGGGGTATGTTTTCAGATTTGACACTTTTTTTTTCAGCCTTATAGCATGGCAACCACACAGAGCAAGAAACAGGAACCAGACAGAAGGACTGATGTGTGGGAGTGCATATCGATGGGGAGTTTCTCCTTTTTTACATGAAACCTTTCCTGTTGGCATCAATGTTGTCCACAGCTGGAGGGCTGGTCTCACTTGGAACTGCTGCTGCTTGTAGTGGATGCCTGTAAATAAGACAAAAGAACAAGACAAAAGTGAAAAAGGATTCAAAGCAGTGAGAAGCCTTTAAGTGGCCAAACTGAGATATCATGCAGCTGGTGTCTGTCGCTCTGACGGGGGCTTCAGGCAAGAGGATAAAGGGGGGTGGGGGATCCTTGAACATGTACAGGGAGGTGGCAGATTTATCAATGAACACCATGCTCCAAAATTACAAGAGGGAGAGTGGTTGCTAGGTAACAGGGGGACTGGTTTCTCTTTGTGCCTCTCCTGCATAAAAAATTGGGTCAGACTACAGGAGACATTCTGTAAAGAGGACAGAAAAAACACAATTCCTCTTACAAACACTTAGAAGGTTACAGAGTGTGAGGAGTGAAGGGTCAGTAAGGATGAACACATTAATAGTCACATGCACAGCATCCTTTTGGGAACAGTGTGATTCACTTACAGTAAAGATTTAAATACCAGTATACTGACAAGTCTGTTAGATGGGAATGGAATTTCCAGCAAGTTGTTGTATTATGAGCTAAAAAGATTCACTTCTTTTACTTTTGAACCAAATGTAATTTTATATGAACACCATGAAAGGAAGTCACTAAGAAAGTGACACAAAATTGATTCGTATCAGTTTAGAATTTTTATTAATAATTTTCAGGTCAGTATGAAAATAAATTGGTTCCATTCTAATCACATTTTTAGAATTTGTGTAAATCTTTTTTTCTACCACTTAATGTGAATCACCATGTTTGATTAACTGTCCACAAGACCACAAACCTGATTACTGTCAGTTATCAAAGGATCTCCTAAATGTATCTAGAATATATTTAAAACATTTTAAAAAATCTGAGGATGGGTTACAATCCTTAATGAAAAGCTGGCATAAACAACTAGAATTCCCTGGTTGCTATATTTAGTCTTTAAGGATAAATTGTAATGTCAGTAACAGTGAACCAACTTCAAAAATCTACAATAAAACCAGGTGAGGCGGGAAAACTGCACTTCAATACATCCTTCTAAAGAGAAATAAACAGAATGATATAATCATAATAAAGAGAAACATTCACTGAGAAAAGAAAAGAACACAAGAAACTGTTAAAATACGATAAGTCATGAG
The DNA here is from genome assembly GCA_006937965.1 of Callopanchax toddi. Taxonomy (NCBI): domain Eukaryota; kingdom Metazoa; phylum Chordata; class Actinopteri; order Cyprinodontiformes; family Nothobranchiidae; genus Callopanchax; species Callopanchax toddi. The sequence continues at coordinate 994,879 of SSNR01000163.1, read as the reverse complement.
TCATAAAAAGTTATCCAGGGTGGGAACTCTGCATACCTCCAGCTGCCGGGTGGGCTTCCCTCATTTAGGGTACTTAAGAGTGGGGAGAAGAAAGAAAGACAAAATTCAATGGTCAGAATACTGAGACATGTCTAATGTAATCATTCTTCCATCACAGAGTTGATGTTCAAAAAACAGAAGAAGAAAATGTTGCATTTGAAACAAAAATACAAAAATTATTTATTAGAAATAAAAATGAACAGAACCCACAAAGAAAATTGTTATTTATACATCAGTGTTCATACTTACCATAAATAGATAGATAGATAGATAGATAGATAGATAGATAGATAGATAGATAGATAGATAGATAGATAGATAGATAATTTACTGTTTAAGAATATAATGACACTGAAGGAGAAAAAATCACAACTTTGAAGAGAAAAAAATAATGTCATGAGTTAAAGATAGACACCAGAAAAAAGCTGCTCGTTGTGATAGGTTATAAGAAATATGGGTTTATATTTGATTATGACTACACAGCAAAATCACCAGTGTTAAATTTGTCAGTGTCTTTATGTGTCCAGTCTGAGTGTCAAATAAAAACTGTCCAAGTATTAATGTTTTAACTTTATAGTCTTGTGGTGTTCAACAATTGTTGGTATACCTTTAATTGGAGAGGATTTTGGTTATATATGATCTCAGATTTGTTGTGCTAACCATCTACTCACAAATTTCCCTAACAAATATCTGAGGTAAAAACATTAGTATGAGACAAGATCAACTCCAGTCAGAGTTATAACATTTGTTTGGCCAAAACTAACACAGCAAGAGTAATAATGTAAAAAATCTTTATTTAAGACACATATAAACACACTCCAGTGTTGATTTAACACTAGTGATTTTGCTGTAGAATTTAGAAGATAATAGTGATAGTCTTCAGTGATGGAAGTGAAATTCACAAGGTTTAAAATAATGAAACAGAATAAGTTAACACGAGGACCAGAAAATTCTAAATGCATAAAAAGCAACACATCTATATTATCTTTTGTTATTTTGTTTTTATTCTGTTTAGTAAATGAGACTATTTATAGAAATCTGTTTTGTTTAAAAAACGTTGCCATGTCAAAGAATAATAAATTTAACTCAACAATCTAAAAATGTTAAAAGTCATCTTTACAGTTGCACTATTTGTAATCAAGCTATTAGATAAAGTTCCACATTAAAACCTAAAAACATTTGAAAGTAAAAGTTTCTCTTTCACCAACTCATTCTGTCATTTGACCCAAACTCAGTGCTCACAGGCTGAAATGTGGTAGAAGTTTCCCACTTCAACAAACCTGACATGCTTCGTTCTAATACTAATAATAATAATAGTACATCAGTTTTATATAGCGCTTTTTAGGACACTCAAAGACGCTTTACAGAGTTGCATTATTCATTCACACACTCAGGTGGTGGTAAACTACGACTACCGTCTGTAGCCACAGCTGTCCTGGGGCAGCCTGACAGCCCTGATAGCAGTAAATCATGTGAAAAAAGCTGCAAAAACATCTAAAACACACAGGATAAAAAGGCCCTGAAGGACAATGGGAGGAAGAACTGCAAATGAAGTCAGACTTTATATTAAAAGGTGTTTATGGCAGAGATTCACACACACTCAAAAACTCACATGTTTCAATGCATCAGATTAAAAGGTTTAAAATACTATTTTAGTAAACTAAACCAAACTTTGAATTCATTATTTTAAGTACAGATGGAACTTTGGAAAAATTATTGAGAAAATTATGAAAAGTTTAAATATGAACTGAGGTGGGAGGTCTAGTTATACCTGCAGAGTATTGTGACCTGTGATAACTTTGTAACTTTTCTAGCTCTATTTCTGTTATTCTTATTGTTCATTCATCTTGATGGTAATTTGTTGCCATATTGGTTTTGCTCTGTTGTAAGGTGACCTTGGGTTTGGAAAGGCGCCCACAAAAAAAATGTGTTGTTATTAATAGTATTATTATTAATTTTAGAGTAGGAGATGCTGAGTCACTGCCTGGTCTCATTAAAATCGAAACAGTTTCATAAAAGGATTTGGGGGATAATTTTGACAAAGGTTTGCTCATAAATAAAATGTTAAAACAGGAACTCAATTCAAAACAATCAGCAGATTAAGGTTTTGGTTTAGTAAAGAAAAAAGTAGAGAAACTATTCAACAATAAACATTAATTTCACTTTCTTGATGGTGTTGTGGATTTTAATGATATAGTGTCACATATTAGCTGGGAAAATGCAGAGAGACTATAGAGGTCCAGTGAGGCCTTTTCACCCAGAGTTGAACTCCGTAAAGAACTCTTCAGAACACCAGATGTTTCCATCAGAAAAGTGCAAAGTCATGATTCTAGGAAAGGACCAGAAGAGGAAGGACTGACCATTTAAGGCAGAGTTATGAAACTCATCCTGTTTTTCTACGATGACTTAGTGTGTGTGTGTGTGTGTGTGTGTGTGTGTGTACATGCAAATCTGTGCATGAAAAGTATTTAAACCGCACATCGGGGGCTCTCTATGAAAAATGCTCTCAATCTGTGCTGCGCTTGTAGATACGCTGTAAGGCTTAACTACATATGTAAATAAATTACCTATAATTATTGTTGCAAGAATACGGTCTCTCTGACTCTTGTTCTGAACCCAGCATATATTTTTGCAACAACAATGGCTGATTTATTATCAAGAAAAGAAATAAAAATAAAAATAATATGCTGTCAAAATGTGATTTTAATTATGGTGCAATAAATGCTGTTTGTTTTGGGTTTTTTGAAAATACCTGCAGAGTAGAGGCTGCAGAGTCGCTGGTCTCTGACAGCCCTGTCCCTCTCGGGATGCTTGACACGATGTACCTGGAGCCCTTTGGCACAGGCTGTCTGACCACCAGCTTTCCTTTCCTGGTCTCTGCTAGAAACAGACTGTACCAGTAGGCGTCGTTGGACACCAGAGTGGAGTCTGCGATGGTGGAGTTCCTCTCACTGATCACACTGTTCCTGCTGGGAGGAGCTGCTTTGCTGGGTTTGGCTTTCTGACACTTCAGCACGATGGTCACCAGGATGGTGATCAGCAGCAGAAACGACACCGAGCCCAGACCGATCACCAAGTACAGGTTGATGTCTGAAAAGATGTCATATTCCAGAGACATCTCCGTCATGTCAGAGTAGGCCTTCACAGCAGTCTCCACTGTCAGCAGCTTGATGGTGACTGTAGCAGACAGAGCCGGCTCCCCGTTGTCCTTGGCAACAACAATCAGTCTGTGGTGACGTGGGTCTTTGTAGCTGAACATCCTCATGGTCCGGATCTCTCCGTTGTACTGGTCCAGACTGAACAAGGAGGCGTCGATCCCCTGCAGGAACTGGTAGGTGATCCGAGAGTTGTGCACAGAGTCCGTGTCCAAGGCGATCACCTTGGCAACCAGGGAGCCTTTATCAGTGGATCTGGGGATCTTCTCCTCCACCACTGAGCCCTGCGCGCGCCACGGAGACACGATGATGGGAGCGTTGTCATTCTGGTCCACGATGATGATGTGGACCGTCACGTTACTGCTGAGAGGAGGAGAACCAGAGTCTCTGGCCTCGATGTGGAACAGAAAGTCCTTCTCAATCTCATAGTCAAAAGTCTTGAGTGCGTAAAGATTCCCGTTCTCTGGATTGATGGAGAACAGCATGGACATGGAGGTGTTGGCGATCTCCTTCTCTACGATGAAATAAACTAGATACTGGTTTTCGTGGAGGTCAGGGTCAAACGCAGTCAGGGAGCTGAGCAAGGCTCCAGGGGCGTTATTCTCCATCACACGGATTGTATAAAAAGACTGGGGGAACTGGGGGACGTTGTCATTCACATCCAGCAGCTCTAAAGTCATGGTTTCATTGTCACTTAGAGGAGGAGAGCCTCTGTCTGTCACAGTGAAGGTGATGTCATATTCTGGGACCTTCTCTCGGTCTAATGGCTCTGACACCACTAATTCATAATAATTATCAGACGACTCCCTCAGTCTGAAAGGCATGTTCTCTGGAATGTGAAGATCAACCACTCCATTGTCACCTGAGTCTTTATCACTCACACTAACTACACCTATCACTGTGTCTGTGGCCACATTTTCTTTCACCGGACTCTGAAATGATTTAATAGACAGTTCTGGATGATTATCGTTCATATCCGTCACCTGGATGCTCACTTTACACTGTCCAGATAAGGCGTTCAGCCCCTTGTCACTGGCTATCACCTCCAGCTCATAAACTTTCAGATCTTCATAATTGATCATTTCTTTCACTCTGATTTCACCTTTTTCTGGATTCAACTTAAACATCTTCTGTGTTCTCTCTGATGTGTACAAACTGTATGAATAAACCACGTCAGAGTTGGAGCCTTCATCTAAATCTGTAGCGTTCAGGTTGATCACCAGACTGCCGATAGGAGAGTTCTCCATCACATCTACAACGTACTTATCTTTGTCAAACGAAGGGGCGTTGTCGTTCACGTCGAGCACGCGCACAATAATGCTGGCTGTACCTGTGCGCGTGGGCGCTCCTCCGTCCACAGCGGTGAGGATCAGATTATGAACAGCCTGATGCTCTCTGTCCAGAGCTTTTTTCAGAACCAGGTCAGCGAACTTTGATCCATCTCTTCCGGTTTGAATTTCAAGCGCAAAGTGATCGCTTGTTGTCAGGTGGTAATCTTTCACAGAGTTAGCTCCCACATCCGGATCTGCTGCGTTATTTAATGAGAATCTCTCTCCAACGGGAGTTGACTCTGAAATGTCCAAATCCATCGTTCCTCTTCTGAAATGAGGCGCGTTGTCATTGATGTCTGTTACTTCTATTTCAATATTAAACATCCGAACCGGATTTTCAATCCTTGCCTCTAATTTTAGGAAGCAGTATGCAGTCGTTTTCGATGGGCACAAAAACTCTCTGTCGATTCTTTCAGCAATAAAAAGCTCCCCGGTTTCTTTGTTGATGTCGAGGTATTTTTTATTGGCTACAACATCCACGCGCATCATCCTCGTCTTCAAAGTTGTTACCTCTAATCCTAAATCCGCCGCCAAATTCGCCACGACGGATCCCTCCTCCATTTCTTCAGGTATAGAATAATGAGTGACTGCAGACACCGGGGTCATTGTGGCGAAAAAACAGAGAAAAACAAACACGAACCCCGTCCGGAAAAAGTCTCTGACGCGTTGCGTCATCGTGCAGTCTGAGCGCGTTTAATGACTTCAGATAAAAAAATTATAAAGCGCGTTTTTGCAGGAAGAAACAACGAGTCTGATCCGAGGAGACGTCTCATCTGCAGGAATGGCGTGAGGGTTGTTACCACTACATCTTCTCCTTAAAAATAAACTATCGCGATAACAATGACCTCATCCGGGAATTTTTTTCTCGTGAAACTATAAAATAAAATAAAATGCGTTGTTGAATGTTCCCTTTTTAAATGTAAAAACTTGCTTTAACTTGAAGTATAAATATCTGTTTAATAAAGAAGACAAATACCTCGGTGATGTGTTGAAGTTTGGAGTTGGACAAAAAAAATGACAAAATAAAAACGTGATATTTAATATAAATACTTTCATACCCATGTCTCTTGTGTTGCATCACTTTTGGTAAAATAACTTTAACGGAAAATATTTTTATAGTTTGCTTTCTCTCTAGTTTTGTGATTTTTACGCACAAGTTGAGCTGTGCGTAAAAGCATCGCTGAACAAGTTTGCACCGAACATGTTTATAGAATGATGGCAAGAGAGTAAGAGGTGAGTTTATGTTTATATTGTCTCCATCATTATATTGATCTGGAATGGATTATTTCAGCGTTTTCTCTCAAATATTTTACATGAAAAATCTAATAAAATTTCTGCTAAATTGCAATATAAAAATAAGTGGAAATAAACTTTAGAAAGTTTTTAAAGGAATTATTCAGAAACATTATAAAGTCTCAATTTAGCTGCCACTGTGCTAAGATTTTAATATGAACCATATGACTACAAAGTTTAGTTCATGAATATAATAGTAATTACAAAAAACTTTACATATAAAACTAATAAACAAACAAAAAACAACAACAACAAATCAGACTTGAGGAAATTGAAAAATGTGATACTCATTGTTTAACTTTTTTATGATCACTGAGTTGTGTTGTAAATAATATTTAAATGAAGTAATAAACAACTGAGTGTGCATCTGTGTAATATTACTTAAAGCTTCAAAAATATTAATCTCATATCTTCTGATTTAATCTTAAAAGCATTTGTTGTGTAAACATAAAATGTGAATATTTACTATTAAAAATGTGGACACACCAGATGCTTTGTAATTTTAATGAACACATTTTTAAAACTCTTTATTTTGTATTGTTTTTTCTATAAGTTATCTATCTGGTTATAAATCCTTCTGAGTTTTAAAAAGTTTCAAAATCTCTTTTGCAAATTTAGCTGTGCTTATTAAATCATGAAAACTAGTTATTGTTACACTGCTGGAAACTTTTAGTATTCCTGGTAGAAAATATTTTATTGTATTTAAAAATAACTCCTGGGCTTCACTGTCAAAATGAGATTAAAAGTTTGGTGTCTTCAACCTGATCAGTCACAGTGAACCTGAAGCTGAAGAAATCCTCTTGTTCCAATTGTTTTTTTTTTTTAAAGTTGCTCTCTATAACTTAATTCTTTTATGTCCTATTGTTGGAAAGATCAATTAGACCCCTCTTTAAAAATCTTATATGCTCTCTTATCTACTCTTATCTACTTTTCTTAGGTATTATCAAGTTATATAATGTTTGAATGTTTGCTCTTTAGGAGACTTGCTTGTTACTGAGTTGAGAATGTGTGTGTGCTGAGGAGAGACAAAAATATATTTCTGCTTTTTCTAAGATGCATCTGCTCAGTCTGTGAGGAAACTGAGAGTCAATCCAAAACTGCTTATGAAGATATATCATGTCTTATTAGGTTATGAAACTGTGTTCATGTCCTGTTGTGTTATGAAAACCACATAATCATTCCTTGTCTGATGCTTCTAATAAAAAGCTTGAGCACTGAGGAGGAAGTTGAAGAAGGTTGGTGAGTGGATACTCGCAGCTTCTCTTCCCTTTGCAAAGCTAATAAAAAGATTATTTGTTGTCTTGTTGTTTCTTTGAATCTAACACTTATGGCAGAGTTTTATGGTATTTTTTTGCTAACAGTTAAGTTTTTTGTTTCTTTATATTTAGTTGTGTTGTTGAGGTTGTTTCTTTGTAAAAAAAAATTTTTTTTAACATTGACAATAAATGCTATATAAAAAAGAAATGTTGATTTCCAGTGAGCTGATTTTTCACATCTGGGTTTCAGAGCTAAAATGTTCAAATAGGTAATTTGAGAAATGAAGAACAAAGCTGATCTGACAGCTTATGTATAGCAACATGCAGTATAGCAAAGCATAGCATCATTATTTATAAATCACTTTAAAACAATATAAAGATTGACCAAAGTGCTGAACCCTAAAATAAACATAAAAATACCCATAACAATAAAATGGATACAAGTAGAAGACAAGTTGAAAAGATTAAAACAACAAGATGACCCAAATCCATATAAGACAAACCATAAAAACCAACAAGTCACTCCTGAATGAAGGCTTGGGAATAAAGTGTGCCTTCAGCTGAGTCTTAAAAACAGCAAGTGATGGAGCCTGTCTGACATGAAGTGGGAGGTCCTTCCAGAGTTTTGGAGCAAGGATTGAAAAAGATCGCTCACCTCTGGATTTCTGTTTATCCTTTGAAACAACCAACAACCACTGTTCTGTTGATCTGAGAGAGTGATATAAGACATATGGCTGCAGGAGATCAGACAAGTAAAAAGGAGTGCTGCCAATAAGACACTTAAAAACAAATAAAATAATATTTAAACTAATTTATTGGTGAATCTGGAGCCAATGAGGTGAAACTAAAACAGGAGTAATGTGCTCACTCTTTTTGGTTGTTGTGTCTGGCTGTTATGAAAGCATGAATCACAGCTTCAAGGTGGGATTCTGACAGAAACAGCTTGATCTTAGACAGACTGCACGGTTGGAAAAAACAGGATCTAACAACTCCATTCACCTGACTGTCCAAAATTTAAAGCAGCATCTTTACCCCAAGGTTGGTGATGATGTTCTTCTCATGAGAGGTCAGTGAAGAAATATCAACACAACAAGGGGGGTCGTGTTTGCTACTGGGTCTAAACGACTTCAGTCTTCTTTTCATTGAAAACCAGAAAGTTTAAAGCCAGCCAGGACCTGATGTCAGGAAGACGTCAAGAAAAGGCTGAACAGACCTGCAGTATTCTGCTGCAGGGGAAAGTAAACCTGACAGTTGTCAGCATGACAGGAACGATGCATCAAAGGACCCCCCCCCCCCCCAGGGGGGCTCAGAACAGGAGGAAGAGGAATCACCAATCCTGACATAAAACCTCCTCCCAGCAGGGAAGGACCTGATCCACTGAAGAGCTGATCCAGTGATGCCCACTGCTCCAGGCGAGAGATAAGAACATCATGGTCCACAATATCAAAAGCAGCTGTCAGGTCTAAAAGCACTAGAAGAATGATATCACCAGAGTCATTGGCTAAAAAATATTTAAAAAAAAACTTTAAAAGAGCAAATTCAGTACTGTTCAATGCTATAAAGCCAGACTGGAAAACTTCCAGGATTTTATATTGTTCCAGAAAAGCCATCAGCTGCTTGAACACAATCTTCTAAGATCTTAGACAAGTAAGGTCATGCTGAGACAGGCCTGAAGTTTGTTAAAACAGACAAGTCCAGCCCAGGTGTCTTCATCAAAGTTTGTACAACAGCACATTTAAAAGACTTAGGCACCACACTCAGAGTCAGACTACTGTTTATGATGCTGAGAACCGAAGAAAAAACTTCTTTTAACAACCGAGAAGGGAGAGCATCACAAAGAGAGCCAGAGTCAAAACCAACTCCTCTAAAAGAGTAAAGGAAACAGGCTGAAAAGAATCAAACACAGCTGAGCATGGTAGAACAGATGCATCATGGGACGGTGGAGAGATGATGAATAATTTCAACAAATGAGGTTAAATGTTGAAAGATTAAAAGACATATTTGCCAAAATCCTTATTTATAAGATTAGTTTATGTTGAAAGTTGAGATGAAATTGTGCAAAACACTAGCAGTTAACTCCTGATATACCAAAGAGTAAAAGATCAGATGAAAACAGCATTCACATGTCAGCAGGAAGAAGTGCTGAAAGTTTTTGTCTTTATCAATTCAGAAAATATTGATTAATGCTGAATAAATGTCAGATCATAAAAAAGTCACAAAAATCTTGCTGTAATCCATAAAGTCAGTCAGTGTATTCCATGCAAACATTTATTAAATGTAGATTTGTTTATGATTATATTTAAAAATAAAACAATCCTTTGTTTTTGTTCTTTTCAGGATTCATTTTCTCAAAAAGAGGATCAGTTATGGATTTGACTCTCAGTTAAACAAAATACACATTTTGATCAAAACTCAAAAAGAACTTTTCTGATTCACAGCAGAGAGAACTGTCAAAACGATGAGCATTCTGACAGTTTGTGGTGTTTGTGTCACTCAAGAAAATTTGTCATAACTGCAAAAAGAAAGATTGTACATTAGTTAAAAACTGAAAACAAAAGCAGACGATGGAATGGAACATGGTACTAAATGCTGCATCAGAGTTACCAAGAAGATTTGTAAACAATAAAACAATGAAAAAAGATTAAAATGCTCACAAGTTTAAGTTCGTCTATCAAAACTAAAATGATTTTCAGATCCATGTGAATGATTATGATTAATGCACACAATAATGTCAAAATATCAGAGCTTTAAAAACTAAAAAAAAACTAAAGTTTTATAGCTTTTTGTCTTTCTGCCAAAACACAGAATAAGCATTTAGTTATCAGTAGCATTGAGGTTTTAGAATATCTTGAAAAATAATTTATTATTAAAATGTAATATTACAGAGCCTGCATCACTCTATTATGTAGAAAAATATATCAACCTTTCAATTCAGCCAGTAATCTTTTAAGTTTAGAGTTTATAACAGAAGCTTTAATAAAAATTAGTTAAAACATCCTCATATAAACATGGAGAAGCTGACAGGGAACTTGTGCGGTAATAAGAATGCAAAAAATGTTATATATGGTTTCTGTGATTTTAGTTTTGGGTGTTATTGAGTGAACTAAAACACAAAACTCCAGCTGTGGCTAAAGTTTTATAAAGTCTTTATATATTGTAAACAGTCACAAGATTTGTCACTAATAATAGTTGTTGCATTTTAAAAAATCATGATTGTTTGGACAATGAAAGATCATTAGAAATGAGTTGAACTTTGTTTGCTCAGAGATCAAACATTGGAGGCAAACTGCATTATTTTCATTAAAGAAAATAATTTACTAAAAAAGGTAGTGATGAATTGAGAAAGGTGAAGAAATTTACTAGCAAAATTTACCTAATATTGTAAATGGAGGTACACAATTTATTTTGGCTTTTTCCATACCTGCAGAGTAGAGGCTGCAGAGTCGCTGGTCTCTGACAGTCCTGTCCCTCTAGGGATGCTGGACACGATGTACCTGGAGCCCTTTGGCACAGGCTGTCTGACCACCAGCTTTCCTTTCCTGGTCTCTGCTAGAAACAGACTGTACCAGTAGGCATCGTTGGACACCAGAGTGGAGTCTGCGATGGTGGAGTTCCTCTCACTGATCACACTGTTCCTGCTGGGAGGAGCTGCTTTGCTGGGTTTGGCTTTCTGACACTTCAGCACGATGGTCACCAGGATGGTGATCAGCAGCAGAAACGACACCGAGCCCAGACCGATCACCAAGTACAGGTTGATGTCTGAAAAGATGTCATATTCCAGAGACATCTCCGTCATGTCAGAGTAGGCCTTCACAGCAGTCTCCACTGTCAGCAGCTTGATGGTGACTGTAGCAGACAGAGCCGGCTCCCCGTTGTCCTTGGCAACAACAATCAGTCTGTGGTGACGTGGGTCTTTGTAGCTGAACATCCTCATGGTCCGGATCTCTCCGTTGTACTGGTCCAGACTGAACAAGGAGGCGTCGATCCCCTGCAGGAACTGGTAGGTGATCCGAGAGTTGTGCACAGAGTCCGTGTCCAAGGCGATCACCTTGGCAACCAGGGAGCCTTTATCAGTGGATCTGGGGATCTTCTCCTCCACCACTGAGCCCTGTGCGCGCCACGGAGACACGATGATGGGAGCGTTGTCATTCTGGTCCANGTATAAGAGACAGGTCCAGATAAGGCGTTCAGCCCCTTGTCACTGGCTATCACCTCCAGCTCATACACTTTCAGATCTTCATAATTGATCATTTCTTTCACTCTGATTTCACCGTTTTCTGGATTCAACTTAAACATCTTCTGTGTTCTCTCTGATGTGTACAAACTGTATGAATAAACCACGTCAGAGTTGGAGCCTTCATCTAAATCTGTAGCGTTCAGGTTGATCACCAGACTGCCGATAGGAGAGTTCTCCATCACATCTACAACGTACTTGTCTTTGTCAAACGAAGGGGCGTTGTCGTTCACGTCGAGCACGCGCACAATAATGCTGGCTGTACCTGTGCGCGTGGGCGCTCCTCCGTCCACAGCGGTGAGGATCAGATTATGAACAGCCTGATGCTCTCTGTCCAGAGCTTTTTTCAGAACCAGGTCAGCGAACTTGGTCCCGTCTCGTCCAGTTTGTATTTCAATAGAGAAATGGTCACTAGCGCTCAGGTGGTAACTCTTCACAGAGTTAGCTCCCACATCCGGATCTGCTGCGTTATTTAATGAGAATCTCTCTCCAACGGGAGTTGACTCTGAAATGTCCAAATCCATCGTTCCTCTTCTGAAATGAGGCGCGTTGTCATTGATGTCTGTTACTTCAACCTCTATGTTAAACATCCGGACCGGGTTTTCAATTCTAGCGTCTAATCTAAGGAAGCAGGAGGTAGCTGTCTTGAGAGGACAAAGAAACTCTCTGTCCATCCTCTCTAAAATAAACAGCTCCCCGGTTTCTTTGTTGATGTCGAGATATTTTTTGTTGCCCACCACGTCCACGCGCATTTTCCTTTGGCTCAGACTCTTAACATCTAGTCCTAAATCAGTAGCTAAATTTGCAACGACCGAACCTTCGTCCATTTCCTCCGGAACAGAATAATGAGTGACCGAAGAGACGGAGACCATGATGGAGGAAAGAAGGAGGAACGCTGCGACATACCCGGTCCTGCAGAGCGGCAGCCTTTTACGAGCCATGGAGAAAAAATCCGTTAATAAATCCTTAGAATTTACTGTATGACAGATGCGACTCGCAACTTGACGTAAAGATGGTTTCACCCAAAAAAAATATTTTTTTTTCTGTAAGCGCAGATTCCCAAATATGTCCGACTCATCCAGCCTCTGAGGAACAATACAATGACTTCATCTGTGACTGATATTTTGTGGGGAGCAGCGACATGGACAGCTGTTTGTTAAACTTCACATAAAGTCAATAAAAATCAAATTGTTCAAAGAAAAATATATTGTCAGTACAAATCTTTGATAATTTTCTATTATTCAGCACAATATTCTTCATATGAGTATTTATATTTTGTTCTTTGTTTTGTTTTGTTTTTACAGATTTGTGTTTCAAATTAAATAATAACAAACAGGGAAATATGTTCTCCAATTTCTCCTTTATAATTGACATATTTTCCCACCCTATCTTTAAAAAGGTTATGTTTAAATTGATATAATTAATGTTAAAACACAGCAAGTTTCCAAAAGGTTGTTGGGGAAAAGTTATGCAAAATTTCATTTCATGAACGAATATAAAATGAAAAACCATGAGTTAAATCACAAAAAAAAGTCAGCTGATAAAAGTCAAGAACCACATAAAAGTTTTGCTTTAGTGAAGAACGAAGTTAGCAGGTGGTACAACTTTATATATTATTTTTGAACTTTCTGGAATGGTAATTTTTAATTTAAAAAAAAGAAAAATAATCACAAGATTGTGTCAAATTTTGCTTTTGATTCAGGTGTAAAAAATGTGTTTAGTATTTAGATTTTATGTAAATACCTGCAGAGTAGAGGCTGCAGAGTCGCTGGTCTCTGACAGTCCTGTCCCTCTAGGGATGCTGGACACGATGTACCTGGAGCCCTTTGGCACAGGCTGTCTGACCACCAGCTTTCCTTTCCTGGTCTCTGCTAGAAACAGACTGTACCAGTAGGCATCGTTGGACACCAGAGTGGAGTCTGCGATGGTGGAGTTCCTCTCACTGATCACACTGTTCCTGCTGGGAGGAGCTGCTTTGCTGGGTTTGGCTTTCTGACACTTCAGCACGATGGTCACCAGGATGGTGATCAGCAGCAGAAACGACACCGAGCCCAGACCGATCACCAAGTACAGGTTGATGTCTGAAAAGATGTCATATTCCAGAGACATCTCCGTCATGTCAGAGTAGGCCTTCACAGCAGTCTCCACTGTCAGCAGCTTGATGGTGACTGTAGCCGACAGAGCCGGCTCCCCGTTGTCCTTGGCAACAACAATCAGTCTGTGGTGACGTGGGTCTTTGTAGCTGAACATCCTCATGGTCCGGATCTCTCCGTTGTACTGGTCCAGACTGAACAAGGAGGCGTCGATCCCCTGCAGGAACTGGTAGGTGATCCGAGAGTTGTGCACAGAGTCCGTGTCCAAGGCGATCACCTTGGCAACCAGGGAGCCTTTATCAGTGGATCTGGGGATCTTCTCCTCCACCACTGAGCCCTGCGCGCGCCACGGAGACACAATGATGGGAGCGTTGTCATTCTGGTCCACGATGATGATGTGGACCGTCACGTTACTGCTGAGAGGAGGAGAACCAGAGTCTCTGGCCTCGATGTGGAACAGAAAGTCCTTCTCAATCTCATAGTCAAAAGTCTTGAGTGCGTAAAGATTCCCGTTCTCTGGATTGATGGAGAACAGCATGGACATGGAGGTGTTGGCGATCTCCTTCTCTACGATGAAATAAACTAGATACTGGTTTTCATGGAGGTCAGGGTCAAACGCAGTCAGGGAGCTGAGCAAGGCTCCAGGGGCGTTATTCTCCATCACACGGATTGTATAAAAAGACTGGGGGAACTGGGGGACGTTGTCGTTCACATCCAGCAGCTCTAAAGTCATGGTTTCATTGTCACTTAGAGGAGGAGAGCCTCTGTCTGTCACAGTGAAGGTGATGTCATATTCTGGGACCTTCTCTCGGTCTAATGGCTCTGACACCACTAATTCATAATAATTATCAGACGACTCCCTCAGTCTGAAAGGCATGTTCTGTGGAATGTGAAGATCAACCACTCCATTGTCACCTGAGTCTTTATCACTCACACTAACTACACCTATCACTGTGTCTAAGGCGATGTTTTCACTCACTGGACTCTGAAATGATTTAATAGATATTTGTGGATGATTATCGTTCATATCCTCTACAACAATTTTCAGTTTAATTTGTCCTGATAATGCATTTACGCCTTTGTCTGTTGCTATAACTTCCATATCATAAATCCTGAATTCCTCATAATTTAACACACCTTTTACAGTGATTTCTCCTGTCGTTGGATGTAAATTAAACGTATCCTGCGTTTTTTCTGGTGTATACAGACTATATGAGTATATTAGTTCAGAGTTTGAGCCTTCGTCTAAATCTGTGGCGTTTAGATCAATAACAATACTCCCAATCGGAGAATTTTCCATGACACTGATTTCATAACTCTCCTGTTCAAATGTCGGGGCGTTGTCGTTTGTATCTAAAACATGAACAGTTATGCTGGCTGTCCCGGAATGAGACGGGGAGCCTCCATCAACAGCTGTAAGTAACAAATGGTGGACATTTTGCTGCTCTCGGTTCAAAACCCTTTTCAAGATTAAGTCTGCAAATTTGGACCCATCTCTCCCCGTTTGCACGTCTATTGTGAAATATTCACTTTCGCTCAGATGATAAGTTTTCACAGAGTTAGAACCGACGTCTGGATCGACGGCGTTGCTGACAGAAAAGCGCTCCCCAGCCTGCGTCGCCTCAGAAATGTCTAAATCGATCACGTCTCTCCGGAAATGAGGTGCGTTGTCGTTTATGTCCAAAATCTCCAACTCGATGTAAAAAATCCGCTTGGGGTTTTCGATGATTGCCTCCATTTTCAGATAGCACGAAGTCTTTGCAGGGCAGAGAGACTCCCGGTCGATTCTCTCCACAATGAACAGCTCCCCGGTTTCTTTGTTCACCTCCAGGTGTTTCCGGGTGGCGATGATCTCCAAGCGCATTTTCCGCTCGATCAGCGTCTTCACGTCTAGTCCCAAATCAGAGGCAAGGTTCGCAACGACAGAGCCTTCCTCGAGTTCTTCAGGAACCGAGTAGTGTGTGACAGCGAAAATGCAATTTAATGTAACGACGCAGAGAAGGAGTGTAAGGACGTACCTCTTCAAGGGGAGGACAAAACCTTCCATACTAAACCAATGTCTTGTTTTTTTTCACAACGAGGTTAAAAATTATATTAGAGCAGGGTTTTACTTGAAGCTTTGGTTTTTTTCCGAACAAAAAAAAAACAGCTCGAGAAATGAGACAAATAATCTCAATAATCCAAACGCATTCAGCACAGGGAGCTGTCCACCCGCAGCTCGTTCAAGAGGAACACTGAAATGGTGACCGTGATGTCAGAAATACATAAAAGTCGGGAGAATAGCGCCTCAGTGTGCAGGATAAAAACTACCAGTGCGTCAAATATCAGGGACTGAGCGGAATATTCTGAATCGCGCAATTATTTTAGGACCTTTGAGAGAGTTTTTTTGTTTGGTTCAACCTAAATATTTTATTATAAAAAACTTTTCTGCCCCATAAATTCTCTAATATCAAAATATTTCATTTTTGTATTAGTTTAATATTTCATTCATTCATTCACTTGTTCATTCGTGTCCTTTCATTTACTTATTCATTCATACTGTCTCAAACTTTTAATGTTTTAATTAGTTACTGATATTTAAGAGTAGTAGAAAACGGAATAAGTACTTCAGAAAAAAGTTACATAGGTTGGTAAAAGTAAATGTGTGAACTTTACTATTTAATTTAGAGTCAAGTTTCAGTCAGCTTAACAAAGCTGCAATAACTTGTATAAACCCTTAAAAACAAGCTAAAAGCAAGAGGAAAATGTATACATCTGTCAAGAAAAAATTGGGAAATTATATAAAAAAGGAATGCTCTAAAATAATTCATCAAAATTTGAGAAAAGAAAGCAAACTCTGAATAATTTGGAATTGAGTGAAGAAACCATTGCAGGCGCTGGAAAAAATTAAGCCTCACCTGCAGAGTAGAGGCTGCAGAGTCACTGGTCTCTGACAGTCCTGTCCCTCTAGGGATGCTGGACACGATGTACCTGGAGCCCTTTGGCACAGGCTGTCTGACCACCAGCTTTCCTTTCCTGGTCTCTGCTAGAAACAGACTGTACCAGTAGGCATCGTTGGACACCAGAGTGGAGTCTGCGATGGTGGAGTTCCTCTCACTGATCACACTGTTCCTGCTGGGAGGAGCTGCTTTGCTGGGTTTGGCTTTCTGACACTTCAGCACGATGGTCACCAGGATGGTGATCAGCAGCAGAAACGACACCGAGCCCAGACCGATCACCAAGTACAGGTTGATGTCTGAAAAGATGTCATATTCCAGAGACATCTCCGTCATGTCAGAGTAGGCCTTCACAGCAGTCTCCACTGTCAGCAGCTTGATGGTGACTGTAGCAGACAGAGCCGGCTCCCCGTTGTCCTTGGCAACAACAATCAGTCTGTGGTGACGTGGGTCTTTGTAGCTGAACATCCTCATGGTCCGGATCTCTCCGTTGTACTGGTCCAGACTGAACAAGGAGGCGTCGATCCCCTGCAGGAACTGGTAGGTGATCCGAGAGTTGTGCACAGAGTCCGTGTCCAAGGCGATCACCTTGGCAACCAGGGAGCCTTTATCAGTGGATCTGGGGATCTTCTCCTCCACCACTGAGCCCTGCGCGCGCCACGGAGACACGATGATGGGAGCGTTGTCATTCTGGTCCACGATGATGATGTGGACCGTCACGTTACTGCTGAGAGGAGGAGAACCAGAGTCTCTGGCCTCGATGTGGAACAGAAAGTCCTTCTCAATCTCATAGTCAAAAGTCTTGAGTGCGTAAAGATTCCCGTTCTCTGGATTGATGGAGAACAGCATGGACATGGAGGTGTTGGCGATCTCCTTCTCTACGATGAAATAAACTAGATACTGGTTTTCATGGAGGTCAGGGTCAAACGCAGTCAGGGAGCTGAGCAAGGCTCCAGGGGCGTTATTCTCCATCACACGGATTGTATAAAAAGACTGGGGGAACTGGGGGACGTTGTCATTCACATCCAGCAGCTCTAAAGTCATGGTTTCATTGTCACTTAGAGGAGGAGAGCCTCTGTCTGTCACAGTGAAGGTGATGTCATATTCTGGGACCTTCTCTCGGTCTAATGGCTCTGACACCACTAATTCATAATAATTATCAGACGACTCCCTCAGTCTGAAAGGCATGTTCTCTGGAATGTGAAGATCAACCACTCCATTGTCACCTGAGTCTTTATCACTCACACTAACTACACCTATCACTGTGTCTAAGGCGATGTTTTCACTCACTGGACTCTGAAATGATTTAATGGATATCTCTGGGTGGTTGTCATTCATGTCTTCAACCAGAATCTTGATGGTACACTGTCCTGATAAACTGTTGGCTCCTCTGTCTGTTGCTATAACTTCCATATCATAAATCCTGAAATCCTCATAGTTCAACATTCCTTTAACGCTGATTTCTCCTGAGGTTGGATTCAGATTAAATGTCTCCTGAGTTTTCTCTGATGTGTATAAACTATATGAATAAGTGATATCAGAGTTTGATCCTTCATCTAAATCTGTGGCACTCAGGTGAATAGCCAGACTTCCAATCGGGGAATTTTCATGCATTTTAACAGTTAAACTGTTTTTTTCAAAAGTAGGAGCGTTATCATTAGTGTCTAATACACGAACAATAACACTGGCTGTCCCTGATCGAGCAGGTGTTCCTCCATCTACAGCTGTTAATATTAAATTATGAACGGACTGCTGCTCCCGGTCTAAACCATTTACTAAAATTAAATCTGCAAACTTAGATCCGTCTCTTCCTGTTTGAATTTCAGTACTAAAATATTCACTGTCACTCAGAAGATATGTCTTTAATGAATTCGTTCCGACATCGGGATCAACCGCATTACTGAGAGAAAACCTCTCTCCTACTGGCGTCGCTTCTGAGATGTCCAGATGAATGACGTCTCTTCGGAACTGCGGGGCGTTGTCATTCATATCTAGAATTTCTACCTCTATGTTAAAGATGCGCACTGGGTTTTCTAATGTAATCTCCATTCGGAGAAAGCATGGCACCGAGGACTTTGTTGGGCAAATGTATTCCCTGTCGATTTTCTCTATAATGTACAGATCGCCAGTCTCTTTGTTCACATCCAGATATTTCTTGTTAGCGATGATGTCAACCCGCATCTTCCTCAGATCCAGCGTTTTTACGTCCAGACGGAGATCAGTAGCGAGATTTGCAACGACTGATCCTTCCTTCATCTCCTCGGGAATGGAGTAATGAGTCACAGACGTAGATATGTTGCTTAAACACGACAAAACGAGCATAGTAGGCAAGACGTACCTTTTCCAATACCTCATTCTTGGAACGTGACCCATTGTGCTTTGTGTGGTCGACGGCAGGAAAAAATCGCTTAGAGCCCAGGCTTCTGGTGTTTCCTGAATTACGTCACTCGGATCTTGATTCCAGAGGTTTTGTAATCCATAAATGGTTTAAAGAAATCCGAGGTTAAACAGACGAGTATGTTTTCACGTGAGTTAATTCAGCAGCACTCAGCTGTCTGCTCGTTCCTCAGCGTGTCTCAAGAACAGCAGCTTGCATTCAGAACGAGCACAGGATGGCTTTTTAAACAAAACAGCGCCACCAGTTACGCACACGAAATAACCTGCCGAGATGAGGCTCAGACATTTGTTTTATTATTCTGCATAAAACAAATCCACAATGTCGGGAATACATTTTAAGAAGTTGATCTTCTGTTTTTACAGTATTATTCTCATTTTAAAGTCCATTGGTATCTAAAGTTTGATATAGAGTATGAGTGTCATACAAATTTATAGTTTACAAGTATTAAAATTACATTTACAAACTGACTACATCCTCAGCATTGTTTGTATTGTTTTCGATATGTTGGACAAAACATTTTTTAACGAAAACAAGAATATATTTACTATTTATGACGATATTATAAAGCAATGAAGGTGTTCACTTAAAACGCTTTAGAAAACGCTTGATTGTGTCAAAAAAAATACAACTGCTAATGATATAAGCAAAATTTATGAAAACATGTTATATCCATTTCATGAAGGAGTAGCAATTAATGTTTCACAGAGCGGGAAAAACGAGATGTTTTTAGAAATTTTTTAGAATATGGCGTCAAACATTTTAAACGTGGTGACTAAACACAAACTCTTAGAAAGTAATACTTTTGGCAGATGTCAATAAATTATTTATACTGCTAATCAAACTCTGGTCTTTGTGTTAAAATTTGCCAGACATTTTGAAAATCAAATTACCTACTATATTCTCTTCACAAGCATTCATTTCCAGAGACTTTTATTTTATTATTATTATAAATAATATTATATAACTATAATAATTATTACTATTATTGTTGTTGTTGTTATCTTTTTTATTATTTTTAAGGGACCAAAGCAACAAGAATTGAAAAGAAAAAACAATAACAATGGGTTTAAAACTGGTCAGAGGTCAGAAAGAAAAGTTGAATGGCGAAACATGTTTGTTGCTGAAGTGGTCAGTTTGCAATAACAAAAAGAACTGATAAAGAAGATTATTTTTCCTTAATATACGATGAAGAAAAATTAAATTGATTAAATTACACCTTGGGCCACAATTCTTAGATACTTTTGTGATATATTTAAATGAACAAGGAACAAAAGCAGCTGAAGTCCCCTACCTGCAGAGTAGAGGCTGTGGAGTCACTGGTCTCTGACAGTCCTGTCCCTCTAGGGATGCTGGACACGATGTACCTGGAGCCCTTTGGCACAGGCTGTCTGACCACCAGCTTTCCTTTCCTGGTCTCTGCTAGAAACAGACTGTACCAGTAGGCATCGTTGGACACCAGAGTGGAGTCTGCGATGGTGGAGTTCCTCTCACTGATCACACTGTTCCTGCTGGGAGGAGCTGCTTTGCTGGGTTTGGCTTTCTGACACTTCAGCACGATGGTCACCAGGATGGTGATCAGCAGCAGAAACGACACCGAGCCCAGACCGATCACCAAGTACAGGTTGATGTCTGAAAAGATGTCATATTCCAGAGACATCTCCGTCATGTCAGAGTAGGCCTTCACAGCAGTCTCCACTGTCAGCAGCTTGATGGTGACTGTAGCAGACAGAGCCGGCTCCCCGTTGTCCTTGGCAACAACAATCAGTCTGTGGTGACGTGGGTCTTTGTAGCTGAACATCCTCATGGTCCGGATCTCTCCGTTGTACTGGTCCAGACTGAACAAGGAGGCGTCGATCCCCTGCAGGAACTGGTAGGTGATCCGAGAGTTGTGCACAGAGTCCGTGTCCAAGGCGATCACCTTGGCAACCAGGGAGCCTTTATCAGTGGATCTGGGGATCTTCTCCTCCACCACTGAGCCCTGCGCGCGCCACGGAGACACGATGATGGGAGCGTTGTCATTCTGGTCCACGATGATGATGTGGACCGTCACGTTACTGCTGAGAGGAGGAGAACCAGAGTCTCTGGCCTCGATGTGGAACAGAAAGTCCTTCTCAATCTCATAGTCAAAAGTCTTGAGTGCGTAAAGATTCCCGTTCTCTGGATTGATGGAGAACAGCATGGACATGGAGGTGTTGGCGATCTCCTTCTCTACGATGAAATAAACTAGATACTGGTTTTCGTGGAGGTCAGGGTCAAACGCAGTCAGGGAGCTGAGCAAGGCTCCAGGGGCGTTATTCTCCATCACACGGATTGTATAAAAAGACTGGGGGAACTGGGGGACGTTGTCATTCACATCCAGCAGCTCTAAAGTCATGGTTTCATTGTCACTTAGAGGAGGAGAGCCTCTGTCTGTCACAGTGAAGGTGATGTCATATTCTGGGACCTTCTCTCGGTCTAATGGCTCTGACACCACTAATTCATAATAATTATCAGACGACTCCCTCAGTCTGAAAGGCATGTTCTCTGGAATGTGAAGATCAACCACTCCATTGTCACCTGAGTCTTTATCACTCACACTAACTACACCTATCACTGTGTCTAAGGCGATGTTTTCACTCACTGGACTCTGAAATGATTTAATGGATATCTCTGGGTGGTTGTCATTCATGTCTTCAACCAGAATCTTGATGGTACACTGTCCTGATAAACTGTTGGCTCCTCTGTCTGTTGCTATAACTTCCATATCATAAATCCTGAAATCCTCATAGTTCAACATTCCTTTAACGCTGATTTCTCCTGAGGTTGGATTCAGATTAAATGTCTCCTGAGTTTTCTCTGATGTGTATAAACTATATGAATAAGTGATATCAGAGTTTGATCCTTCATCTAAATCTGTGGCACTCAGGTGAATAACCAGACTTCCAATCGGGGAATTTTCCATCACTTTAACATTATAGACTGATTCATCAAATGTGGGAGCGTTATCATTAGTGTCTAGAACATGAACAACAATGCTAACAGTCCCTGACCGAGCAGGTGTTCCTCCATCTACAGCTGTTAATATTAAATTATGAACAGACTGCTGCTCCCGGTCTAACGTGGTTTTAAGAATCAGCTCTGCAAATTTAGACCCGTCTCTTCCTGTCTGAACTTCAATATTAAAATAATCACTGTCACTCAGGTGATACGTTTTGACTGAATTTGAGCCAACATCCGGATCAACAGCATTACTGAGAGAAAACCTCTCTCCTTTTGGCGTCGCTTCAGAGATGTCTAAATGAATGGCGTCTCTGCGAAACTGCGGGGCGTTGTCATTCATATCTAGCACTTCTACTTCTATATTAAATATTCGCAATGGATTTTCCAGTGTTACTTCGAGTTTCAGATAACACGATGAAGATGATTTTGTGTTGCATATTTGCTCTCTGTCGATCTTCTCTACAATAAACAGCTCACCAGTGTCTTTGTTGACATCCAGATACTTCCTGTTAGCGATGATATCGAGGCGCATCTTCCTCTTTGTC
This sequence comes from Callopanchax toddi, assembly GCA_006937965.1. Classification (NCBI taxonomy): domain Eukaryota; kingdom Metazoa; phylum Chordata; class Actinopteri; order Cyprinodontiformes; family Nothobranchiidae; genus Callopanchax; species Callopanchax toddi. The sequence continues at coordinate 972,620 of SSNR01000163.1, read as the reverse complement.
AGGGTTGTGACGTCCAGACTCAGGTCAGTAGCGAGATTCGCCACGACCGAACCCTCCTTCATCTCCTCAGGAATGGAGTAATGAGTCACTGAGCTCGATGTGTGGCGAACGAAGGTTAAAATCATGAAGAGGAGCGCGATCCTTTGAATAGACCCCTTTGCCGCAACGAGACCCATTGTTACGGGCTGCAGTGGTACAGCAGGCTTTTTATTAAAAAAAAAAAAAAAACCCGATGTTTTAAAAAAAAAAGATTTTCCAGACCGCAGACGATTATTTCAGGTCGTTAATAATAAAATGCATCCAGTAAAAATTCTTAAAATCTAGACTACATATTCTGATCGCGGTTTCAGCACCACGGAGCTGTCCGGTCCCTCCACGGATCTGCTGAAATGAGAGCGACACTCTGCCAAAGAACGAACTTGTAACAAAACAGCGCCACCACGCAGGACTTCAACGTTTTATAACAATGGTTTTAACAGTATATGACAATATTTAATTTACAGTATTTAAAATAATTTTGAAAATCATATAATTAAAATATTTTTACATTGTTTTTTTTTTTTACAAGTCCATCCATCCATCTTCTGCAACCACTTAGTCCTCCACAGAGGGCCGCGGGGTGTTTTACAAGTAATTATAAAATTCAGAATTTCCTGCCTTTGTAAAAATTGAGAATGGTTTTATGGATATCAATATTTAAATGTTTGTATTAATTTTACAGGTACTATTCAAAGAAGGATTTAAAAAACTGAAACATGAATATTTTTGACCATCTCTCCAGGCAACATAAAGTAATAAAACTTTTAAATTCGTTTAATCAGTTCATGATGCAGCATTAGATCTTGGACAATAATGTATTTTTGGTACATGAATAGACTTTTGAATGATGCCTAAAAAAAAAGTAAAATTATTCAAACTTTTTTCAAAGAAGAATGTTTCCACAAATAAAATAAATGTATAAATTTGTCGCCTCTAGTTAAGACTGTTCCTAAAATATCAACATTTTGAATCAGTTTTAGAAAAATCTATATAGTTCAAATGATGATGCATGTTAATTAAAAAATCTACAAGAAATATTCAGTTTTTAAAGTAACCAATGGAATCTGAAATGTGAAGTAATAACAAAAATATATTCAAAAAGTAAATTTTTTGGTTTGAGTTTGACAGTTCTTTACATTGAGTGAAAGATGCAAAAAACCTGAACATTTAACTTTTCACCATTTATATATAAATAATTTTTTTAAAAGAAGATGGAAAAAACTGTTATTATTTATATGATTATACAATTCCAAATAAATTGTCTCAAAAGGATTGTAATGATACGAGAGGATGAAATCCACGCTTCAAACATTTGTCAAAATGCATTTTGCCTGAAGATGAAGATATATGACATTACTTATGTTTGTGGTGTTTATAAAGATGCTACAGTTGCCTGCAAAAATATGGTTGAAATTTTTTAAACTATAAACATGAGGTGATGAAGAATAAATATAGTGACACTAATGCCGACTATAGTCCTACCTGCAGAGTAGAGGCTGCAGAGTCGCTGGTCTCTGACAGTCCTGTCCCTCTAGGGATGCTGGACACGATGTACCTGGAGCCCTTTGGCACAGGCTGTCTGACCACCAGCTTTCCTTTCCTGGTCTCTGCTAGAAACAGACTGTACCAGTAGGCATCGTTGGACACCAGAGTGGAGTCTGCGATGGTGGAGTTCCTCTCACTGATCACACTGTTCCTGCTGGGAGGAGCTGCTTTGCTGGGTTTGGCTTTCTGACACTTCAGCACGATGGTCACCAGGATGGTGATCAGCAGCAGAAACGACACCGAGCCCAGACCGATCACCAAGTACAGGTTGATGTCTGAAAAGATGTCATATTCCAGAGACATCTCCGTCATGTCAGAGTAGGCCTTCACAGCAGTCTCCACTGTCAGCAGCTTGATGGTGACTGTAGCAGACAGAGCCGGCTCCCCGTTGTCCTTGGCAACAACAATCAGTCTGTGGTGACGTGGGTCTTTGTAGCTGAACATCCTCATGGTCCGGATCTCTCCGTTGTACTGGTCCAGACTGAACAAGGAGGCGTCGATCCCCTGCAGGAACTGGTAGGTGATCCGAGAGTTGTGCACAGAGTCCGTGTCCAAGGCGATCACCTTGGCAACCAGGGAGCCTTTATCAGTGGATCTGGGGATCTTCTCCTCCACCACTGAGCCCTGCGCGCGCCACGGAGACACGATGATGGGAGCGTTGTCATTCTGGTCCACGATGATGATGTGGACCGTCACGTTACTGCTGAGAGGAGGAGAACCAGAGTCTCTGGCCTCGATGTGGAACAGAAAGTCCTTCTCAATCTCATAGTCAAAAGTCTTGAGTGCGTAAAGATTCCCGTTCTCTGGATTGATGGAGAACAGCATGGACATGGAGGTGTTGGCGATCTCCTTCTCTACGATGAAATAAACTAGATACTGGTTTTCATGGAGGTCAGGGTCAAACGCAGTCAGGGAGCTGAGCAAGGCTCCAGGGGCGTTATTCTCCATCACACGGATTGTATAAAAAGACTGGGGGAACTGGGGGACGTTGTCATTCACATCCAGCAGCTCTAAAGTCATGGTTTCATTGTCACTTAGAGGAGGAGAGCCTCTGTCAGTCACAGTGAAGGTGATGTCATATTCTGGGACCTTCTCTCGGTCTAATGGCTCTGACACCACTAATTCATAATAATTATCAGACGACTCCCTCAGTCTGAAAGGCATGTTCTGTGGAATGTGAAGATCAACCACTCCATTGTCACCTGAGTCTTTATCACTCACACTAACTACACCTATCACTGTGTCTAAGGCGATGTTTTCACTCACTGGACTCTGAAATGATTTAATGGATATCTCTGGGTGGTTGTCATTCATGTCTTCAACCAGAATCTTGATGGTACACTGTCCTGATAAACTGTTGGCTCCTCTGTCTGTTGCTATAACTTCCATGTCATAAATCCTGAAATCCTCATAGTTCAACATTCCTTTAACGCTGATTTCTCCTGAGGTTGGATTCAGATTAAATGTCTCCTGAGTTTTCTCTGATGTGTATAAACTATATGAATAAGTGATATCAGAGTTTGATCCTTCATCTAAATCTGTGGCACTCAGGTGAATAACCAGACTTCCAATCGGGGAATTTTCCATCACTTTAACATTATAGACTGATTCATCAAATGTGGGAGCGTTATCATTAGTGTCTAATACACGAACAATAACACTGGCTGTCCCTGATCGAGCAGGTGTTCCTCCATCTACAGCTGTTAATATTAAATTATGAACGGACTGCTGCTCCCGGTCTAACGCTTTTTTCAAAATCAATTCTGCAAACTTAGATCCGTCTCTTCCTGTTTGAACCTCAATGTTAAATTGTTCACTCTCACTCAAATGATAAGTTTTAACAGAATTCATTCCAACATCGGGATCAACCGCATTACTGAGAGAAAACCTCTCTCCTTGTGGCGTCGATTCAGAGATGTCCAGATGAATGACGTCTCTTCGGAACTGCGGGGCGTTGTCGTTCATATCTAGAATTTCTACTTCTATATTAAAAATCCGCACCGGGTTATCCAGAATCACTTCAAGTTTTAAATAACAGGAGGATTTTGTGTTGCAGATGTATTCTCTGTCGATCTTCTCTACAATATAGAGCTCTCCAGTGTCTTTGTTCACATCCAGATATTTCTTGTTAGCGATGATATCGAGGCGCATCTTCCTCTGATTCAGTGTTTTTACGTCCAGGCTGAGATCAGTAGCGAGATTTGCTATAACCGATCCTTCCTTCATCTCCTCCGGTATAGAATAATGACTGACTGAAGTCGATGCACGCTGAAGGAAAAAGCAGAAAACAACGAGCGAGACGTACCTTTTGTCTGGTCGCATTGATAAGACGGCCTCCATTGTTACGTGCGTTCTCACAATTAAAGTCCGATCCGTGGGAACAAACTGTGTTTTGATAAGATGCTAAGCCTTTCCTCAAAAATAGTGTTTCCGATTTAAATCTGTAAAGAACTTTCCAAATTTTCCAGAATTTGCTCGGTTTGCTGTAGAGGTAGAAGCGTCACTCAGCTCTCTCCTTTTTTTTTTTTTTTCATTTGCGCGCATCCGACAGAGCTTCACCGTCACTCTGCTTCACTGCCTGGTATTTTTCAAGTGAACAGCGCCTCTTTTAATATTACCCGATTTTGCAGTCAAGGCTTATGATAAAATATAATTCTGATTTTGTAAATTAAGTAACTTCCATCCATCCATCCATTTTCTGTAGCCGCTTATTCCTCCACAGAGGGTCGCGGGGCAGCTGGTGCCTATCTCCAGCGGTCAAGGGGCGAGAGGCGGGGGACACCCTGGACGGGTGGCCAGTCCATCGCAGGGCCACACAGAGACGAACGAGACAAACAACCACACACCCACTCACACCTAAGGACAATTTACCAGCCCAATTAGCCTGACAGTCATGTCTTTGGACTGTGGGAGGAAACCGGAGTACCCGGAGGAAACCCACGCATACACGGGGAGAACATGCAAACTCCACGCAGGGAGGCCGCAGAGCCGGGACGCGAACCCACGACCTCCTTGCTGCGAGGCAACAGTGCTAACCAGCTGCGCCACCATGCAGCCTAAATTAAGTAACTTTTTATGTAAAATTCAAAGTTTCAGTCAGCAGAAGTGACGTAAATTTTTCGGTGAAGACATTTTATGAATTAAAGATATACCACATGAGAAATACACACAAAATATGCACACACTGTTTGTTCAACACGTTAATTCCATACCTGCAGAGTAGAAGCTGCAGAGTCGCTGGTCTCTGACAGTCCTGTCCCTCTAGGGATGCTGGACACGATGTACCTGGAGCCCTTTGGCACAGGCTGTCTGACCACCAGCTTTCCTTTCCTGGTCTCTGCTAGAAACAGACTGTACCAGTAGGCATCGTTGGACACCAGAGTGGAGTCTGCGATGGTGGAGTTCCTCTCACTGATCACACTGTTCCTGCTGGGAGGAGCTGCTTTGCTGGGTTTGGCTTTCTGACACTTCAGCACGATGGTCACCAGGATGGTGATCAGCAGCAGAAACGACACCGAGCCCAGACCGATCACCAAGTACAGGTTGATGTCTGAAAAGATGTCATATTCCAGAGACATCTCCGTCATGTCAGAGTAGGCCTTCACAGCAGTCTCCACTGTCAGCAGCTTGATGGTGACTGTAGCAGACAGAGCCGGCTCCCCGTTGTCCTTGGCAACAACAATCAGTCTGTGGTGACGTGGGTCTTTGTAGCTGAACATCCTCATGGTCCGGATCTCTCCGTTGTACTGGTCCAGACTGAACAAGGAGGCGTCGATCCCCTGCAGGAACTGGTAGGTGATCCGAGAGTTGTGCACAGAGTCCGTGTCCAAGGCGATCACCTTGGCAACCAGGGAGCCTTTATCAGTGGATCTGGGGATCTTCTCCTCCACCACTGAGCCCTGCGCGCGCCACGGAGACACGATGATGGGAGCGTTGTCATTCTGGTCCACGATGATGATGTGGACCGTCACGTTACTGCTGAGAGGAGGAGAACCAGAGTCTCTGGCCTCGATGTGGAACAGAAAGTCCTTCTCAATCTCATAGTCAAAAGTCTTGAGTGCGTAAAGATTCCCGTTCTCTGGATTGATGGAGAACAGCATGGACATGGAGGTGTTGGCGATCTCCTTCTCTACGATGAAATAAACTAGATACTGGTTTTCATGGAGGTCAGGGTCAAACGCAGTCAGGGAGCTGAGCAAGGCTCCAGGGGCGTTATTCTCCATCACACGGATTGTATAAAAAGACTGGGGGAACTGGGGGACGTTGTCATTCACATCCAGCAGCTCTAAAGTCATGGTTTCATTGTCACTTAGAGGAGGAGAGCCTCTGTCTGTCACAGTGAAGGTGATGTCATATTCTGGGACCTTCTCTCGGTCTAATGGCTCTGACACCACTAATTCATAATAATTATCAGACGACTCCCTCAGTCTGAAAGGCATGTTCTCTGGAATGTGAAGATCAACCACTCCATTGTCACCTGAGTCTTTATCACTCACACTAACTATACCTATCACTGTGTCTAAGGCGATGTTTTCACTCACTGGACTCTGAAATGATTTAATGGATATCTCTGGGTGGTTGTCATTCATGTCTTCAACCAGAATCTTGATGGTACACTGTCCTGATAAACTGTTGGCTCCTCTGTCTGTTGCTATAACTTCCATATCATAAATCCTGAAATCCTCATAGTTCAACATTCCTTTAACGCTGATTTCTCCTGAGGTTGGATTCAGATTAAATGTCTCCTGAGTTTTCTCTGATGTGTATAAACTATATGAATAAGTGATATCAGAGTTTGATCCTTCATCTAAATCTGTAGCACTCAGGTGAATAGCCAGACTTCCAATCGGGGAATTCTCTAGTATTTTAACAGTTAAACTGTTTTTTTCAAAAGTAGGAGCGTTATCATTAGTGTCTAATACACGAACAATAACACTGGCTGTCCCTGATCGAGCAGGTGTTCCTCCGTCTACAGCTGTTAATATTAAATTATGAATGGACTGCTGCTCCCGGTCTAGTGTTTTTTTAATGATCAAATCTGCAAATTTAGATCCCTCTCTTCCTGTTTGAACCTCGATATTAAAATAATCACTGTCACTCAGGTAATAAGTTTTAACTGAATTCATTCCAACGTCCGGATCAACAGCATTACTGAGAGAAAACCTCTCTCCTTTTGGCGTCGCTTCAGAGATGTCTAAATGAATGACGTCTCTTCGGAACTGCGGGGCGTTGTCATTTATGTCCAGAATTTCCACTTCAATATTAAAAATTCGCACTGGGTTTTCTAGTGTAATCTCCAGTCTGAGATAACATGATGAAGATGATTTTGTTGTACATATTTGCTCTCTGTCGATCTTCTCTACAATTAACAGCTCACCAGTCTCTTTGTTCACATCCAGATACTTCCTGTTAGCGATGATATCGAGGCGCATTTTCCTCTTTGTCAGTGTTGTCACGTCCAGACTGAGATCAGTAGCGAGATTCGCCACGACCGATCCTTCCTTCATCTCCTCAGGAATGGAGTAATGAGACACCAAACACAATCCGTTGTGAACGAAGGTAAAAATCAAAAAGAGCTTCACGTACCTCTGAAAAGAGCCCTTTGTTTCAAGGTAACCCATTGTTATAATTCGGATGAAAACACTTCAGTCGACCAAACGTACGTTTCCATCAACAATAGGTCGCCCCGAAACATATGGGTCCAAGAAATATTTGGATAATTTCAGTTTCGGGCATTAAAAGTCGTTGTAACGTTTTCAGATCGCCGTTTCAGCACCACGGAGCTGTCCGCTTCGGCAGGACTGGCAGCGAAACCCGGTCATGCTCAGAAGACTCCAGTAACAAAACAGCGCCGCCATGCAGGTCTTCAAAACTCAGATAAAGTCAGGGGTGTTTTGACTACAGAATTTTATAATAAAATATTCCGGGTTTTTTTTTTTTTTTTTTTTTTGGGCTGTTATGGATTGATTTTTCATTCATTGTTCTCTGAATTTTGAACCGGTTCATTTATAAGACATTGTATTTCCAGCCTCTTCCAACCTGTAATTTTATTATTAAATGACGATTAATTAAAAAGATGTATTCATTATTTAGCTTTATCAATATATTTAATTTGCTTGTCTATTAAACAAAAATGTTTTCTTTGCAGAACAAAGCAAAAAATGTACACTGTATATTACACAGAAAGAAATATCATTTGTGCAACGAGGGTCAGTCAGAAAAATGGAGGGAAAAAAAGGTGATTAGGCATATTCATAGTTGCAATAAAAAAAGATTTTGCTGTTGGCCAACTTGCTTCAAATCATTCGTTTTCTAACTGATATCAATTGAGAAAATAAAACATATAAAAAGATTTTTAGATTTGATTGAAATATTTAAATATTTCTGATATGAAAAGAACTTTATGTAGCAAACGAAATGCCATCATTTTTTCCTCATTTTTTGTTGTTGTATGTTTTGTTTTGAATTACTGTCTCCGTAAAAATATTTTTTAAAGTAGCAATGCAATCAAAATATCAAGGCTGATTTATGCAAAAAATAATTATATTTTTGGTTAGTTTTTGAAACTTGTAGCGGAATGTTTTTCAGCACATTGCACATAACGTAAACAAACAAAACAAAAACGCTTCAATAAAGGATGAAGTTTAAAAAATCAAATTGAAAAATGGAACATTTAATCTTTATAGATCTCCTACCTGCAGAGTAGAGGCTGCAGAGTCGCTGGTCTCTGACAGTCCTGTCCCTCTAGGGATGCTGGACACGATGTACCTGGAGCCCTTTGGCACAGGCTGTCTGACCACCAGCTTTCCTTTCCTGGTCTCTGCTAGAAACAGACTGTACCAGTAGGCATCGTTGGACACCAGAGTGGAGTCTGCGATGGTGGAGTTCCTCTCACTGATCACACTGTTCCTGCTGGGAGGAGCTGCTTTGCTGGGTTTGGCTTTCTGACACTTCAGCACGATGGTCACCAGGATGGTGATAAGCAGCAGAAACGACACCGAGCCCAGACCGATCACCAAGTACAGGTTGATGTCTGAAAAGATGTCATATTCCAGAGACATCTCCGTCATGTCAGAGTAGGCCTTCACAGCAGTCTCCACTGTCAGCAGCTTGATGGTGACTGTAGCAGACAGAGCCGGCTCCCCGTTGTCCTTGGCAACAACAATCAGTCTGTGGTGACGTGGGTCTTTGTAGCTGAACATCCTCATGGTCCGGATCTCTCCGTTGTACTGGTCCAGACTGAACAAGGAGGCGTCGATCCCCTGCAGGAACTGGTAGGTGATCCGAGAGTTGTGCACAGAGTCCGTGTCCAAGGCGATCACCTTGGCAACCAGGGAGCCTTTATCAGTGGATCTGGGGATCTTCTCCTCCACCACTGAGCCCTGCGCGCGCCACGGAGACACGATGATGGGAGCGTTGTCATTCTGGTCCACGATGATGATGTGGACCGTCACGTTACTGCTGAGAGGAGGAGAACCAGAGTCTCTGGCCTCGATGTGGAACAGAAAGTCCTTCTCAATCTCATAGTCAAAAGTCTTGAGTGCGTAAAGATTCCCGTTCTCTGGATTGATGGAGAACAGCATGGACATGGAGGTGTTGGCGATCTCCTTCTCTACGATGAAATAAACTAGATACTGGTTTTCATGGAGGTCAGGGTCAAACGCAGTCAGGGAGCTGAGCAAGGCTCCAGGGGCGTTATTCTCCATCACACGGATTGTATAAAAAGACTGGGGGAACTGTGGTGCGTTGTCGTTCACATCCAGCAGATGGACCGTTATTGTTTCGTTATCTGATAAAGGGGGCGTTCCTGCATCTGTCACTATTAAGGTGATGTCATATTCTGGGACCTTCTCTCGGTCTAACGGCTCTGAGACTATGAGTTCATAATTTGTGGGTTTGTCTGATGATTTGTTGAGAATAAACGGCATTCTCCCATGAACCGTTAAACTAACTTTCCCATTGTCCCCAGTATCTCTGTCCCCTATTCCCACCAGCGCAATTACGCTCCCAACTGCTATATTTTCAGCTATGGTGTTTTTAACAGACTGCACTGTGATTTCTGGGTAATTATCATTCATATCCGTTACGTGAACCACTACTCTACACTGCCCCAGCAGGGGGTGCGCTCCTTTATCTTTGGCCTCAATGTGCATCTCGTAAAACTTCATATCCTCATAATCTATGGTTCCTTTGACAGTCACGTCCCCTGTGTCGGGGTTCAGTGTGAACACGTCTTGTGTTTTTTCTGACGTGTAAAGCGTAAATGAGTAGATTATCTCAGAATTTAAACCCTCGTCAAGATCCGTGGCCTTCAACGTCATGACTAAAGTCCCGATCGGGATGTTTTCTGTCATGTTCACCGTGTAAACCGGTTTGTCAAACCGAGGAGGGTTGTCGTTCGTGTCCTGTACTCTAACGGTGATATTGGCGGTGCCGGAGCGCACAGGGACTCCTCCATCCTCAGCTGTTAGTATTAAATTATGAACGGCCCTCTCCTCCCTGTCTAAAGATTTGGTCAAAACCAGGTCCACGTACTGAGTCCCGTCACTTCCCGTCTGGATTTCTATAGTAAAATGCTCACTGGCGCTGAGTTTATAGGTTTTAATCGTGTTCACGCCAACATCTGGATCCACAGCGTTGGGCAGTGAGAACCGTTCTCCCGGTGTGGCGGATTCGGAAACGTCCAGCTCCACTCTGTCTCTCCTGAAATGCGGCGCGTTGTCGTTTATGTCCGTTATTCCGAGCTCAATGTTGAAGATGCGCAACGGACTCTCTATTATAAAATCAAGCTTTAAAAAACAAGACGCTGGCTTCGCCGGACAGAGGTACTCCCTGTCTATCTTCTCCACGATGTAAAGCTCTCCGCTCTTTTTGTTGAAGTCTAGATATTTTTTGTTTGTGAAAATGTCAAGTTTTACCTCTCGTTGCGCCAAACTTGCGAGTTCAAGTCCCAAATCCGCAGCGAGATTAGCCACGACGGATCCCCTCTCCATCTCCTCCGCTATGGAGTAGCGCGTCACAGACAAAGCGCTCGGCCAGACTGCAGTCCAGACAAAGACAGCGGCCCAGAACCTCATCCTGTCCTCTGCAGTGGAGCAAATGTGTCTGGTTGTTGTTGTTGTTCAGCTGGTTTTAACGCTCTGAAGAATCAGAGAAAATGTAGATTCTGTTAAAATTTAAAGAATAAATCCATGTTATCCAGACGCATGAACGCCCTGCACACCATCTCAAACTGGGTGTGTCGTGGTTTGATTAAATTAGATTCACTGTGCTCTAGTGGTGAACAGTGACACCATGTGACTGATGCTGCAAACTTTACAGTCAGACTCTAGGATGAAAGGCGTCATAATACTGTAACATGAAGCACTTTTATGGGGGGTTCCAAATATTGGTTCAAAAAATAATAAGAAGCAAATTCATTTCTCACAAGACAGAAATAAAAATCTGTATTTAAACAATTCACATCACTTGTGTCTTGGAGAACTGTGATTTATTCAACCGAGCTTCAGCATCTAACCACTGAAAGATTTGGTAAAGAAGCTGGAGTGAATTTATTTTCAAACTGGAATCGTGACTCTGACACACTTTACTGTTGTAACAAAACAAGACATGAAACCATAACCTCAGTTTGTGTGTTTTCACTCCTCCTTCCTCCAGTCAGAATATTGGTTCATTTTAAATCATCAGTCATAATGAAATCAACACAGAAAACTGAACTCTGTCAGAACATTTTTTACATTAAATGTGAGGTTTTTCTAATTAATATACTGTAAAGTTTGCTGTTTTCTTTTCGTTTTATTTTACTCTTTCTTTCTTTCTTTTGATTTTTTGTTTGTTTGTTTGAATCCTTACATCAAATTTCACAAGTTATTTGTTACCATTTTGCATATAAACACAAAGTTTACCCTAAAACATATTTTGATTCATTTTACAAACAGTACAATGCTGAAAAAATTTCCCTTTCTGTTTTGTTTTTTTGACTCATCACACTTATTTTGTCAGATCAGCAAACAATATTCAGTACCTGACTGAATACAAATGCAGTTTTCAAATAATCAGATGATTGTGATTATTAAAGGAAATAAGCTATTCACACAAACATGTGAAAGTGATTAACCCCTTTGTTCAGTCATAAATTAATTGATTAACCACATTATTTAGAAAGTTGGGATCAGTTTGACACACCCATGCTTGATTACAGAATTAAGATATTACTTCAGTGACAAATGTCTGACCTTTTGAAGGTTAAAAGAGCTAAAAAAGACACAGAAAAAATTAAAGAACTAAACAACTCAGAACAAAATCAGCATGAGCTACAGGTTTAATTTCAAATCAGAGGTCATGACTCAGCAAAAATGTCATCCATGAGAGAGATCCGAGGCTAAAACCTCCCCTGATCATTAAGAACACAACGGCACAAAGGTTTACACTGTAATCACACACAACACACAAAAACAGCTTGGTACTCCCAAGACTTCCCAAGACTTTTGGAAAAAACTTCTGCCAGCTGACAACACAAACGCAAGAAGGTGTGAGTCCCAATACATCATTACATCTGGAGTACAATTAACACTGTATTTCAGAAAAACATCATCATAGAATAGAATAGAATAGAATAGAATAGAATAGAATAGAATCTTTATTATCCCATAAATAAGAAACGTAAAGTTTTCATAAAGACAATAAGGATACAGTCAGACATGGTGGTGGTAGTGTGATGGTCTGGGGCTGCATTGCTGCTTCAGGACCTGGACCAGTTGCTGTAATTAATGGAACCATGAATTCTGCTGTCTGCCAGCAAATCCTGAAGAAGAATGTCTGACCTTTGACCTTAAACAGGCCATTCATGCTGAAAACATTCCAATGTGGCTGAAATGAAACAAATCTGTAATGAAGTGTGGCAAAAAAAATTCCTCTACAGCGACATCAGAGACTGTTTTCATAAACACTTGATTATATTTTTGCCACCAGGAATGTTACAACCTGTCAGGGCTAATAATCTTTTCTTAGAGCCAGGTTTGTTTGGATATCTTTGTTTTCTATCATCATTGCAAAGCTGCTTTTTTATTTAAGTGATCAGCAAAAACAGAAAACATCTGTAAAAGCTTTTTCACAGCACTGTTGTTAGACACTATTGTAGTGGCTTCAAACCGAAACCAGTAAATAATACACAATATCATCAGAAACTGCATAGGATCATTCAATAATGTCATAAATAATATATATATATATATATATATATATATATATATATATATATATATATATATATATAAGCTTGGGGTTTAGGTTTTTGTTTATTGGGGGTGTTGTTTATTTGTTGTGGGTGAAATTATGTCTAACCAACAGAAAAAATCTAAGAGATGATGCAAAAACTAATACAGAGACACTGATTACTTTCAACAGTTTGTTTTCTGCCACAAAGAAAAAACCTTTAAAATACTTTTTGTAAATATTCTTGTCACAAAGAGGTGTCTGAAACTGATTTCTGAGCAAAACATTTGTTTGATGTATTTTTAAACATTGATTTATAAGAAAACAATAATAATGATTAAGAAATGTTTAATCAATATTTGTTTGTTTGCTTGCTTGTATTATAGTTGCACTTGTTGAACTCTTAAAGGTTTTATTTACATTTCTGAGCTTGTTCTCTCAAACGTTATCACAATTTATCTCAGAAACAGAGATTTCCTGCTTTTTCTTAGGTAATAATTTATTTCTTATCATTTATAATTTTCCCCCATATTATCCATTCTTTGTTTCTCGTTGTTCTTGGGTATTTATAAACCTCAGCTGCATAATTTAGTGATATTAAAACAGCCTGATAATTCTAAACTTATTTGGGAGAAAATGAATCTGACTCAATGATGCCATCTGGTGGAGAAACATGCAATGCTTGTTTGAATCATATAACAGGAAGTTTGTTATTGAAGCTGCATTTACTGTGAGTTTGTGGTGATTTTAAATGAAAACAGGTCTAAATATTAATCCTTTGAGCTCCATGTGTACAACTGTTCAGCTGTCTGGAACTGAGTAAACTGCTTTTGAGTTTGTACATCAGTCCAGGTGTTGTGCGTTTGATTTTTGTTTATTTGGTGCTGGGGAATTAAAATAGGTCAGAAGTATCTAAAAAATGTTTTATAAATATTATTAATCTGAGCTGAAAGTAATTGGAGGATGTAAGAAAATCACTATAGACTTATTGTAATTCCTATTTATTCTTTTTTATATTGTTTTTGCTTTAGTATCATATTGTAAAGCCCTCCACGCTTCATGGTTCAATACTCTACAGCTGTTGGCATTTGCAGATTGATTTGGTATAAAAATTACTTTATAAACAGAGCTTTAAAAAGCAGCTGTTTTCACATAAACAGGCACTGCCAGTGACAGTGTTCTAGATGTTACTAATATTTTCAACAGTTTTTTTCTTGTTATTGTCGCTCTTGGTAGTAATTTCTGATTTCTGTACCATGTTGTTGGTCCTCATGTTGATATTGTTTAATAAAATGATCTCCAACATTCATAAATCACTGACCTTGACAAATAACTTTTTTAAGAGTTTATATTTTCTCCATCCCATTGGTTTTTGATATAATGTTAAAAGTTATTCATCCTAAAATTAGAAAAATAATATTGGTCAAGGAATCAGAATGTGTGTGTACTTGGGTTTCCTATGTTTTGTTTGAAGGATAAAAATGTGTTTTACAGTAAATATAAGTGATGTTCAGATGCGCCCTCTGGTGGGCATGTGTGCACATTATGGTTTTAAAGAAAAGGACCATTGTCACAGAGCTTTCAGCACCAAGGCAAGTGGACAGCTCCCAGTAAGAGTGACCAGTTCCCTGTTTTTGAACGGAGTGGGACTGTTAAGGTTTTAGCTGTCAAAATATATGTTGTTATAGTTTTACAACCACTGGGTCTGAAATTCTCTGCAGCTTTTGTAAACCCAGTTCTCTGTCAGAAGTGAAAAGAATGTATCTAAATATGTATTAAAATAAATATTTTTTTGTGGCATTTCTTATTTTAATCTCTTTTAAAAACACACTTATTTCCAATGACCTTTTGCACAGTTGGTTTTACCGTTTTTAATTATTTTTTAACTTTATTTTTATATGTTGCTGTTTTCTATGTTTTTGTTGTTATCTGTGTCCTTTGTTATGTCCTCATGCATTTTACTAGTGTACATCACTTTATTGTTAACTTGTCCAGCTTTCAAAATGTGCTATAAATATTTAGATTGAATTGGATAGTTTGAAAAATCTTGTTGAACTTCTTCAACAGCACAATTCCTCAGTCTGGTCTGAAAATAAGTAGAGCTGACCTAAATATGGCTGCCCCTTTAGTCGTCCCAGTGGATCACCTTACAGCAGAGAAGGTTACCCTGCTCCCTTCCTTGCTCTCTGTGGACACCGGTTGCCTTATTAACTAAATTATTTTCAATTCGAGCCACAGGGCGACCTAATTTCCTGCTCATTTCTGGCTACTGGTCGACTCTCATCTGTTGCTGGTAGGAACCAATTCCCTGAGAAGTGAGATGTAAAAGGGCACGAGGAGAAAGAAGCCACATGCCCCCATAGCTTTTATTCAGGTGTGGCATTTGAAGTTGATCCTCTACTTCCCCTGATGCTTGTATCCGTGGTCGTGGTCTTAATTAAAGTGATATTTCGAGAGAGAAGGTTCTGTTTGTTCAGTTAATGAACCCCAGTATTCTCTGCGGGCAAATGGAAATGCAAGTGCTCCAATTAGCATATGTTAGCATTTTACTATGTTTATTCCTCGCTGTGGAAAACAGCTTACCAAGGCGAAAAGCTTTCCACCCTTGTTGGAGAACTTTTTCACCTCAAAAATAATTGACTCGAGTTAATTAAACCCAGATCTGTGAAAGCCATACCAAAATGATCTGTCTGTGTAAAATTTGCTACACTTGTGTGACTCACGGCAAGTAAGAGCCTTATGGAAGACCAGGTGAAAAAAATACTTTAATTTAATAAATGTTTACAGTACATGTGAGGGCTAAATAGCCCGTCGTTACAGTAGTCTGCATCATAAAGCAGCTTGCATATACATTTACATAATGTTTGTCATATTTACACAAGCTTTGTTAGCAAAGACACATAGAAAAAGAAAGGAAACTGAAAATAGACATTTATAAGAATGTGCAAAATTATGGTATGCCTTTTGAAACATTTTGGATGGAATTTCTTCTCCAGTTTGATTGTCTAAATAATAATAATCATAATCATAATGATAAATGTAGCAATGACTGTAATAGTAACAGACATAATGACAGCGTTGCAGTGGCGTGTCACATAAATATCCATCAGATTTCTCCAAAAGAGGCCGTCCGTTAGTTATTATTCCTCCGTGGATTGATCTTCTTTTCTTTTTTCATACCCCTTACAAATGCCAAATAATTTATGTGCTGAATGGTCTCTCCTTCTGTTTTCATAAGCATTCATCCATCATATGAATCCTCCATTCAGACAGTCACTGTGGAAAAAAAAAGTCAGTCATTGTATAGATCATTATTTATCACTGCAGCCTCCCCCTGGGGGGACATCTGCAGACGTCGCTTCTTGCCAAAGGTGGAGAAGGAATTGTGGACATCCAGCTCACTTCGCTGTGCAGCAGGCCGCAAGGTGCAGAAACCCGAAGGAGTTCCAGGGATGTACACGTTGTGGTGGTAGTCGGGTGGTGGGTGTGGGTGAGGGTGGGGTGGGATTGAAGGCTGCTGCTGCTGGGGAGGAGGTGTGCAGCGAGGAGTCCAGGGGCGGGAGGGGAGGGCACTGGGTGAAGGAGACATCTTATAATCTGTACAAACAGATAATGAACCAATTAATTTACACTGCTGACCTTATTAACAGCTCTACTTTTATTTACACAATGCACAAAAACATTGGGTTTGGAGGTTTTTCATTAAGGACATTAAACAATCACACACAAAATAAATAATCCCATAAAAAGCAAATGATTAAAGCATTAAAAGTGTTGAAAATAATCATTGTTGTTTCCTGAAGGCATGCACTCAAATAAAGACTGCTATAAATGCATATGTGACCTTTTACCTTTTACACCTTTCATATGGTTCCCCCAGGTCCAGTACTGCCCCGGTGCCATGGAGGTGACATAGTTCTCTGGGTCTGCATGCATGGCTTTACGCATGAGGGTGCCGTCCATATTGATAGAGTTATAACTGCAAATAGGATGGAAACATATTCATGAAATGCATGGAAATGTTAACCAATGCCATTTAGCTTTATGCGTAAAGGTTAAAGCAATACCTTTTAATAGACGAGTTTTGAGTCTTCGTGAGAGTCCAGTCTGTGTTGGGTTGCTTCAGCTGCAGGAGAGAGAAATGTCAGCATTAATCAAAACCTGGCTATAATTAGCAAATTACTTCCAATTTGCAAAAAGAGCATGTCTAATTTCATAAATGTGCAGTCCATTCAGAGTAGTTCTCTTTAAACCTGCTTTACTAACAAAAGGCTCCTGTTCACTTTACCTTCATAAATCATAGAGGTCAGTAATAACCGGCTGGAGCAGACTATTGTGCTCCTCTTGAAACGAAGGCTCTTTTTTGATGGATCGTGACTGCCCCCTTGTGGGGATTTATCAGAACACACATTTCCAGCAGCGCCTTCAGCTAAATGACTTGCCTGTTACTAAGTTTTGCTTTTATCCTCTGTTGCGAAGCGAGGAGAGGGTAATAGGTGGCACCCGAGTGGGGTTTTTTCTCTCCTTTATTCCGCCGGATTTGGAGCTCATGCTATGGATTCCACGCTCTATTAATTCATCCAAACTTGTTAACAAGGAGAATGCGACGTAAGCGTGTTATTAAAATCGGCATTCTAAATAGTCTCCTCGCCAACTAGACGCGTAAAAACCAATTAGAACCCCACAGGGATGAAACGAAACATGATTTTAATCTTCAAAGGGAGCCGTGCCAGGGAGAAAATTAAGAAAATTACACACGTCATTGTTTTGTGGATTTTATGCATCATTTTACATTAATATTTGCCCGATGCTCCTCAAGCAAGGTTTTTAATTAAAAGTCTCAGAGAGCCTTGGAAAGTTTGCGGCCCTCGCAACTCACTCATTCACTGTGTTGTGGCGCACACTGCACTCACCTGCCCTGTGCGCTTTTTGCACGCTTGGATGAGTATTTAATCTTCCTTTTCACCTTCAATCCATCAACATATATATATATTTATTTAAACGATAATAAATATGTGTGCTCTCGCTTCTTCGTGATTTGTGTTTTATGTCTCTCTCGACCTCACAAGGGCTCGCGACTCTGTGTGAATTAGTGGAACTAATTAATAGGGGGAGGGACACTTTTCTCCAGGAGGGAGCCGCATATAGCTGCGGGCGGAACAATCACCGTGACCTCGAAACCCCGCTTGTGGCCCAGAGGTGTTTGTGCCAGTGACATTTCTCACTCCTGCCTGGTGATGGATTCTGGTGAGAGGGTGGAGGGGTGGGGGTGGGGTGGAAAGGGGGAGGGGGGCTGACTCTGCCCCGCTCCCTCTGGTTTCAAGACGCGGAGACGAGGGAGAGAAAAAAAAGAAGAATTACGCACATTTACGGTCTGCTGCTCCGTCTGTTAGGATTAGAAAGCACCACTGTGGACATCCTTCCCCCCCCTCTCTCTCTCTCTCTCTCTCTCTCTCTCTCTCTCTCTCTCTCTCTCTCTCTCTCTCTCTCTCCCTCTCTCTCTCGTTGTCTTCTTCGATTACACCCCTCCCCTCCTCGCCCTCTCGCTCGGCATATATGAAGCCACATCTTTCTCTCTTTCTCCTCACATCCAGAGGACGACGGCGGGTCCGATCTACAGGCTGCCCACGTCTCACTCCAGCCATGTCCTTGCACCCCCCCCCCCCCCCCCCCCCCCCCCCCCCCCCCCCCCCCCCCCCCCCCCCCCCCCCCCCCCCCCCCCCCCCCCCCCCCCCTCCCTCCCTCCCCTTTCCACGATGTCCTCCACTGTCTCTCCGAAACCGGCCATTTGCCATTTCTCATCAATAATTGACAGCCCCCTCTTGCGGATCCGCCACATTGTGTGTAGTACAGCCTCGCTGGCGCGTTTGCCCTTGAGGCATAGTTAGTGAGGTTATCTGTCCTAGGCTGTTAGTTCACGCGCTAAGAAGGCAACAATAATAGTCTGACTCTTCATTTATAATAACCTTGACTCCAGGTGAATGCAGATGAACGCGCGCGCGTCCCCACCTCATTTATCCACGTTTTTTTGTTTGTTTTTTTATTTCCTCCCACGCGGCGGGTCGCCAGTCTGTTATGAAAACGTCTCTTTATCGAGACAGAAAGTCAGTTGCGTCCCTCCTTATGATGCTGTAACTGACGTCTCACTCCGTCCTCTTCACGCTCGGCGCGCAGCATATGCTGCTGCTCGCAAGACGGAGCTTTACACTTTCATTAACGTGTCAATTAAAATGTAATCTCACGTCATCTCGCCTGATTCCCCGGGTGTGAAACATTAGCGCAGCCGCCACGGTGAAGATAAATGTGACTTTCTAGAACTAAAATGATAAGAACGATGACAGCGGAAGGAGAGGGGATTAAAAAGGACTTGGTTTACTTTGGTTTTCTTAAGGTTGACTTTATTTCTGTGTTGCCTGGGTGATTTGACCTTCACGAGGTGGAATGTCACACACGCACGCACGCACGCACACCCAAAGTGCTTGCTGTTCTCACTCTACCTCGCTGGGAGTTGTGGCTCCGTTGTTCACGGACGCGCTCCGGCTGTGCGCGTTCCACGAGCTCTCCGCGCTCTTCGCCTCGTTGTTCCTCGGTGTGCTGCTCGGGCTGCACGGCTTCAGAAACATAAAGTCACTTTTGGCTGACTCCGGGGTCAGACACGCTTTATAACAATATGACTGAGAGAAACTGCTGTTTCCATTCACCTCCATGCAGTTCGTCGGCACTTTGGCGGCAGATGAAATCTGCAGGTTGAGGTTAGATTTTTTGAAGACCTCCGGGGGCGGCTCCGGCTGGAAGCCCCCGCAGCAGCAGCAGGCTAAGGGGGGCAGGTTGTAGCCGCTGTGGGTCTCTCTGTCCTTGTAGCACTTGACCGCAGCCAGCACGATGATAGCCACCAGGAATATCAGAGATATCGTGCTCAGTGACACGATCAAGTAGAGGGCGAGGTTGGAGGGGGGCTTTGGGCTGAGAGTGAGGTCTCCAAAATCTGACAGAGACTCTGGCACGCTGTCTACCACTGTGAGGACAATGGAGACAGTGGCAGACAGCGGTGGCTGCCCGTTGTCCTTGACTAATATCACAAGTCTTTGCCTTGTTGCGTCTTTTTCAAACAGACGGCGGATCGTCCTGATCTCTCCCGTGTACAGAGCCACGCTGAATAAACCCGGGTCTGTCGCCTGCAGCACCTGGTAGGACAGCCGGGAGTTCTGTCCCGCGTCCGCGTCCAGCGCTGTGATTTTGGTAACCAGGTACCCCGCGTCCACAGACCGCGGGACCACCTCCGTCGCCACGGTGCCGTTTTTGGGCAGCGGGGACACAACGACAGGTGCGTTGTCGTTCTGGTCCAAGACAAAGACGTTGACTGTGACGTTGCTGGCCAGAGGGGGGAAGCCAGCGTCCTGCGCCTGCACCAGAATCTGAAAGTTTCGAAGTTGCTCATAATCAAAGGAGCGCAGTGCGTAAATGTTGCCGTTGTCTGAGTTGATTGAGACATAAGTGGACACGGGCATGCCCTGGATCTGACCCTCCAGAATGGAATAAGACAGATAGGCGTTCTGGTTCGAATCGGGGTCGAACGCTGTGACCGAGCAAATGGATGCGCCCGGGGCATTGTTCTCTGTCACATAAACTGTGTATGAAGGTTGAGAGAACCGCGGGGGGTTGTCGTTGATGTCAGACACTTGCACTAGGACTGTTTTTCTGGTGGAGAGCGACGGAGAGCCCAGGTCTCGGGCGGTGAGGGTGATGTTGTACTCAGAAACCGTCTCCCTGTCCAGAGCCTCGCTCGTCACTAAAGTGTAATAGTTTTTAAAAGACGAGTGGAGCTGAAACGGGACATTGTTCGGGATCTGACAGTCCACGTTCCCGTTCTCCCCAGAGTCCCGGTCCATGACGCTGATCACAGCTATCACCGTGCCCGGAGGCGCGTCCTCCTGGACAGGTGTGGACACCGAGGTGAGGATGACTTCTGGCGCGTTGTCATTCACGTCCAGGATGTCCACCAGCACTTTGCCGTGCACCGCCACGGCGGACGGTCCTCTGTCTTTTGCCTGCACGTATAACTCGTACACGCTGGCCTTCTCGTAGTCCACTACGCCCTTCACTCGGATCTCACCCATGTACGGGTCCACGCTGAACAGTTCGCGCACTTTGAGAGGCGCGTGCCCACTGAACGCATAAGTAACTTCCCCGTTCGAGCCTTCGTCCAAGTCTGTCGCGTTCAGTTTCAGCACCAGCGTCCCCCTCGGCGCGTTCTCCACCAGACTCGCCCGGTAAACGGAGCGGTCGAACACGGGCACGTTATCGTTGGCATCTAAAACGGTGATCGTTATCAGCGCCGTCCCGGAGCGCTCGGGAGACCCTCCGTCGAAGGCGGTCAGAACCATCTCGTGCTTTTTCTGCTGCTCCCGGTCCAGTGGGGTGTCCAGCACGAGCTCCGCGAACTTGCTTCCGTCGTTGCGCGTCTGGATGTTCAGCACAAAGTGCTCGTTTGAGCTCAGCTGGTAGGAGCGCAGAGAGTTGGTGCCCACGTCCTGGTCCTGTGCGCTCTCCAAAGGGAAGCGCGAGCCGGGTGCCGCGGACTCCGTGATGTCCAGGTTAAACTCAGTCCACGGGAAGCTGGGAGAGTTATCATTCACGTCTAAAATCTCCACCTCCACTCTGTAGAGCTCTAATGGGTTCTCGATGACCACCTGTAAGTGCAGGAAGCAGCTCGGACTGCGCTCACACAGCTCCTCTCTGTCTATCTTTTCGTTGACGAAGAGAATTCCGTTCTCCAAGTTCACTTCTAAATACTGCTTCTTTGCGCCGGAGACGATGCGGAAGCGACGGGCTGAAAGCTTGGCCACATCCAGACCCAGGTCCTCTGCGATGTTGCCCACGAAGGCTCCGTGCTCCAGCTCCTCCGGGATGGAGTAGCGAATCTGAGCTAGAACCAGGTCCACCACGCACCCGCATAGGACTAGACATATAACCAGACCCGTCACCGGTACCCAGCTGCCTCTGGAGAGTCTGGGATCCATCTCAGCAGCGTGCGTAAAAATCACCTCACCCAGACATCTTCCTCCTCGTATAAAGCTCTTGAAGTCAGAAATAAATAAACGTAAAAAAAATAAATCAGTCTCCAGATGTAAGTTTGTCACATCTGCCTGGTCTGAATAACTTTACAGAATACTGGAGATGAAAGAAGGAGGAGGAAGAAGAAAAGAGCGAAGGCGTCTCTCTGTGCGCAACGCTGCTGTGTGAACGGGGGAGGCTGTGCGCTTTGATTTTCCAGTGTATTAGGCACTCGGAGGAGCTGGTGGGGAGGTGTGTGTGTGTGTGTGTGTGTGTGTGTGTGTGTGTGTGTGTGTGTGTGTGTGTGTGTGTGTGTGTGTGTGTGTGTGTGAGAGAGAGAGAGAGAGAGAGAGAGAGATTGTGGGGGTGTGTGCGCGCGCGTGTGTGTTACAGAGAGAGAGGGAGAGGAAGGAAGAGATGGAGGGGGAGGACTGAAGCTTCTCGCTGCTCCGTATTGGAGGACGCCGACGATCAGTGCGACTCTAATGATTGTGGACGTTTAACCCTTTCACATGCCCGTGTCTGACCCATTAAACAGGGGCGCAAGTTTGACCCCAAGATGTCAAGGCCAGATTTGGATTAAAAGAGACGAATTATGGTCGTTTTCTAGGCTACATTTACCGGATAAAGATTTGTCTTAAGGTGTCTCACAGGATGACAGCAACGTCCGACATGCGTTTTATCTGGATCACATCATAGACTTTGGACTATGAGGTCCTAATATGAAAAAAAAATCACACAGGATTAAACCCTCATTCACACAGCAGCCTCACATGGCCCAGTGGCCACTAGCAGGAGGCTCAGGGGACTCCAAAATGCTTTTTAATTAGAGCCCTTTGAAGATGAATGCCCACACTGCAAAACAGTCCCATTCATTAATCATCATAGGCTTTCACAAAAAGAATCTTTGATAGGTCCGGATATTCATTTTTAATCAACATTTAAATGAGCGCGAGCCACTTTGTGGAGCTTAAAGTGATTCCTGTGACAGTCTGAGCGGACAGAGTGGTCCTGAACATGTATCAACATAATCAACATAAAAGCAGTGTTACAAAGCCATAATCACACTTGTCTCTAATCAGGTATTACAGTCAGGATTATAGAGAAATATTCCGCGGCTGATCTGTTTACATCCTTTGAAGTGGAGAGAACGAGAGCGCGCGCTGCTGAGGAAACTCCAAAGACTTCAAATCAGATTAGAAGTGACGCCACTAGATAACACTTTCTGTTTTTGTTTTCAAATGTGATAAAGACCAGATAAAACGCGTCACATGTTTGTTTAAATGTAATCTTTCCTGTGTTAATCCTGGTCAGTGCAGTCAGACAACCACTGAGTGACAGGGAGCGCGAAAAGGGGAGCGAAAGAGGAATTAAAGGACGCCTTTGTGAATTCAAGTTCGTCTCCAGAAAAGACGCGAGCTGCATCCTAATTTAGAGACCGTGGCTTGAAATGTGAATGTCTCTTCTTGGGATTGACGGCGCAGCTTTGGCCTGCGGGCAGCGTTGGGACTTAGAAAGAGGAGGAATAGTTTCTGCTTTCGGTGGAGCGCTACCCCCTACCCCCCCCCCCCCCCCCCCCCCTCAACTTGATGCTGCATTTTAAATGAAAACACTGCATGAACTGAAGTTTATCAGGATAAATCACTTAGAAATTTGAACGTCAGCAAAAACGTGTCTGACCTTCAAAATGATTAAAAGTTTATTCAAAAAGAACAGAAAAAGTAGAAGATATTTGGTTAAATATTACTTTAAAAAGCATATATATGGGCTATATTAGCAAATAAAGTCTCTCTAACATCCCAGAAATACAGCATCCTTCCCTTTTCAGGAAAAAACCCACAAATAAACCCTCAAACCCCCAGGTTTAAATAAGCAGAAAACACAATCTGCTTGGAGACTTAACCTCAAACAGATGGTTAAGCTTCTCCAGAAATGATTACATTTCTGGAAAAAAAAAAGGAGGGAAAAAAAATCAGCATCACCAGTTCCATTGCTTTCCCCTTCTTTTTAATTAACGGAGTGAAGGATTAGTGTACAGCTATCCGGGATCAACCGTTCTCCGACGGAAGAATACAAATGTTTTGTGATAAATAATCCCAAAGCACCAGGAGCGGCGCTCCCTCGGTGCCTGTTACATTAACATGCATTACACGGAGCATTAAGCCGCTCTCATCCGCCCCTATCGCCTGGTTCACCTCAGTGTCCGACAGGAAGACAGCCATTCGTTTTCTGTGAGCTGCCGCTCAGCAGCCACCTGACCGTGACCCGCTGCTGAACGGCGGCACAGGAGGCGGATCAAGGACAATCACCTACAGGATGGGTATTATTTTACACTAAGAGGTGAAGTTCCCTAGACATATTCTCACATGTCCACAAGTAGACTGTGTTGGTGAAGTGCGCCTAAAGTGAGGACAACCAGACGCTTTATAAATGATCCCTGATCTAATGGCGCCATCTACTGGGAATAATTCAGTAGTACAAATAATTAAGTTAAACTCAAATTTAGTATTTTCTAACAGTATTTGCTCTAGAAATGGGGACGTATTTAATGTTTGGTTCAATTCCATTTTTAGACCCAGTTCCATGTGTAACAATTTTGGAGATCTCAAATGAATTGATGGAAAGTAGAAAAACAACAGGAAGTCTTCTCTCAGAAGAATCCTGGAGAATAATATCCTGAGTGGTGACCATAGCTCAGGGAAACAGAGGTCGTCCATGTGGCCATGTGCAAGATGATGAACCCCACTGCCTCCTGGGTGCCTGCCTGCCCTCTGCTCCTCAGCGATGGGTCAAATGCAGAGAACAATTTCCATGTTGTACTGAGGTAAATATGGCCACATCCCTTTTCCTTTAGTTTTTTTGTCTGAGGGCTACAACCACTTGTCTCCTCTCTGCAGACATTTTGCTAAGAAGAATAAGCCGACAAGTGTTGGGAAAATATTTAATGGATTAATTACATCAAGATAAAGTTTTTATCCAATAAAAATAACATTCAAAACATTTTAAAGTGTAGTACTTTTGCTTCTTTAATTTTGTGAAAATATAAAAAGGTAAATGAAATCTGTCTAATAATAATGCATTGGATTTATATAGTGCTTTTTCCACCACTCAAAGCGCTTCACAGAAGTTGCATTATTCATTTACGCACACATTTACACTCTGATGGTTTTAAACATCTGTAGTCACAGCTGCCCTGGGGCAGTCTGACAGAAGCGAGGTTACCATTCTGTGCCATCATCCCCTCTGACCACCACCAACATTCACACACTGTCACACAGGTAAGTTGGAAAAGTGTCTTGCCCAAGGACACATTGACAACATAACCCAGCTGAGAATTGACCCGGTGACCCTCCAGTTACCAGACCAGCCTCTACCAACTGAGCTAGATGCTGCCCTAACTGCATCACAGCCTTTGTCTTACCTTCCTCTGCTTATTCGGGTTCGGGTCGCAGGGGCAGCATCCCAATTAGGAACATCTCAGCCCATCTTCTCCTTGGCCAAGTCCGCCAGCTCAGCTGGGATGCCCAACCTGGAGATGTATTTCCTCCAGCTTGTCCTGGGTTGACCCGGGGGTCTTCTGCTGGCAGGACATGCCCAAAACACGTCCCGAGGGAGGCGTCCAGGAGGCATCCTAACCAAATGCCCAAAACACCTCAACCAGCTCCTTTCAATGTGGAGGAGCAGTGACTCTACTCCGAGTCCCTCCCGGATGTCCGAGCTCCTCACCCTATATCTCTAAGGCTGAGCCCGTCCACCCTGTGCAGGAAACAAATTTTGGCCACTTGTATCTGTGATCTTGTTCTTTACCCAAAGCTCATGACCATAGGTGAGGATAGGGCTGTAGATCAACAGGTGAAGAGAGAGCCTTGCTTCCTGTCTCAGCTCCTTCTTCACCATGACTGATCAGTTCAGCGTCCACATCACTGCAGACGCTGCCCCAATCCACCTGTCGAGCTCCCGCTCCCTTCTTCACTTGTGAACAAAACCCCGAGATTAAACTTTTCCACTTGAGGCAGGACCTCTCTCCCAACCCTGAGTCGACAAGCCACCCTTTTTTGTTCGAGAACCATGGCCTCAGACTTGGAGGTGCTGATCTTCATCCCACCTGCTTCACACTCTACTGCAAACCTCCCCAGCAAGAGCTGAAGGTCAGAGCCTGATGAAGCTTGGAGGACCATATCATCCACAAAAGGCAGAGACAAGATACTCCTGCCACCAAACCCGACACCCTCCACACCACAGCTGCTCCTAGAAATCCTGTCCATAAAGGTTATGAACAGGACCGGTGACAAAGTGCAGCCCTGGTGGAGTCCAACCCTCACCGGGAACAGGTCCGGCTCACTGCCGGCTATGAGGACCAGACTCACACTCCTCTGGTACAGGGACTGAATGGCCCTTAACAAAAGACCATCCACCCCATACTCCCATACACCCATACTAGTTCAACGGCCAGGATGAAAACCACAATACTCCTCCTCAATCCGAGATTCAACTATTGACCGGACCCTCCTCTCCAGTACCCTGGAGTAAACCTTTCCAGGGAGGCTGAGGAGTGTGATCCCATTGGTACACACCCTCTGGTCCCCCTTCTTTAAAATGAGGACCGCCACCCCGGTCTGCCACTCCACAGGAACAGCCCCAGATGACCAGTCATCAGGGACAATACAGCATCATCTAAACATTATCACAAACTTTTCTGAAATTAACATTTGAATGACTGAGAAAAAGTCTGAACCTAAATCTATGAAAACGTGAGGATACAAATATCTTTCAGCTAACTGATACATAAAGTTCTACTACATATGTTTAATTATATGGTTCAGATTATTTTTACTTAATATCAATTTATGAGGCTGCATGAATTAGAACAAAACATTTTAGTACAATGTGTCAAACTATAGCTTTTGACTTGATGTTTTGAGCAATTAACAATCAGTATTTAAAATAATTTAATGGCGTTTTTAAAAAAGTTAAATCTGTGAAAAACATATAAAATCGAAATAATTTTTTAAAAAGTCTGGTGAAGAGCTCCTGGTGAGACATAATTTAGAGTCTTCAGAACAAAAACAGTTTCTTGTTTTCATCTGTGATCTCATGGCGCCATCTATTGGTCAAAAATTTATACTACAATCAGAAATGTTGATACAGAAGGCGATTTGGGAAAATGAAAACAATTTGTTGTTGTTGTTCTCCAAACATTATTAAATTAATTCATTGCTGGAAGATTATTGATCATTTTTTAAACTTTAACATTTACCTCAAAGTCTGTCTGTTTTTCTCTTATTTGAAGTTTTACAATTGTCAATCATCAAAATAAAGAACCCTGTTGATTTTGCACAGTTTTTGTTGGGTGTTTATTGACATGTTTTTGTTTTTTTGCTTTTTCATTTTACTTTCTTGATATGATTTTATGGTAGATTTATTAAAACAACAAGAGGTGTTAAACTATGATCACACACACACAGCCTATAAAGGGCTGTGATGTGACAAAAAATATGAAAAATAATGTTTGAGACTTGTTTTAGGTTTCTTTGAGTTTTCGTCACAAACTTCATTAGA
Organism: Callopanchax toddi; assembly: GCA_006937965.1. Taxonomy (NCBI): domain Eukaryota; kingdom Metazoa; phylum Chordata; class Actinopteri; order Cyprinodontiformes; family Nothobranchiidae; genus Callopanchax; species Callopanchax toddi. Next base: position 945,209 of record SSNR01000163.1, on the reverse strand, counting down.
TGAGGAAAACAGTGAGTCTACAGTGATAAGAAAGTCACAAGACAGAAATCTAAAATCACATGATGAATATTAAAGATGCAGTAGAGATACAACAAGAAAAAAGAAAATCCTAGATAACTTGATTATCAGTGATCAGGAGATTTTTGGAAATACCTACAACTTAGGAGCAGTGTAAATTTTGATATAGGTTCGAGGTTGACACAAGAATTAAATGAGATTAATTACTGGCTAAACTCATCGGCATCAGTGTTTTATAAAAATGCTAAAGTCTCTGTAAAGGTTTGAAATTGGTGGCAAAGAGATCTAAATACTGAGTTCAGTGATGACAGGTGGAACATAATCATCTCAAAAACAGCAGGACCAGTTAGGGATGTGCAAAGTCAACTTATTCATTATAATATTGTACATCAGTATTATTATACTCCATCTAAAATGTTAAGAATGGGTCTACAGCAAGATGATGAGCTGGAAAAGTAGTGTGCTGTGCTGGTACTTACCTTCATGTTTTATGGAGCTGTCCTTTGGTGTTTCCTTTCTGGACTGAAGTAATCTTAATTATTGAAAGGTGTTCTGGTCTGTCAATACCCAATTCACCTCAACTTTGTGTCTGTTAGGATATAATTCTCTCATGTCACCTGGAGCCTCAAAGGACATTTTGGGACTTGTGATGGCAGCATTTTTGTTGGGTCAGAGACTCATTCTGAGGAACTGGAAGAGTCCCCACAGGCCTCAGTTAAAGGACTTGTGTGCATTATGTTGGAGAATGCTTCATTTAAGAGGTTAATTGCTAAATTGAACAATTTCCAGGAGGAAACAAACCAAATCTGAACCGATTCATGTCATTTCCCCAGACTGAGTAGTGAGCCAATTGAGTGAGGATCTGGGGACTGTCGTAGGCTGGATGTTTGTTGGTTGTTGGTTGTTTGCATGAATGAAAAAAAGGGAAAAGTAATAAAAAAACTTAAATCATAAAAATATCAGTGTTTTCATGTACTATATGTATTAGTGTATGTGTTGCTGTTGTAAAGCGCTGTGGTGCAGCCCTGGCTGTTTAAAAAGTGCTACTAAAATAATATTGATATAAATGTTTCACAGTAATAAATACAGAAAACAAAAAGTTAAAGGGGAAAGTTCAAAAGCATCGACGTTATTCTCGTTAACAGATGGGAAAACAGATGTGAGACCTTGTGATCAGGATCAAGTCATGTTCTGGACCTGAAACTGAGAAGCAACAAACAGCTCCTCCTACTGGAGAGACACGGTGTCTGCATGGAAACTGTTTAAGAAGTTTCATGTTCCACCTCAGACTTTTGACTGATTATTCGCTGATCCAGGTTTTAAAACCAGTTCACAAGTAGGAATTGTTTGGGGGGAGTTTTCTAATGTTTCATTGCTTGTTGATTGATAAATCTCAAACAGATTAAAAAAAGACAGGAAAACATCGGACAGCGCCCGAGGTCGAACCCTGTACGAGCCAGAGTCGGGAAATTGAAACAATCATTTTCTTAGAAGTAACCACTGAGCTAAGCCGATGCGCAAACCTATGGCCTCTAACTATCTTATAAAGATAACATCAGAAGAAACATTTCAATTCGTCGTTAGCTGTTTAGAGGTTATTAATATCTAACAAAAATCGCATAATAGATCAAACGAAACGGTAGTTCACTACAGACAACACTTACAAGGATCTGTCCTCAGAGTTACACTGCTGACGTCAGGATGTTGACTTCCTGAACAGTCAGAGTTCACGTGACACACCCAGACCTCTTTACAATGTTAATTTGGTTTAGTTTAATATTTTTTGTGGCAAAAATTGAGGATAACATTGAGTATTTTGGTCTTTCTTTTGCCTTTCCGGGATGATTTTTTTTCTATACTGACTTTGTGCTGCCCTTGTCTGCAATTTAAGAGTGTATGGAAATTTGACCAAATGTTCAATAGTTTAGTTAGGTGAAAAAGTATCGGTCTTTAATTAACCACATTTTGCTTTCAATTTCATGGTAAAAAGGACCATAATCCCTGCCTGACTTCATAAATGTAGACTTATGAGCACCATAACAGTTGACTAAATATTAAAAAAGTAGAAACATTGATCCATATCCTGTTATTGTTGCTAAAATGAAATAAAATAAATTTTATTGACCAAGGAATTAAAAGAATCAACTCATTAAATCCAGATAATTTCATGAGTTGATCTCTTTACAAAAATGTGCACACTCTTAAGACAGAAAAAAATATATTTACATTAAAACATTATCTGTTTATTCTGTTTTAGTTATTATGACAAAAATCTAGGCTACACTGTAAAAAAATAACATGACCCTCTCAGATAATGAGATTTGATTTTTCATCAGTGATCTTATGGCGCCATCTTCACAACAAACTGTCAAGTTGAAAAGCAGCTATTAGAAAGAAAAAATGTTTTTTTATTATTTATTATCTACAAAGAAGATCAACAATGGAAACATATTGTCAGACTGATGAATATTTGTTTTTATTACTGTGATGTGTATGGTGCTGGAAGAAATTTTACTAAACTATGGATTTTCATGTTGTGAAATCAAAAGGCTTTCAGTAAAAAATCGAACAGCGCCCGTGGTCGATCGCGAGGTCCACCGTTACAGGGGAAACGTTCACAGCAATAGAGAAGTGAAGTAACCACTGAGCTAAATCAATGCAAGTTGATACCTTATCTATTTGCTTTTTAGAGGTGTCAGCATGCGTGAATACGTGTGAGTGGTAAAACTTAGATTAAATCATTGTGATGAATAAATAGATGTTGAAAGTTAAATCCGTTAAAAGGAAAAATACACATTTCTTGTCTTAAAGTCATTGCACAGCCTAGGACTTCCTGCACAGTCAGAGATCACGTGATCTGTTGACGTTGTCATGTTTGGTGACAGATTAACTACTGGTAACTTTATTCAGGAACAAGCAATCAGAAATTAACCCTTCATGGGGTTTTCATCTGTCTTATTATTTTATTATTTCAACCATGTTTTCAGAAACATGTAAAGTTTTCATCACAGATATTTTAAAACACATTTTGCCAAAAAACATCAAAATTGATACTCAAAATATTTGCTTTCTAGAAATTCTAAAAGACCTTCACCAGCAATATGTTTTTCCAGTCCAGGACTTTTTTACCTTTTTGTAATTTGTCTAATGTTCAGAGAGGCTCGTTGAATTTTGAAATCTGATTTATATGTGTGTACGTTTGTTTTTGTGATTTTTAGAGATTTCTTTGAGACTTTCAAACGATGTGAAGCAATCAGGATTGTAATCGTGGCACAAATAAAACAAATTATAAACAAAATCATTTGCCGGAAAAAACATTTTTTTAAAATATAGTAGTATTATAGAATAAAGTTAAGGAAAATATATCTACCGGTAATTATAAATCTACGAGCTAAACCGACGCAGGGTTAATCCTCCTCTTTATGAAGAATTTATGATCAAGAATGCTATCAAAATAACAGAGTGAAGACACAACCAGAACAAGTGAACTCTGGAGCAAGGCCAAAGAAATTACAGCTTGTTTCTGGTTGAATTTTTAAAGTAATATTTTACAGGATCAATCCTATGCAGGCCTTTCACAACATGGGCCTCAGACAACTGTTTCTGAAACAAATGCAGTAACAAACTGTGTGCTCAGCCCGCTGCCCCTTTAACACCACTGATGATCAAATTTTATCCCTTGGCAGAATTTTTTACTAAAAATTTGATCATATAAAAAAAATTACCATTTCAAGAAGGGTTTGTTTCGCAGATCAGAACATGTTTTAATTTTTAGACTAAAATAAGATCAAATGTATGAAATCAGGCTTTTTTACTTTCATGAAAATCAGTTTTGTCAGGTCAAATTTACTTTTATTTATGATGGGCTTTACAATTTTTATGCTTTAACTTGCACTGTTTATAGTTTTTTGTGAAGGATGTCTCTATTTTTGGCATAGCATGGTAATGTTTTGTATGTTGGATATTGGTCCAAGCATATTGCATTTTATTTTTTATTTTTTATTTACTATGCTATTTACACTTTTTTATGTTTGTTGCTATGAGATGGTGGAGGGTTTTTAGCACATGTAAAGATAATCACATGCATTGTTATGCAAAATACATAAACAGTATTTGCACTGTAAGATATGTATTTAATTAAAAAGTCTATGCAGCCACAGAGATTAGAATTTTTAATCAGTGATCTTATGGCGCCATCTTCTGGACACAGGCCCACACAACAAGCTGTAGGGAAAAATGCATACAAACACAAGAAACTGTGAAGCTGAAAGCAGCAATTAGACAAACAGAACGAGTCTATTATTATTATTTATCACCTACAAGGAGGATCAACATTGAAAACATGTTGTCAGACAGTGTTAAAAGTGAATATTTGTTTTCATCACTGTGATGTTCTTGTTGCTGAAAGAGGTTTTACTAAACTGGGTGTTTCCTGTCGTGAAACCAAAAGGTCAAAACATCGGGCAGCGCCCGTGGTCGATCTCGCGCCCCGCGGAGCGCTGAGAGGGTACGAGCCAGTTGTAGAGAAGTAACCACTGAGCTAAACCGATGCACCTGTACATTTAACCTATTTCTTATAAATAGGTGTCGGCAGTGCGAATCTATGAGGGAGTGGTAAAGCTTAAATTATGTGATCGTAATAAGTAGATGTAGAAAATTAAGTCAAAGTTGATTAATTAAAGGAAAATACACATTCTAGAACTTCCTGACCAGTCAGAGATCACGTGGTCTGCTGTGACTCAGCCCTGTTTTTGGTGACAGATTCACTGCCTTTAACCCTTCATGGGGTTTTTTCAGCCGTCCTATTATTTTATTTTTTCAACCCTGTTTTCATAAACGTATAGTTTTTAACTACAGATTTTAAAAACACATTTTGCCAGTAAAAACATCAAAAATGATACTGAAAATATAATATGCTTTCTAGGAATTCTAAAAGACATTCAATATATTTTTCCAGTCCAGGACAATCAAAAAATCATATATGTTTTGATAATTTTTTACATTTTAGTAATTTTTCTAATGCTTAGAGAGGCTCGTTGACATTTGAAATCTGATTTATGTGTGTAAGTTTGTTTTTGTGACTTTTAGAGATCTCTTTGAGACTTTCAAATGATGTGTGAAGCAGTCAGGGCTGTAATCGTGGCACAAATGAAACAAATTAAAAACAAAAGCGTTTGAATGAAAATACACTTTTGTTTAGGAAATCACATAAATCTACTAACTGAGCTAAACCAACGCAGGGATCCTCCAGACCTCCCTACAAAGAGTTGGAGTGAAGATACAACCAGAAGAGGGAGAAAGGCCACAAAAACTACAGCTTGTTATTTATTGCAGGATAAATCATAAATACGTTTGAAACTTCCTTCACCTGCTGATGCAGAGAAATATTTTTGTAATAAAAATGTTCAAATAGAGTATTTGTCTTTTATTGACCATGTTTTGCTTTTAATTTAATTTCATGGTAATCATTCAGGACCACTATCCCTGACTGACTTTTAAAAGAAAGGGGAACTGGTGGCCACATAATCCCTCAGTACAACATGGATTATGTTCTCTGTGTTTGACCCATCCCCGAGGAGCAGAGGGATGTTTGGACAGTTTTACTAAAAGCAAACTTGTGAGCACAAACCATAACACTTTCTGTAATTAATATAGTAGAAACAGTGATCAATATCCTGTTATTATTGCTAAAAGACAATCAGTCCATTAAATTCAGGAAATTGAGGCTTTCCTTGACCCTTTTTATGCATCTTTACAAAGAATCACATGACCAAATTAATAATGCTTCATAATAAAACGATGTGTTTATTGTGTTGCTGTTGGTACAGCAACAATCTAGGCTATAAACTAAACCATGACAGTGTCAGTCTGATAGATTTATGGGATAGGTCTGAGAGTCTAGATATATTAGAATTTATCAGTCATCTTATGGCTCCATCTTCTGGACGCAGACCCACACAGCAAGCTTTAGAAAAGAAATGCATAAAAACACAGCGGTAAAAAAGGTGAAACTGAAAAGCAACAGAGATAACATTTGAGGACAAACAGAATGTGTTTTAATATTATTTATCACCTACAGGATGATCAACATTATAAACATATTTTTAGACTGTTCTGTGTTCAAATTGAACATCAGTTATTATTACAGACGAACATTGTTTGTATTACTGGAAAACGTTTTATTTCTCTATAATAAAAGTATAAATTAAACTTTTAGATTTCTTAATGCTTGCTGTAAAAAAGTTTCCCAATAAAAACATCGGACAGCGCCCGTGGTCGATCTCTTTGCCCCGCGGAGCTTAGAACGGAGTACTTTCGCTGTAGGAGAAGTAACCACTGAGCTAAACCGATGCACTTGAACTACACATCTACGTTCCTTATAAAGGCACCAGCAGCGTGAACACTAGAGGACTTCTGGGAGTTTTACTTAACGTATAAAAACTCCGTTCATATTAAACACAAAGATATTAACATTTGAATCTATTAAAAGGAAAAATACAAACTTCTGATCTTAAAATCACTGCGAAACATAGGACTTCCTGTACAAAGAGATCACGTGGTCTGTTGTGACTCAGTCCTGCTGACGTATTTTATTCGCTAACTTTATTAAGCATGAGAAGTCAGATTTATTAACCCTTTATGGGGCTTTCTTCTGTCTTTTATTATTTCACCCTGTTTTCATAAACATCAAATTTGATCATGAAAATACTATTTGCTTTCTAGAAATTCTAATAAGACATTTTAAAATATTTACATTTTTGTATTTTTATGTTGAGAGAGTTTCATTGAATTTTGAAATCTGCTTTACAATGATGAGTGACGCAGTGAGGGGGGTGTAATGGTGGCATAGATGAATCAAAAAGAAACAAAAGCATTAGCATAAAAAACGTTTTTGTTTAATACATTTAAAATACATGAAAACGTATGTTTACTTATAACATATATTTAACATTAGTTTATACGTTCTTTTTTTCAGACATGTATATTTTTTTTGTAAGTTTTTACCTTGACATGTTTCGACTGCTCCTGCGGTCTTCATCAGAAGTGTCACTGGTGTTGAAGACCGCAGGAGCAGTCGAAACATGTCAAGGTAAAAACTTACAAAAAAATATACATGTCTGAAAAAAAGAACGTATAAACTATTTGGAAAAGAAGACATAATGAACACAGTAAAGTATATTTAACATTATACATTCAGATAAGATTCTTATACATACATGTAGAATATGTATTTTAAGCTTTATAACAATGTTTTAAAAATCTGTATAGTTTGTAATTTGTGATGTATAGGCTACAGAGAGAAACAAACTTTAAAAAAGAAAAATTCAATAATTGTGAATCAGCTGTCAAAAGGCAAAACATGTCAGAATGTCATTGACTGGCTTTATTTAAATATTAATTTGATTTCTTTTAATAGATGGGATAACTATCAGGTGTGAGAAGTCACCTTAGAGGTAACTGGGAAAGATTATGGATCTGAAACCTTTAAATAGCGCCTCCTACTGGATAAAACACAATCTATTTTAGTTGATAAAGTAACAAGGACAGACATGTTTTAATAGTGATGGTTTGTGTTGATGATCAATGCTCGAACATTATCACAAGTTAATTTTTTAAAATGATTTCTAGCTTGTTATGAGTCCAAATGAGTGGACTAGTTATCTAAGGAGCTAAACAGAAGCGGGTTTAATCCTCCTCAGACTTTCTTATAAAGAGTTCACGATAGAATCAACGTTTGTTGACTCTTTAAATTGAGTAAAAATCAAAGTTAGGCCGCGAAATAAGTTAAAAACAACATGATAAAAACCAATAAGAAATTCTAGAAGAATCTAAAGCTCGAAGTGACAGGTAGCTTGTCTACACCCAGGCATGGACTGGCCATCTGGCATACCGGGCAATGCCCGGTGGGCCGGCGCACCTATTTGGGCCGGTCCAGTCTGATGTCGTTTGGACCGAACCGGCCCACCCGGTCAGCTGTTTGCTGAGTTGCGATTTAACGCGTGAAGAGGCCCCAACGCCTGCTCTCTCCGGACTGCATAAAGGGGCTGCAGGCTGCGCCGTCGCTCCGCCCGCGCGCATCAGGCACTGTGCCTAGTGCACTATGCGCCGTGGGGAGCACATTAAAAAGTCAGGCTATTATAATGTTCATACAAACGTAATATTTAAAATAAAAATGTGTAAAGCATGTTAATAAGCAATGACAAAACTAAAATATTTGCTGGAAAAAGATGGACCTCTCTCCAGTCTCCCCTGTGGAGCTCACCATCTCCCACCCCAGCATTGGGGGCTGGAGGTGGAAGAGACAGCGGGGTGATGACCACGCGTCACTTGTCGGTAAGACTGTTTTAAATACAGGTGATGTTTTAACAAAGTGATGAGTTGATGAATGGAAAACGGATCGGTGACGTGAACCTTGAAAAAACCTGCAGCTGGGCTGTTTTGAACAATTTTCATGTGAGTAACGAACGTGCCTCTGTCCTCTTTGGACCTCGCTGCGCTGCAGTTTGAACTTTATCTCCTGTTTCTGCTGCTTCTCCTGTGTTTATTTATTACAAAAGTCGATACAGCTCCACTATGTCCCCCAATTCTCCTCCTCCGCCATATGCTCCTCCTGTCCCCCGCTCCCCTGTCCTGTCCTCCTTCTTTCCTCCAGTGCTCCTCTACACTTGGTCTCAGCTGTGAGCTCTGCTCAGAGCAGCTGAGTATGGAAAGCTAAATTGTTCACAATGCATGCACTATAGCTTAGAAGGAGAGGAAGAATAACAATTTGCATAAATATTTTTCTGTTTTAGACCCAAAACATTATTAATCATCATTTTACCTGCAGGTATTCACTACTGAAGCAACACTAAACGTCATTAAACAAATACAAACATGAAAAATGATCAAAAAAAACAACAAAGACCAAAATGAACCAGGTTCAGCCTGTTGATTCTGTCCTGCTTCAGAAATGATTCACTTTGAACCGCAGCTATAAAATTTGTTTTTCTAGAACAGCATAGAACGTACTGTGAAGAAGTTAATAATTTTCCTCCTAATGAAGCGACCTCAGGAAAACAAAACCAGTCCTGATTCTATGGGTCAGTTTACTCTGTGCACTCTGACCTGTCTTGTTTTAGAGGTTTGCATCAAACAAGTAAAACCAGCACCAACATAAGTCTAACAGCTCTTTATATGATGAGTCTTAGTTCGTTCTTACATTCATTCATAGAACTTTTTCATTTTATTCCCACTTAAAATCTGTTGTCTTTGTTAATGAGTTACTGACGTTTTTCAGTAGAATAGTTTTGATAACATTTGTCATGTTTGGTATTGTTGTAATTAAAATAAACATTCATTTGCATTAAAGAAGTAAGACATGCACTGACAAAAACTGTTTAATGGCTCATTTGGTCAGAGATGGAGGTGCATGTCCAGGGGGAGGGGGCGTGGTCAGGATGATCTGGTGGGCTGCTGAGATTAAATATGCCAGGGCCGCTTTTTGATCCCAGTCCAGCCCTGTCTACACCTCTGAAAGGTCAGAGATCACGTGACTCACACAGACCTCTTCAGTAACCGTCGTATTTACACAAATTATCCACCAGGAGGCGCTGAAGACATACAAAATCAATACCACATGGCCTATTTTTAAATGTTCCAGAGGCTCACGAGCATGAAAACATTAAAACTGCATTTAAAGTGTGTGCTGTGTAAAATAGTTATGTTTGATGTAAGGATGGATGACTGAAATCACATTTTAGAATTAAGAAACAACATTAAGAAAGCAAGGGATCAGATTTTGTTCTATAGCATCTTGTTATCTTTTCCAAACATTTGTTTATGTTATTTCCTTTCCTCTTTTATGGCAGGGAAATAAGTGTTTTTCTATGTAGAAACAATGAATGTTTTTAGAGTAATATTTAAACATTGCACAAGGCATTTAAAATACAGAAATGATGACAAAATATGAACCCATTTAAATAAATCTATTTTAAAATTTTAATGTTTGAGAAGATAATCAGTGTCACTTGTTTGAACACATTAAAATTAAACTTTTTCTGACTGTGTCTGCAGGTTTCAGGGTGTTAGTTAAAATTTAAAAACACAGGCTTATAGGTGTCTGGTAGAAAGTTGTCTTAAATTTAATATTTAAAATTTTCAAACATTAGAAAATAAAGCCACCATTTGTTCACATATTTAACATTTTGAAAATTGCTAAGTGAGGCTAAAAAAAAAAGCTTTTTTCAATAAATATGTTTTATAAAATATTCACACTGTACAAATGTCAGACTGCACAATCATGAATGGTTTGAGATGCATGATTGTGTAAAGTAAGTAAAGTAAAGTTTATTTATATAGCACCTTTCACAGAAAAAAATCACAAAGTGCTTCACAGAAAACAGAAGCAAACATGATAAAACAAATAAAATTAATAAAACAAACAAAATATCATTACAAATCAAAATCATTAAACAACAACAAGAGAACATAAAAGAGTTATTTAAAAGCAGTTTTGAATAATTTGGTCTTCAATTGTTTTTTAAAGGAGTCCAGACTGTCTGTACAGCGTAAAACTAAAGGAAGGACATTCCAAAGTCGAGGTGCAACAGACTGGAAGGAGCGATCACCTCGACTTTTAAATCTGGTCCTTGGAACTGTTAGGAGATTCTGGTCTGTGGACCTGAGAGCTCGGGTTGGAGCGTACGGCTTTATCAGTTCAGTAACATAAAGAGGAGCTTGACCATGTAGGGCCCTGAAAGTTAGAGTCAGGATTTTAAAATGAACTCTACATTTAACAGGTAACCAGTGCAGAGACTTCAGAATAGGGGTGATGTGATCTTTTCTGTTTGCTCCAGTGAGGAGCCTCGCTGCAGAGTTCTGGACCAGCTGAAGGCCATAAAGGGCTTTTTGGTTCAAACATGTGAAAAGTGTGTTACAGTAATCTAGACGGGAGGAGATCAAAGCATGAAGAACCATTTCCTGTTCAGGTTTTGACACCAACTTTCTCAGTTTGGAAATATTTCTCAGATGATAAAAACAGTTTCTGACCAGCTGTTTTGAGTGAGCTTCAAGAGACATTAATTGGTCGAAAATAACACCCAGATTCCTCAGGTTTGACTTTACAGCAGAACTTAAATGTCCAATGTTGACTGATCAGAGGGACCGTCCTATCAGGGGCAACAATCAGACATTCAGTCTTTTCAGGGTTTAACTGAAGGAAGTTATTTTCTAACCAGTTAGTAATAGCTGACAGACATTCCAGTAGTTCAGACCAGGGGCGTGGCTACGGGTGGGCCTGGACGGGCCTGGGCCCACCCACTGTGTACCTGGGCCCACCCAATCAAATGGCTTCCTCAACAAAATTATATACATATTTGTTTCATTTTTGAGGGATCTCATTTAAGTCATCATGAAATGAAATAGAACAGAGTAAATTTGACATCAACAGCATGAATGTGTTGTGGTGATTTCATAACTATTACATCATTTGTACGTCTTGCTCTCATTGGCTATTTTGAATAATTTCGGAACTCTCCAGACAAGCTACGGTAACAGCGCAACTGTGCGTATGCTGCTGTGAGTTGTAGTGTCAACCAAAGCATTTAAGAAATGGTAAAACAAATCTTCATTTCAAAATGTTTCAAAAAACAAAAAGTGGAGGACCTGTCCTGTGTTACAGGTTTAATGTGCTTTGGAATTTGGATGTTTTGTTCAAAGATCTTTCTGTTGGTTTCTGACGGTGGTTCCTCTCTTTTGCGGTTCACATTTTGCAGCCTCCCGCGACCCGGACCCGGATAAGCGGAAGAAGACGAGACAATTTTGCAGCCTTGTACTTTCGCGAAATGTTTTGTGCAACTTTGCATGCTTTAAACTTTTTTTTTTACAGCGGTGTTCATGCGTCCTGACAATCTCCTCCATGGAGCGGAGCGCGGTGCGTCCTGACTCCCTTTTGCGCGCTGACCAAGAGTCTGGATGAGTAGCGCCCTTATGCTCCTTCCCTTTATGAGCTTCTTTTCTACAGCAAGGTGGGAATGAAAATCTACACTTCCACAAGTAGAAATGATGCTTTTAACTGATTGACAGACTGCAGAATCAGAACCATGGAGCAGCATGTCTCCAAACGGTGCGCTCTGCGCTCCTCTCTTTTTCCTCTCTCTCTCTCTCTCTGAGTGTCCGACCTGAAATAATTAACGTGTTTGACCCGACGGCTCGGGCTGAAATTGAGACCTCTAGTGATAAACACAGAGCAGCTCTCAGATCACTTCTCTCAGCATCTGATGTGTGTTAATGTTTTTTTACCGCAACGAGTGGGTGTCCGTCAGACGCGATCAGAAACATCAATGAAGTTATTTATTCAGCCGTTCTGATGTCAGGTTGTGTTTAAACGAGATCAGTGTGAAAATGTTAATGCCTGTCTGAGAGAAGTGTATAAAGTGTGTAGTGAGGGGTTTTACAGGCTTAAAACTTCTGGAATAATTGTAAAAATATAAAACTGATACTTGGCGGATTTCACCGCAATTGCGAGTTATTTTTAGAACGTAACTCCCAGAATAAATGAGGAATCACTGTATAGACACAGATCTGCTTAAACAAATGTGACATTTACAAATACACTTATTTTCAATTACATTTTTGGGCCCACCCATTTTTTATTAGGCCCGGCCGAAAATCTATTTCTGGCTACGCTACTGGTTCAGACAGTTTGTAGAACTCTGAGTCCTTGAAGGAGCAGTACAGCTGAATGTCATCTGCATAAAGGTGGTAGGAGACATTGTGACATCTACTAATGATCTGTCCAAGAGGATGGATATATAGTAAAAACAGGAGTGGACCCAGAACAGAGCCTTGGGGTACCCCGCAGAACAGATCTGTAGTATCTGACATGATGTGATTTATATGGACACTGAAACTTCTGTTTGAGAGGTACGATCTGAACCAGTCTAAAACTGTTCCAGAGATCCCCACCAAGTCACGGAGTCTGTTATTAAGGTTATTAAACAATAAAGTGCAAAGTACAAAAAATTGAAAAAGGAACACACAAAAAATGCCAGGGGGTTTACAATTTGAATAAATATGTGATCATCAAGAGTTAACATGTCAGAGTGATTAAACCAACACAACATGTGAGATATTCAGAGCAGGTTTTTACAGTAACAATTTTAAAGTGCTATATAAATCTAATTTTGTTTGTTCTGACTAATTCCGATTTGTGGAAAACTTGATGATGTGCATATAGAAGAAAACAAACTAAACTTGACTTTTTCTTTAAAATACACATTTATGAATGGAAAATTTGTCCTGAATAATCAACAAATGAATTAGAAATGACTTTAGATTCATTTTCTTGTCTTTTTGGATGCCAAATAAGGCATGTTTACAAAATAAAAGGGAGTTATTGGATATTTTAAAGTTAATATAAGAACAAAAAATGCTGCCAAAAATTATTTGGAGTTGTATTGAAGAACTTGGAAAAACTCTGAAGGGTTCAAACATTCTCAGCCACCACAGGCATCCGGTTAGAGATGAAAGTAAGGGAAGCATGTGAGATCCATTTAAATCCTTTAATATTGCCAAGTGTGGTCTACAAGAAAAATACAACAACAAACTTGTGTAAAATAAGCAAAGCAATCTTCAACACCATTTCCAAGGTACAATTAGAATTTCACCAGAATCCAATAGAGGGCGCTAGATAATCAGTAACTGCACCCACAGGCCATGCTGTCCCAACAATCAATTACAATCTTGATCAATCTTTAGATTTTGTTACACAATATAATCCACAAACTTACTAAAACAATGTAATAACATGAAAACTATCTATATTAATGACTTTAAAGATGTTTCTGTGTTAACCGTTAGGGAATAAAATGTTACTTAACGTCTTAACCATAACTAAAATGCAGCAATAAACAAATATATGAAATATCAACCAATACTTCTATTATCAGCTTCAGAACACACTTACTTGGTCTCATTAACGCACACTCAGCATAAAATGGTCGAACATATTGGGCAAACAGCCGCTTCACCATCACTCTGCTGAACCATCGACGTCTAATACAGAAAAGACCTGCTATTGGCTGAGTAGCACTGCACATTAGCCAATGAGAATACACGGTACATGAGCAGTCTGCATAACTCTTAAAGGGGCACACTCCCTATTTCGGGACATTTTCAACAGGAGTGCAGACACAACCAGAACAGATGAACTCTGGAGAAAGGCCACAAGAACTACAGCTTGTTTTTATATCTGGTTAGAAATTTAAAGGTAAATCTTTGCAGGACAATTCCGAATTCATTTGAATGGAACACCTTTCACATGGAAGTAATACATTTTAGAATCAGTTATAAACCAATAAATGTATAGTTTTAAGGATATAAATCTATCTACCTGAGCAGAGTTAGCTAAACCTCATCAAGATCGTTTGTGAGGTTGGTGAAAAAAAAAATCACTATTGCTTTAATTTTGAAATCGGCATTAACGTGCTTTTATTTTGAAGGCAGAAGCTGTGGTGTTTACATTAGCAGCCTCCTGCTGAGAGTCTACTGGTTGGAGTTTTTATCTCATCAGCTCCAACTAAAAACAACAGCTGAAACACAACGTGGAGCTTTTATCAACATGTGAACTTGTAAGTTTTTTTTGCTGAAGTCTTCTATGAAGCAGTTCAGTAAGTTATGGAGAGCAGGTCGTTTATTTACACTTTTTGATACACGCAGAAAAAAAAGAAGCTTAGAGATTCAAACTGCAAAACAACATTATTTCAGTAGCTCATAAAAGAGAAGAAAAAAAAGAAAATGAATGATAATATAAACAGACTGGAGTATTGTCTGATGACATTTATCAGTGTTTGGTGGATTTAATCTGTTTTGAGGAGGACATTTTCCACAGATGAGAGGACAAGAGGCTCAGAACTGTTTGGACCCACAGAACCTCAGTGTGTGTGTGTGTGTGTGTGTGTGTGTGTGTGTGTGTGTGTGTGTGTGTGTGTGTGTGTGTGTGTGTGAACAAACGTTTTACCTGTTGAAATTCAGCTGATCCAGAATCAGATCCTCCATCTGCAGCTGTCTCTACTTCAACCTTAGGCAGGAAATCTGACTTGTTCAAACTCAACGAAAACTAAATGTATTTCACTGGAAATCATTTCGTTTTTGTGTGAAATTCTTTATTTATTTACAGAATTTTTCCAGAAAATATCGAATGCAGGTGTTTGAAATGAAGCAAAGCGGGAATCGTCTTGCACAATATGCAACTGCGTTATTTATTATTGACTTTTTAAATTTTTTTATTAAAAAATTTCTTGTCTTAAAGTCATTGCACAGCCTAGGACTTCCTGCACAGTCAGAGATCACCTGATCTGTTGACGTTGTCATGTTTGGTGACAGATTAACTACCGGTAACTTTATTCAGGAACAAGCAATCAGAAATTAACCCTTCATGGGGTTTTCATCTGTCTTATTATTTTATTATTTCAACCATGTTTTCAGAAACAGGTAAAGTTTTCATCACAGATATTTTAAAACACATTTTGCCAGTAAAAAAAAAAAAAAAGATACTCAAAATATTTGCTTTCTAGAAATTCTAATAGACCTTCACCAGCAATATGTTTTTCCAGTCCAGGACTTTTTTACCTTTCTGTAATTTGTCTAATGTTCAGAGAGGCTCATTGAATTTTGAAATCTGATTTATATGTGTGTACGTTTGTTTTTGTGATTTTTAGAGATTTCTTTGAGACTTTCAAACGATGTGAAGCAATCAGGATTGTAATCGTGGCACAAATGAAACAAGTTAAAAACAAAATCACTTGCCTGAAAATATATATTTTTTAAATATAGTAGTACTATAGTATATAGTTAAGAAAAATATATCTACCGGTAATTATAAATCTACGAGCTAAACCGACGCAGGGTTAATCCTCCTCTTTATGAAGAATTTATGATCAAGAATGCTATCAAAATAACTGAGTGAAGACACAACCAGAACAAGTGAACTCTGGAGCAAGGCCAAATACATTACAGCTTGTTTCTGGTTGAATTTTTAAAGTAATATTTTACAGGATCAATCCTATGCAGGCCTTTCGCAACATGGGCCTCAGACAACTGTTTCTGAAACAAATGCAGTAACAAACTGTGTGCTCAGCCCGCTGCCCCTTTAACACCACTGATGATCAAATTTTATCCCTTGGCAGAATTTTTTTACTAAAAATTTGATCATATAAAAAAAATTACCATTTCAAGAAGGGTTTGTTTCGCAGATCAGAACATGTTTTAATTTTTAGACTAAAATAAGATCAAATGTATGAAATCAGGCTTTTTTACTTTCATGAAAATCAGTTTTGTCAGGTCAAATTTACTTGTATGGACTTTACAATTTTTATGCTTTAACTTGCACTGTTTATAGTTTTTTGTGAAGGATGTCTCTATTTTTGGCATAGGATGGTAATGTTTTGTATGTTGGATATTGGTCCTAGCATATTGCATTTTATTTTTTATTTTTTATTTACTATGCTATTTACACTTTTTTATGTTTGTTGCTATGAGATGGTGGAGGGTTTTTAGCACATGTAAAGATAATCACATGCACTGTTATGCAAAATACATAAACAGTATTTGCACTGTAAGATATGTATTTAATTAAAAAGTCTATGCAGCCACAAACAGTGTGTCCATGCTGTGGCTCCCTTGAGGGACGGGGGGTTCAAAGTACATTTTTACAGGGGACCTCAAAGTCCATCTTGCCTTGGGCCCCCAAATGCCTTGAAACGGCCCTGCTCATGAATATGTTTGAATGGAATTTCCTTCACATGAAGATAATAAATGACAGAAACATTGATTTTCTATCATGACATCTTTCAGAAAGTGGCATTTTGGATCTGGGGCTGCTAAGAAAATAATATAAATAGTTAGCAGAAGCTGTGGTGTTTACACTGGCAGCATCCTGCTGAGAGCAGCATCAAGAGTCTTGGTTGAAGTTGTTCTGATCATATCAGCTCCAACTAAAGACAACAAATCAAACTGAACGTGAAGGTTGTTTTTGTTTTCAACATAAAAACTTGATGTTCTCAGACTGATTTTGTATTTCCCTTGTCTGCTATTTTGACCTAGCAGCACCTGCTGATGCAGATCGTTGTCTCAGACAGAGATTAGAATTTTTAATCAGTGATCTTATGGCGCCATCTTCTGGACACAGGCCCACACAACAAGCTGTAGGGAAAAAAATGCATAAACACAACAAACTGTGAAGCTGAAAGCAGCAATTAGACAAACAGAACGAGTCTTTTATTATTATTTATCACCTACAAGGAGGATCAACATTGAAAACATGTTGTCAGACAGTGTTAAAAGTGAATATTTGTTTTTTATCACTGTGATGTTCTTGTTGCTGAAAGAGGTTTTACTAAAAAGGGTGTTTCCTGTCGTGAAACCAAAGGGTCAAAACATCGGGCAGCGCCCGTGGTCGATCCCGTGCCCCGCGGAGCGGAAACGAACCAGTTGTACAGAAGTAACCACTGAGCTAAACCGACGCAACTACACACCGCATCTATTTGTCTTATATAGGTGTCGGCAGCGCGAATATATGAGGGAGTGGTAAAACTTAAATCATGTGATCGTAATAAGTAGATGTTGAAAATGAAGTCAAAGTTATTTAATCAAAGGAAAATACACATTCTAGAACTTCCTGACCAGTCAGAGATCACGTGGTCTGCTGTGACTCAGCCCTGTTTTTGGTGACAGATTCACTGCCTTTAACCCTTCATGGGGTTTTTTCAGCCGTCCTATTATTTTATTTTTTCAACCCTGTTTTCATAAACGTATAGTTTTTAACTACAGATTTTAAAAACACATTTTGCCAGTAAAAACATCAAAAATGATACTGAAAATATAATATGCTTTCTAGGAATTCTAAAAGACATTCAATATATTTTTCCAGTCCAGGACAATCAAAAAATCATATATGTTTTGATAATTTTTTACATTTTAGTAATTTTTCTAATGCTTAGAGAGGCTCGTTGACATTTGAAATCTGATTTATGTGTGTAAGTTTGTTTTTGTGACTTTTAGAGATCTCTTTGCCCCGCGGAGCTTAGAGCGGAGTACTTTCGTTGTAGGAGAAGTAACCACTGAGCTAAACCGATGCACTTGAACTTCACATCTACCTTCCTTATAAAGGCACCAGCAGCGTGAACACTAGAGGATTTCTGGGAGTTTTACAGAACGTATAAAAACTCCGTTCATATTAAACACAAAGATATTAACATTTGAATCTATTAAAAGGAAAAATACAAACTTCTGATCTTAAAATCACTGCGAAACATAGGACTTCCTGTACAAAGAGATCACGTGGTCTGTTGTGACTCAGTCCTGCTGACGTATTTTATTCACTAACTTTATTAAGCATGAGAAGTCAGATTTATTAACCCTTTATGGGGCTTTCTTCTGTCTTTTATTATTTCACCCTGTTTTCATAAACATCAAATTTGATCATGAAAATACTATTTGCTTTCTAGAAATTCTAATAAGACATTTTAAAATATTTACATTTTTGTATTTTTATGTTGAGAGAGTTTCATTGAATTTTGAAATCTGCTTTACAATGATGAGTGACGCAGTGAGGGGGGTGTAATGGTGGCATAGATGAATCAAAAAGAAACAAAAGCATTAGCATAAAAAACGTTTTTGTTTAATACATTTAAAATACATGAAAACGTATGTTTACTTATAACATATATTTAACATTATACATTCAGATCAGATTCTTATACATACATGTAGAATATGTATTTTAAGCTTTATAACAATGTTTTAAAAATCTGTATAGTTTGTAATTTGTGATGTATAGGCTACAGAGAGAAACAAACTTTAAAAAAGAAAAATTCAATAATTGTGAATCAGCTGTCAAAAGGCCAAACATGCCAGAATGTCATTGACTGGCTTTATTTAAATATTAATTTGATTTCTTTTAATAGATGGGATAACTATCAGGTGTGAGAAGTCACCTTAGAGGTAACTGGGAAAGATTATGGATCTGAAACCTTTAAATAGCGCCTCCTACTGGATAAAACATAATCTATTTTAGTTGATAAAGTAACAAGGACAGACATGTTTTAATAGTGATGGTTTGTGTTGATGATCAATGCTCGAACATTATCACAAGTTAATTTTTTTAAATGATTTCTAGCTTGTTATGAGTCCAAATGAGTGGACTAGTTATCTAAGGAGCTAAACAGAAGCGGGTTTAATCCTCCTCAGACTTTCTTATAAAGAGTTCACGATAGAATCAACGTTTGTTGACTCTTTAAATTGAGTAAAAATCAAAGTTAGGCCGCGAAATAAGTTAAAAACAACATGATAAAAACCAATAAGAAATTCTAGAAGAATCTAAACCTCGAAGTGACAGGTAGCGTACTGTCTACACCTCTGAAAGGTCAGAGATCACGTGACTCACACAGACCTCTTCAGTAACCGTCGTATTTACACAAATTATCCACCAGGAGGCGCTGAAGACATACAAAATCAATACCACATGGCCTATTTTTAAATGTTCCAGAGGCGCACGAGCATGAAAACATTAAAACTGCATTTAAAGTGTGTGTTGTGTAAAATAGTTATGTTTGATGTAAGGATGGATGACTGAAATCACATTTTAGAATTAAGAAACAACATTAAGAAAGCAAGGGATCAGATTTTGTTCTATAGCATCTTGTTATCTTTTCCAAACATTTGTTTATGTTATTTCCTTTCCTCTTTTATGGCAGGGAAATAAGTGTTTTTCTATGTAGAAACAATGAATGTTTTTAGAGTAATATTTAAACATTGCACAAGGCATTTAAAATACAGAAATGATGACAAAATATGAACCCATTTAAATAAATCTATTTTAAAATTCTAATGTTTGAGAAGATAATTCAGTGTCACTTGTTTGAACACATTAAAATTAAACTTTTTCTGACTGTGTCTGCAGGTTTCAGGGTTTGAGCTCAAATTTAAAAACACAGGCTTATAGGTGTCTGGTAGAAAGTTGTCTTAAATTTAATATTTAAAAATTTCAAACATTAGAAAATAAAGCCACCATTGTTCACATATTTAACATTTTGAAAATTGCTAAGTGAGGCTCAAATAAAAAAAGCTTTTTTCAATAAATATGTTTTAGAAAATATTCACACTGTACAAATGTCAGACTGCACAATCATGAATGGTTTGAGATACATGATTGTGGTTAAACAATAAAGTGCAAAGTACAAGAATTAGAAAAGGAACACACACAAAAAATGCCAGGGGGGTTACAATATGAAAAAATATGTGATCATCAAGAGTTAACATGTCAGAGTGATTAAACCAACACAACATGTGAGATATTCAGAGCAGGTTTTTACAGTAAAGATCTAAAAGTGCTATATAAATCTAATTTATTATTGTTTGTTCTGACTAATTCTGATTCGTGGAAAACCTGATGTGCATGTAGATCAAACAAAACTTGACTTTTTCTTTAAAATTCACATTTATGAATGTGAAATTTGTCCTGAATAATCAACAAATGAATTAGAAATGACTTTAGATTCATTTTCTTGTCTTGTTGGAGGCCAAATAAGGCATGTTTACAAAACAAAAGAGAGTTGTTGGATATTTTAAAGTTAATATAAGAACAAAAAATGCTGCCAAAAATTATTTGGAGTGAAGACACAACAAGAACAGATGAACTCTGGAGAAAGGCCACAAGAACTACAGCTTGTTTTTATATCTGGTTAGAAATTTAAAGGTAAACTTTTGCAGGACAATTCCTATGAATTCATTTGAATGGAACACCTTTCACATTAAAGTAATACATTTTAGAATCAGTTATAAACCAATAAATGTATAGTTTTAAGGATATAAATCTCTCTACCTGAGCAGAGTTAGCTAAACCTAATGGAGTGGAGCTTTTATCAACATGTGAACTTGTAAGTTTATTTTGCTGAAGTCTTCTATGAAGCAGTTCAGTTAAGTTATGGAGAGCAGGTCGTTTATTTACACTTTTTGGTACACGCAGAAAAAAAAAGACGCTTAGAGATCCAAACTGTAAAACAACATTATTTCAGTAGCTCATAAAAGAGGGAAAAAAAGAAAATGAATGATAATATAAACAGACTGGAGTATTGTCTGATGACATTTATCAGTGTTTGGTGGTTTTAATCTGTTTTGAGGAGGACATTTTCCACAGATGAGAGGACAAGAGGCTCAGAACTGTTTGGACCCACAGAACCTCAGTGTATGTGTGTGTGTGTGTGTGTGTGTGTGTGTGTGTGTGGTGTGTGTGTGTGTGTGTGTGTGTGTGTGTGAACAAACGTTTTACCTGTTGAAATTCAGCTGATCCAGAATCAGATCCTCCATCTGCAGCTGTCTCTACTTCAACCTCAGGCAGGAAATCTGACTTGTTCAAACTCAACGAAAACTAAATGTATTTCACTGGAAATCATTTCGTTTTTGTGTGAAATTCTTTATTTTTTTACAGAACTTTTCCAGAAAATAACA
Source organism: Callopanchax toddi (assembly GCA_006937965.1). Lineage (NCBI taxonomy): Eukaryota > Metazoa > Chordata > Actinopteri > Cyprinodontiformes > Nothobranchiidae > Callopanchax > Callopanchax toddi. Next base: position 923,705 of record SSNR01000163.1, on the reverse strand, counting down.
AATACAGGTGTTTGAAATGAAGCAAAGCGGGAATCTTCTTGCACAATATGCAACTGCGTTATTTATTATTGACTTTTTTAATTTTTTAATATATTTTTTTAATTTATTATTGACTTTTATTATGAAATATACATTTGGTAGAATATAATTTAGCCCTAACAACAGCCATTGTGGCCCTTTGGTAATGTATACACAGTAATATACATTTCTAAAAACAAACCCTACTCCAGCACTGCTCAATGTGAAATAAATCCCACATCTATTTGATCATAAATACCACAAAGTGTGTTAGTTTGAGATTTACTCACATTCATTTTTATTTTGTCCTTTCTTTTTTATATCATGTTTGTACATTTTTACGTTATTAAGCAGACCTAAACCTGAAGCAGGACACTCCTGAGAGGGACTAAAAAGACCCTTCATTTTCAGAAGTAGTGATGCTGGCAAAGAAAATCCTCTAGGAGGAGCTGAAAACTAGTAGAATACCAAAATACACTATCCACGCTCTGTCTTCCACAAAAATAGATAAATCATCTCACACAGATGAAGTGTTTATGTCTGTTTGAAATGTGTGTCTGTTTGTGCCAGTGTGTTTTTGGACAGTGAATGAGCAAGAGGGAGATTATTCCCTTCAGTTCAGGAGATACGTATGTGCGTGCGTGTGTGTGGATGTGTGTGTGTGTTGAGGACAGGAGAAGGTGAAGGGAAATGAGCAGACACATAACAAGATGCAGAGAGGTGATGAAAAGGAGCGCGCCTTCCACCTGCGATCACCTCATCACTGCAGGTCTCATAATAACCTGCTGAACTTGGCCCAAAGCATCACCACGACATCTATCAGGGCAGCAGAAGAGACGTGGGAGTCAGAGGTGAGGTCACGCATTACAAAAGAGATATGAGCAAGAAATCATGAGGGAGGAAGGCAGGTGAGAGGAGATAAGAGAAGACAAAAGAAAGCCAGCAGAAAAATGTTAACGATACCCAGAAGCAGGGCGAGTATAGAGAGGTGATAGGAAAAAGAAGAGCTGGGATGGAGGGGGGAGAAGATGGAGGGGAGAAAAAAAGAGGTAAAGAGGGAGGATGAAGGTTTTTGGTCCACATGCTGCTCAGCTGTGTAAACTGAATGTCTCTGCTGCTTCTCGTATTCCCCAGAAGAAGGGGGATATTTATAGGAGGCTGGCAGCGCTAGTGAACGAACCTCTGCTCTGTCACACCCACTAATATTATCATTATTACTTTATATGAGCAAAAATGGAAAATGTCAGCAACCTGAGATGCCTGCAGAGACGGTGAGTGCACAGTGTGTCCCTCTTGTCTCGGTTGGTGGGGCAAGGCATTTTGGGTGAAAAGAAAGAAGAAACCTGAATCAGAGGAAACAGAAGCACAAAGAAAAGGAGTTGGCTCGTATCAACAAGTGAAACCCGATCATCTAAACTTATTAGAAATGTCAAGGAATGACGGACGAAAAAAAAAGAGTTAAAAAAAAAACTAGATGGAGCAGGGCTAGACAGACACAGACATGAGCGCATATTCCACTTCCAGATTATAAGATTCCCGCAAGTTGCAGACGTGTTCAAACAGACTGCACACACACTGGCACTCAGGTCCACAGCCACATGGTAACAGATGCAAACCCAGGCACACATGCAGAAACACAAACAGTGGGTTAGACATAACAGTCGTGCACGCACACATGCTGGGAAGAGAGGAAATTCCAGAGGGAACAGGTGGGAGTGGCGATAGCAATCTATCAGGATGACTTTGATCTCCTCTTCACCTCTGTCACCGCTGCTGAAATATCCTGGATGGATCAGAACCATCTCCCATCAATCATAATGTGCACATGCATGCCCAGATATAATAACAGCACCACACCAAAGCACTGAAGTGCAGCTTATATTAAAAGAGCTGAGATAAGACTGTGTAACTCTGCTTCTCTGAATCCTGATTCCTTATGTTTTAGCCAAAGTACAGAAAAATCATTTCATTTCTTTCCGTTTTTTTTGTTTGTTTTAGTTTTGTTCAGTAAAGGAAAATGTCCTGAAGGGGGCAGTGTTGAAAGCCCACAGGGAGTTGAGTCAGGTCACACCTGAAACGGTACAAGTAACATCAGGAGAATGTTTGGTTTGAAAGTGAAATGGACCAACAGTCACTTTTCATCGTTTATCATTTTCTTCTGATTGTCAGCAAGATGACCTGACATGGAAGGGAGGGAAGAAAAACAGGAAGAGCGATGGGAAACAGAGAGGAGACAGAGATCTGGCTTCGGAGCAAAAACAGTGCCCAGCAAGGACAGATGTCAACACATAAAACACTGTAGGTTTTCTCTCACTGTGTGTGTGTGTGTGTGTGTGTGTGTGTGTGTGTGTGTGTGTGTGTGTGTGTGTGTGTGTGTGTGTGTGTGTGTGTGCTCTCATGGTGATCTGATCTTTTTGGCAAATCACTCAGTAAATGTCTCATCACATATAAGTACTCATAATGTCCGTTACAGCAGCCAAAAATTTGTGTGCATGTGTGTGTGTGGTGTGTGTATGTGTATGCCAAGGCGAGATGAGAGTGGAGAGCCTCCGCCTAAGGGTCCATGAAGACAATTGACTGACAAGCTGCATAAACATGAATCTGCCTGTGGAGGCCTTCTTGATTGTAAATCCTCATTATTGCACCACTTCTCCTGATTTTGTGTCTCTGCTTCACCTGCACTTAAACTAAAAGTTTAACCCCCACCCCACCACCTCTTGTTTCTTTACACTAATCACCACAGTTTCTTCTACTCTTTGAAAGTGGTTTTGATCTGTATTCTTTCAGACTTGGAGGTCTTTAAAAGCTTTTCTTTGGACTTTGCTAGCTTCTTTACACATGTCTAGTTCTTTAACCATATGACAACATATTGAGTGTGATTAGGAAAATGGGCAGAGGTCAAAAAATGAAGAGTCATCTCCCACAGTTGAACAATGTCTGAACATAACATTTTAACCCTTGCACTGACCTTATTTTTGTTCCTATGGAGTTTTCTAGTCATTTGGGGTCAAATTGACTGAGGTTGAGGGTTAAAGAAACAGAAAAATTCCATCAAAGACCTGAAACAGGACCTGAGAGAAGCTGAGCAATCTATACATCAATTCTTTAGCTGATAGAGTTTTGGAAATCACCATGTTGCTAAAATACTATTTTATGTTTATCAATCTGCGTTATCTTAAAGCCGCTCTCTGGATTATTTCAGCAAAAGAGCATTTTTTTTAATCCAACGTCCAACGGCTCCTCCTCCCAAAACACCTCGACACGCGCATGCGGTCCTCGACCAAAATAAACGTGTATCCTTGGCAAGCCTTGCCATTCTGTGAGGTGAAATATTTAAAAATAAAAATAAATTTCTCAGTATCCGGGGAATGGATAACTTTTTAGTAGAAATGAGCTCTGACTGGCTCCTCCATGATGGCTGAGACTGTACAGAGACACAGAGCGTCCTGTACGAGAGCGCCCCCTACTGCTACAGGTTTGCTCGAAGCGCGTGCACATTGACTGTCAGCCGACGACGCAGAAATGTGAATTTTATTGGCTGAAAAAGTTCGGCGGCCAGAAAGAATGCAAAGGGGTCTATAGGAGGAGGGGGGGGGTCTTCAGCAGACTAACATATGTTGTGGAACTCTACCCATAGATCATAGTTTAGACCTGAAATATCATTTAAAACATTTAGAAAACTTTGATACATGCTCCACATTTCACCTTTAATTAAACTTCTTATTGTAACAAAGTACTTCAAGGTCCAATCAAGTGTGGCACCACGGATGCCAATATGCATTCCTCAGTGCATTGCCTTCTGGGAACTTGAGGTCTAGTTTACCAGTGATGCTGCAAAATGTTTTTAAAAAGCATCATAAAGTCAACCGGGGAACATGACATAAGGAATTTACAGATTTTCAAGCTGCCAAACTACAAATATGATCAGATCAGTCTTTTTTATTTATTTATTTATTTACATTTTTTCTGATTCAAGGAAACTGGCTTTACTTACATATATGAAACAATACATGGTGTACTCTGTGGTTATCTAAATTATTTTACAGACCAGTTGTGCCTACAAACCCCTAGCCTGATGACTAATACACTGCAGACCTTAACCTCACTCTGTTGCACAGTAAATTAAAAAATATTTCTTTGTGAATTTGTCTGTTGTATGTCAACCCAAGGCTGGTTCATCCCATTGTTTTAATTTAAGCTTAATATCCCTCTGAAAATGGTCAGGTTCAGCGGCTAAAAATGAGTAGAAATTGGCAAACGTACAAAGAAAAACTTTTTAAAACCCTTTTGTAAAAATGTTGTTCAAGACCACTTTAAAAGGTTAAAACAAAGTCTGACTCCTTTAAAGAAATTAGAAAACAAATAAAGGATGACTCAAGACTTTTGCACACTAGAGTGTTGTCCTTCTTTCCTAGGATGCTTTATCCTCAACACCTTGTTTCAAAACATCCCTGTTTCACCCACCCGTCTGCTTCCTCGTGGTCTCTACCTTTGGACGTGTTTTACAAACCCATCCCCAGTTAGCAGGTCTAGAGCCATGAATGGAGGTGTGCCATGAACAGGGTTGCACATAAACACATTGGTCAGCTTGTAGAGTGTGCTGCACAGGCAAAACATGAGCAGTAATCAGGAAAACATGCAAGGAGGGGGAAAAATCAACTGTGACAAACGCTGTTTGCAGAAATTATTCATTTCCCTTCTTTTTTATGTTTTCCTTGTGCTCACTGTATACCCCTCCCACTCCCTTGTCTCCCCCTTTCACTCTCAATCTTTTCCTTTTGCACATTCCACTCCATTTTGCATATCTCTGACTCTCTCACCCCCACATACACACACAAACACCATATCTCACTTCTTTTAAAATAACCCCCATTTCTCTCTCTCTCTCTCTTTCTTCTTCCTTTTTACTTTTTCTCCCCCTCACTACCTGACGTTGTGGCTCAATGCCCAATGAGTCACACCTCTGCAAAAACCATCAGAGAGATGGAGGGAGGAGGGAGCAAAAGAAAGAAATCATCAGGGGGAGAGAAAAAGCATGAGTATGACAGAGAGAAAAATATAGAAAATAAAAATGGGAGGAGAGAAAGTTGGGGAGGCAGAAAGAGAGAGAGCCTCAGGGGAGAGAAAAGAGCACAGAGTGCATTTAACTTTTTGACTCCAGTAGTCAGCGTGTGCATGTCAGTAACAGTTAGCCAGTCGAGGACAACACCTTCTACGCTGCGTGCACAAATACACACACAAACGCAAACATGGCTGCTCAGACACAACGTGCATGAGCCCACCTGCATCCTCTAGAGAAACACACTCTCTCACACACACACACAGAGCAATCAAACATGCAAACAGCCCTGAGCGTGGCTGCAGCCCTGCCTCTCTGCATCAGTCAGCCTCCCCCACCCACTCTTAACCGTTGCCCTTGGAAACCACACAAACACTCCCTGTTGGGCAACACTGGGAGTCAGGAGAGGACGTACACGGGTCACACACCTCCCAAAGCCCCACGAGTTTGTAAGCAGTTGCATGTGTTGATGTGTTTGCACATTTTGTGCATCTGCTTCATCCATAAACTGTTGTGTTTATGCATAATTTGTTTCCTGTTCTTCACAAATGTTCCTACACACACACACACACACACACACACACACACACACACACACACACACACACACACACACATAAAAAAACATTAAAAAGAAGTGAAAGCAGTGCTCATTTTCCAAAATGATGGATGAAACATGTGTGATGAAAGAGTCACAGGAGTGTGTGAAGAGTTCAAGAAACAGGGACCCAAAGAGATAAAAGCTGTCTCACCAAGAACGAAAAAATAAATCTAAATGGGGCTGGTGGCGAGGAGGAGAAGTGTTGTTTACTACAGTAAGTCTCTGTGATTTTACTCATAATGTCCCTCACCCCTGAACTGTGAACTTGGCTCGCACGTTGCAGCGGGGGCGCTGGCTTTAACGAGGCTTATGTTTTATGAACCCTGAGGGATCGCAGCAAGCTGTGTGGATGCTGCAGCGTGCCACGTGCCTGTCATCATTCAGCACTGTTGTTTTTGAGCACATCTCTGCTTCTTCTGACAAAAACACGGTCTCTCTCTCCGATCCAGTAAATCAATAGGTTTGCTCAAAAACGATGACTCGACGAATGAATGGTTCCTCTGTCTTTTAGATCCTCGGGTTATCTTATCACTATATCCAGATGGAAGTTGGTTTTATGAGTCTTTTTATTTTCAGAGGGGTTCATTCAGATTTTGAGGAAACTAAAAAAAAAAAAGGACTGTTAGTATGTCTACAAAAGGCTCAATCTACTCCGCTTTGATGGGGTCAATCCTAACTGAAGCTCTGGGCTTAGGAAGCGGAACAGACTTCTACCTTTAGCTGTAATGTTTTTAAAGCCATACCAGCCAGCCACAAAGCTCATTTTGCCCGTTGTGCTGAACACACCAGACAAAACCCTGGAAGCCATCCACTGCAAAGCACATTCCCCGAGTATTTCTTTTTCTCTCTCTTTTTTTTTTTACAAGTGTGGGATGGGGTCGAACAACAATTACGGTAAAATGTGACTAATATGTCACAGACATACTGGTGTGTGTTTTTTTCTGACCTGCTTTTTTCTCTCCCCCCCCCCTCTCTGTCTCTCTCTTTTCCATCCACTTCTTGAAAATTCTTCCCTTTCACTTCAAAACCCTGTAATTACAAACAAAAGCTCTGACTCTTCTCCAGCTGAAACAATGATAATGATGGAGAGTAGTGCGTGTGTGTGTGTGTGTGTCTTCATCAAAGCGGCGTTGACGTTGATGGGTGTAGAGAAATGTGTGGAGGACAGTAAGGATTAACACAATCCGGGCATGAAGCCGCGCAACTGAGAGAATGGTGTGTGTTCGTGTGTTGACTGCATCTTGATAGCAACGATCCAACACACAGCTGCTCTCTGAGCTTGGCGTTTAAAACGAGGCAAACAGACACTTGGAATAAAATGGAACGCAGACCAAAGTGGCAGCAAGGGATCGAAGAGATTTGAGGAGAAGGAGCAAACTTAAGAACAGGTTGCGCTTAAACATAAGCTACAAAAATCATTAAAAACCTTAAAAAGTTGTGTTTTTTGGAGATGGACAAGTTGTTTGTGACCTTTTTAAAATCAAAGCAAAAACATACTTTACATGCATTGAGAATGTGTTGTATCTAGGCCACATGTATGGATGGTTGCGAGGTAGAGTGTGTACCGCCTGGTTGTGTTTGGATCTGGCCCAGGCCAGAGGAGCTCAAAGCGTTGAATGTCATCATCAGAGCTGTCGAAGAGCCAAGCAGTAATCACACCCAGATCACCTACACACTCACGCCAACTTACAACACCAGTCACTCCAGAGTGGTGTGTGTGTGTGTGTGTTTGTGTAAAAAAACTGATGGAGGGAAAGAAAAGGGGTGAAAAAGACAAGAAGTATATGTCCATGCATTAAGAATGCAAAGAGAGTCTGCACGGGCAAGCATGTGGTCATAGAGCATGCACAAGGAGGGAGTGAAGGTTTCAAATGTGTGGAGAAGAGAGGGTGTAGTTTTTCTCTCCTCTTTCTTCTTCCCTCTCTCTGTGTCAGTCTCATATCCCACCCCTCTATTTTCCATTTTTACATGCAGCTCCAGATGTGAAGGGAGTGAAATATTAAATTACCAAAATGGGCTTGTTTCTGCACTTTGGCTACATCAAAAACAACCCAGCCTCTGCTCCTTTCTGACCTTAAACACACATGCACACATGCACACACATGCACACACACACACACACACACACACACACACACACACACACACACACACATGCACACTTTCTGACAAGACTTGCAAATGACTGTCATGTACTTACAGGTAAAAGGATCAAAGTTAATCGCCACACTGGTTGAACATTTGTTTGAAGTTTAGCTTGTTAAAACACATCTCCTCTTACAGCTTCATTCTCCTCATTAAGTTTCTGATACGGGGATGAAAAACTTCAACCTGCTGTAGCTTCTGCTTCCACTTGGTGGCAGAAACATGTGGAACCATCTCATATATACACTCACTGGCCACTTTTTTAGAAATACCTGTTCAATAGCTTGTAAACACTAACAGCAGAGTTGTGTGGAGGATGTTGGAGGAGAATGGGCAGACTGGTTCAAGAAGATAGAAAGGCAACAGGAGGACCGTGTCCATCCTTTTATGACCACTGTGGACCTGTCTTCTGATGGCTACTTCCAACACAAAGTTCAGATCATCTCAAACTGGTTTCATGACGATGAGTTCACTGGACTCCAACATCCTCCACAGTCACCAGATCTCAATCTAGACCAGAACCTTTGATATGAGGTGAAGCGAGAGACACACATCATGGATGTGCAGCTTACAAATCTGAAGCAACTGTGCTGCTAGCATGTCGATATGGACCAGAACACCTTGTTGAGTCTTTGAGATGAAGAAGTCAGGCAGTTCTGAAGGAAAAAATGTTCAACCCAAAGATTGTCCACATTTAGGTCCTTTTCATTTGTCCTCTTCCATAAGTTGTTGTCAAAGAGAGTTAAAGATTAAATGAAATGTATTGATTTTGATGAAAAATATTTTTGGTGCTGATATGTATTTTGTTCATTTGCTTGCTCATGTTTTATTGTGTTTCGTGCTCCTTCCTCTTTCCCAAGCCTTCATTTTGTCTGCTTGATGCTAACTTTGACTGAACCGTGTTCAGAGGTTTGATAGATTTTAGTAGAAAGTTAAAGGATGATTATCAAATTACTAAATGTATCCCCCTTTTTTTTATAACTTGACATTATGTTCACACTTTTTACACTATAAACACAAATGATACATCAGTGTGTGGAAAAAACTTTGCAGTTCTCAGGTTTAAAACTACCATTATGTTTTCTGAAAGAAAAAAAAAACAAGTTCAAGACAATTTTAAGTGCTGTAGCTTAAATTCAGTAACACAAAATTGGTGAAAACATGGCTAAGTGTAATTTAAAAATCTGAAGGAATTTTCTAAGACATTTAACAGGTGTTTTACCCATTTTCAATAAAAAAAAAACCCCCATAAAAGTCATTACACTGAATGAAAAAAGGTTTTCTATGGACTTTTTTCTGACAGTGAGGGTGCACATCAAACTATCAGCAGCTTTTCACAGTTTAATGGACTCTGTCTGAAACTTTTAGTGAACAGAAAAGGAGAAAGGAGTTTTAGAACTGCATTTTCAATGCAAAGTATAACTTACCTTATAGTTTTATGTAAAATCCAATGAGTTTACTTTAGTTTTCATCACATTTGCTTCACAAAGTGAATCTATTTAAACATATGCATGTTGTATGAGAACTAGAATGAGTCTGTCGAACAGAAATTTCCAAACATATTTTTACTGTGCTTCTTTAAAGCATCTTTTTAAGCATTTTTAAAAGTCATGCACTTCCAAGTGGTTAACATATAATGTGTATGTATGGAGTTACATCAGAAGCAAACAAGGTCTTGTTAGCTACCATTACAACGTTACAACATCCTCAAAAATCTCATTCGGCACACATTGTTCTGAAGTCGAAGCCCCCTGCCTACCTCCTTCATAAAGCCTGAGAAATCCAGGGGATACACATGACTTACTGATTGAGTGTAGACAACCTGAGAGCAGTTTAGGATCACAGCAGAGTTAACACACTGTCAAATGCCCATGAGCACCTCAACGGGGGGACCGATGAGAGTAACATG
>SSNR01000163.1:886594-913963 GCA_006937965.1 Callopanchax toddi | reverse complement strand
GACCTTCAGCTCTTGCTGGGGAGGTTCACAGCTGAGTGTGAAGCGGCTGGGATGAGGATCAGCACCTCCAAATCTGAGGCCATGGTTCTCAGTCGGAAAAGGGTGGATTGCCAACTCCAGGTCGGGAGAGAGATCCTGCCTCAAGTGGAGGAGTTCAAGTATCTCGGGGTCTTGTTCACGAGTGAGGGAAGGAGGGAGATCGACAGGCGGATTGGGGCAGCGTCTGCAGTGATGGACGCTGAACTGGTCTGTTGTGGTGAAGAAGGAGCTGAGCCAGAAAGCAAGGCTCTCGATTTACCGGTCGATCTACGTCCCAATCCTCACCTGGTCATGAGCTTTGGGTTATGACCGAAAGAACGAGATCGCGGATACAAGCGGCCGAAATGAGTTTTCTCCGCAGGGTGGCCGGGCTCAGCCTTAGGGATAGGGGGAGGAGCTCGGACATCCGGGAGAGACTCGGAGTAGAACCGCTGCTCCTCCATGTCGAAAGGAGCCAGTTGAGGTGGTTCGGGCATCTTGTTAGGATGCCCCCTGGACGCCTCCCCAGGGAGGTGTTTCAGGCATGTCCTGCCGGCAGGAGGCCCCCGGGTCGACACAGGACACGCTGGAGAAAATCTATCTCTGGTTTGGCCCTGGAGCGCCTTGGGATCCTGCCGGAGGAGCTGGTGGAAGTGGCTGGAGAGAAGACTGTCTGGAGCTCCCTAATTGGGATGCTGCCCCCGCGACCCGGACCCGGATAAGCGGAAGAAGACGAGACGAGACGAGACGAGAAAACTTTGATACAGAGAAAAATGCTCCAGAGAGCTGCTTTAACTCACTTACATTAAAACCAGGTTTAACAGGGACAGAGTCATAAAAAACACCTTATGAAGGTCAATAAGGAAGACTTATAAACTTATTTTCCCAACTGGTAGGTTAATAGGTAGGTAAGGTAATGACTGTGTCAGCATGTCACAGAAAGGTGTTTTAGGAGTATTGTTCACTTTAGGAGGTGGCTGATGAGACGAGCAGGTTGAGAGGTTTATTACATCATTTATTTGTTTTTAATAGTCTTTAAACTGATGTTTTTGTGGAGCACTTTGTAATTTATTTCTATGAAAGGTGCTATAAATAAAATGTACTTACTACTACATCAGAACAGACTAAAATCAGGATGAATAGGTAGAAGAAAAATCTGATGTAAAGTTAGCTCACCCAGATGTTACCAATATCCATCTAAACAGACTAAAATGACCAATAATAGTTAAAATTCTAGCTGAGGCCCTGACACAATCAGAGAAACTCTCCAGTGATCCTGACTGAAGCAGTATAACAGACATAACGCTGAACTGGGACCAGTTCAGGACTCATTGTCAACAATGTGTCCACGTTGATGACATGTAGAGGACATTTACAGTTTGATGAACGGTCCAATAACAATAATGTTGTTAAATCTGACTTGTGAGAGGTCATTCCACGAGATCTGCTTTCAATAGTGCGGCGCTTGATGAATTAACTCCGGTTACGTGTGGAGCGAGGGACCCATCCAAGATGGCGGCGACGCTGATACGCCCAGCAGCAGGCCACAGGGCATCTACGTATATATGTCTATGCGTAGAGGTCTGAGCTCATCAGAAGACGTCATCATCAGCCTGCTTTAGCTCTGTGTCAAAAACAAGGACAGATTCAAAGCTTTGAATGTTTTAAGGATCTCTTTCATTCTTAGACAGATGATTCAGCAGTGTCCTTCATCAGATACCTGGTGCCGTAAAGCTGTTTCTGCTTCCTCTAAAGCACCTGGTGCCATTTAANGGGTGGGGGTGGGGGTCAGGTTTCATAGCACCGTGCAACACATCTGGGCTGCAAGAGGAGAATCGGAGTTCCCACGACTAGAAACACATAGTCTACGTAAACTCACATGCGTGTACGCACACCTTGACGCACTACTGTTGGTGCACAACACATCTGTAATTTGTAAGCAGTCATCATGTGCACGTCCTTCATCAAAAACGCAAAACATGCACTCACACACAGTCAGCTACCACACACATTGCACAACCGGTGACTTAGTTTCTCATTTAAGCTGCAGAAGGGCTGCTTATTGCTCACTGTATCATGCTCTGCTGCTGTTTTATTCTGGTACACACTGCAATGCATGCCCATACACACACGCGCGCGCAAACTCAAAACATCACTTCTTCCCTGGCACAGCTGTCCCAAATGCTTCTACACACACACACACGGGCATTTTCACTGGCACTGGCACCGCACGTGGAAGGAAAATCTGAATGCGTTCTTACTAATCAGTCCCCTTTTCCACCCAGAAAGAGTTAGAGAGAAACAGGGAGATGTGAAGGAAGGGGGCCGGAGCTTGATGTGCAGCAGGTGTTGAAAGGTGAGGGAGGCGAGAGACAATGTGAGTGTCAGAGTGAAAATGTGAGAAGACAGACGGAGTGACAAGGTGAGATAAAAGCAGGTTAGAGGTGAATAGATACGGAGAAACGGACCATGGAGAGAAAAAGTCAGAGTGAGACGGGATAAATGGGGGCATGCCAGTTCTATAAATGTTTAATTGCCAGCAGGTTTATTCCTGTTAAGCAAGAGAGGGAAGGAGCAGAGAAAGAGAGAGAACCTAAACAGTACAAAATCTGTCTAGCGCCCCTTAAATCTAATTTACACAACAAACAGAGAGGAGAGGGCAGAGACAGAGGGGAAGAAGGAAAGAGAGAGGGAAAAGGAGAGAAAGAAAAATGCTAATTGGCTACAGTTGGGCAAGTCTGGCCTGAGATGAAAGAGGAAGAGGACGGAATGAAGGAGGGGGGAAGGAAAATGAGATGGATGGATGGATGGATAGATGGATGGATGGATGGATGGATGGATGGATGGATGGATGGATGGATGGATGGATGGATGGATGGATGGATGGATGGATGGATGGATAATCACCATCATCTAATGTGTCTCAGCCGTTTCTCTTGTCTTTATTTCTCCCACTACTATCAATTAATCGTGTTTATTTTTAAAATCCCATGAATAAGTTTAAGACCTTAAGACTTTTTTCCCTTCTCACATATATTTTAAATAAACTTAACAGGTGCTGATACTTGCTGTAAAAAATGGAGATGACCCATAACTTTATTTATACATCCTTTATCTTACCAGGAAGGTCCCTTTGAGATACAGTATTTATCCAGGGAGTCCTAGTCTAAATGGTGGCATACAAATACAAATTATACAGCCATGTAAAAAGAAATAGAACAGATGTTAACAAGTTTACCTAAGTGTACAAAACAGAACACAATAAAATGAAGTATTGATTAAAACCTGAGTCAGTTTTATAAAGTGTACCAGCTATGTCTAACGTGGAAGTACCTGGTAGCTAAGTGATTTATATGTCTCATATGTCACTCGCTCAGTTTAATTCCATTGACGCAACAGCTCATGCCTGTACCCATCTTTCTCTTCCAATAGTACTGCCAGGCTGGTCCATACTCTGGCTACACCCTGCCTTGATTATTATAATTCCCTTCTTTTTAAATTGCCTGATGAGTTCATCCATAAACTGCAACCGTTTCAAAACTCAGATGCCTGAATTACTTCCAGAACCCCTTCCTTCAGTGATATCTCACCTCCTGCAAATCCACAGGCTTCCAATGAAGTATAGCATCATTTATAAAAACTTTCTTCTCATCTTCAAGGCCATAAACAACATTACTCTTTTACAGCTTGAGCCCCTGTTTTGGGTCAGCTGCTCAGCCTCATGCCAAACCGTACTGTGAGCATTGTGATGTCAGAGGAAAAACAAGGGAGTAAAGAAAATGTGTGTTTATTACTGATGTTGTCAATAGTCAACAGTAATATTACAAATGCATGTTAGCAATGTATTTCACCAAGTGATGGTGACGTTTTCATTGATGGTATTTTGTAAGTCAGAGGCTGAAAAGTTTCTGAACCACTAGAGCCTGACTCTTCATTTTGGAACAAATTCATTATGAAACTGTGCTAATAATAAATATTTGTATGATAGGTGGTTGTCTATTAAATTACATTACTGGAAGGAAATGCATGTTGTCCCACCTCTTCATCCCAGTTTCACTCAAAATAAAGTGGAATTTTCCCATCTGGGTTCACATTAATGACGCACATGTGAGTCAAAGTGGACTTTCCCAGTTATCCAGAGCATTGGTGTTTTCTAAATCTTGTGTACTGTAACTTTTTAACCCTCTGGAGTCTGCTGTACAATTGTCCATTTTGTCCATTTTTGTCTTTGCCTTTGTATTTCAGTTATCAGTTTTCAGGACTTTTTTGTTGGTCAAATCTGCAACCATCACAAGGACTGGCTTCCTGGGTAAAGGAGGGATGAACTGCGGCTAAGAATAGCCCTCGCCGGCGAGTTTATAGACCTCAAAAGTTATTCCTGAAACAAACAACTGATCTCATCTATTGCATAAAAAGATGAAATAGATAGTAGTTCCTTACACACCTCACACTCCGTCTAATCATTCCTGGATTTCCATCTTCTCATCTCAGCTGATTTAGGACAGAACATGAAAATGATTTTAAAAATGGAGATATGAGGTTGTAGCCTGACAGCGATGATGTTTTCTTCTTGTTTCTCTCCCTGTTAACCCCTATCCCATTTCCACCTCCTTTTTTCTGTCTCCCTCATTTCTGTATGACTTTGATCCCCCAGTTTTGTCTGGAGAAGAGTCAAAGTGCTCCTTCGGCTTGGGCAGCCTTTGGCCTCACTGGGAGATCATCATGTGTTTTTGCTGCTAAACAAAAGGTAGGGACATTCTTAAAAAAAAAAGTCTGTCTCCATGTCTCACTCCCTCTGTAACGCAGATGTCTTCAGGCTAATAAAGCATCTGTGCTTTGTTATACATATTACTGTTACGCAAGAATCTGGAGCAAAGAACAACAACCCTCGCTAAATATGTTGTTTATTGACATTAAAAACGCATTCAATTGCAGTCATAAATTCTGCCTGAAAACCCTTTAATTCTGATTAATTATGAAAACAAAGCAAAGGTAAACAAAGGGGGGGCCCTGGTGGAAAGTTTTGCCTTTGGTGCATATCAGAAGTGGTTTGGACTTGGACCAGAACCAGGCCAGGAAAGCAGGTCAGGGGGTGTTCTTCTGCTGGGGATCTGCTGAAAGTCTATGTGTGTGTGTGTGTGTGTGTGTGGTGTTATATTAGGCATGATTTAGTCAGTGTCTGATTTACAAACATTTAACCCCCCCTAGCTGCACTGTTTCATTTTTCATTTAGTTGCAGCCCAAGGCCATGTCCCAGATTGGAGACGGCTACACAACACACTGCTCCACGCCGAGCCGCTTCCCTTCTAGTTGTCTGGTCTGGTCTGGTCGGAGGAGATGAAGACCTGCTGCTGACCCCTAAGCCCCCAAACACACGCACATTCTTGCATATTTCTGTATGCACACTCGCATACAAACCCATACGTATTTTGCTTGTGCACACAAACACACACAAACCAGCAGAGAAATGCAGACAGAACACACACAGGCAGACAACGTGCGGAACAAGCCGTCTAATTCCACTAATACGAAAAAAATCTGCAGAGGCAGACAGGTACAACGCAAACACACAGAAAGAGACATTACACACACACTCCAGAGCATAGCCGTGTATTTAGTGAGATTTAACCCAAACGCATAAACACACACACACTGAACTGCCTGATAACTAGACAGCTCCTTATTATACGCACACAAGCATGTAAAGACACACAAAACAGCACAAATATCACAACCGAAACTGTTCACATCACAGCAGAAATTCACAAAATTATAACACACATGCACACGCTGCAGATACACGAGTACACACACCTGTGGTTTCAGGCCAGGACACAAGAACTCTTTAGTCTTTGAGCTGTCTGCCCCACTTAAAGTGAGCAGTGCTTGTGAAGAGGACCTGACAGACAGAGAAAACACACTCGTACACACACACACACACACACACACACACACACACACACACACACACACACACACACACACACACACACACACACTGCGATGAGTACAGTGCTGAGCAGAAGACCTGACTAAGCTGAATTTCACTCTGCTCCCCTTTCCTATTTTCCATCTGCCTCAGCATAGGAGAACCTGCCTGGGGAAAAATAATGCCCACCATACACACGTCTTTCACTTTCTCTATGACATTTAGACACTTACACACACACACACACAGACACACATATATCTCTGGGCACACACAATGCTAATCCACACTGCTTTTCTCTCAGCCTCTTCTGCTTTATTCTTCTTTCTTTCAGTATTAGGTGTCCAGGGTTTCCCTTACCCTCCCTAACTCCGTTCTGGTCTCCACCGTATCTCCTCCATCACTTTATCATTTACATTCTGCTGTGTGGTTGACCAACATCCAGGGAGAGACAAGTGCAGGAGTCCTGGCCAAACTTGCCTGCTTCTCGGCCCAAATTACATGGGACAGTTCCAATTACCCTGTGGCCAACCAAGGCATTTCCTGGGTTAGCGCTGGTGACGCGCTCCCCCCACACCCCCACCGCTTTGCTGTGGTTATGGGGGGTGTCATTAGACGCTTGTTTTACTGCAACCCCAAGAACGTGCCCGCCGGCCACATTCACGCCACGGGAAGCACAACTGCAACGTTCCAATAACTTCGCCAGGCTTGATGGATGACAAATGGGAGAGCCGTCAGACTAACGTTGAAGTTAGTAGTAAAATTCCTGTTAGCCAAGAGGGAGATAGATGCAGGGAAAATAAGCACTTTCAGGCAAGCTGCAGGGACTTCAAGGAAAAAAAACCCATCAGCTGTTATATTATGTTGGACCGAACTCCAGGATTAAATAGGATGTTACATAAACAGTAGAGGGAAAAAAGTTTAAATAATCTGAGAAGTTTGGTTTTACCATCCAGGCTGCAGATTTAAAAAAAATATTATGCAGTATGGCATCAAGAGCCAACATAAGAAAAAATGACATGATGGGGGGGAAAATTAAGTGATATTAATTCCTTTTAGAATACATTCTACATTGGTCTTGCAACCAGAGGGTTGCTGATTCGAACCTCCTCTAGCTGGGTCACTTTGGTGTTGCTACTTTTAAAGCACTTTGCAGTCCATGACTTATGTAGTAGCGCTATACATGTGGGACTTTTATATTTACATTTCTTAGCATCACCACAAACAGACCTGTGTGCATGCAGACCCAAGGTGTCTATAAGCTGTAGCAAAGAGTATATTTTATCCATTTACTCTAATTTGGTCAAATGTAGAAGCATCTATTAATGGAATTTGCTTTAATGTCCGCAAAACAAAAGTACAAATAAATTCTATTAGTCCCTTGTTAATTTATGAACTAAAAACAACCTTTTGAATTAACAGATAAATTGTTCAACATATTTTCAAACAATAAACAAAAGCAGGTATGCTGGTGCTTGTCCATGCAAGGCCCTAAATTCAAAACCAGAATCTTGAAATGAACTCTGGAATTTGCCAGAGAAGAAGCCAGTGAAGCTGGAAGAGTAGTGGGGTGAAGTGGGTGTCTTTGGAGGACTCAGTCAGAGACCTAGCACAAGGATTCTGAACCACATGTAACTGAACCAATGAAGTTTTGTTAAGACAGGTGACGAGCGAGTTGCAGTGGTCAAGACGTGAAGAGATGAAAACATAAGTTTTCAGTTCAGAGTGGGAGACAACAGAACTTGATTTAGCAATACTCATGTGATGATAGAAGTAAGAGCAAATCAGAGAATTAACGGAAGGTTTGGTGAGTTGATCAAGAGAATCCCTGACTTTAGGAACAAGCTTGTCCAGAGCACAGATGAGGATTTCAGTTTAGTCTTCATTCAATCGTAGAAAGTTCCCAGTCATCCTGTTTTTAATAGTCTAAACACGTGTGCAACAACTGCAGCTTAGATATCTCATGGAACTTATACAGTAGGAAATATACAATTGAATATCATCTGCATAAAGGTGGAAGGAGAGTTCTTTGAAAGGGCTCAGAATGTATTGAAGAGGGAGCAGAAAGAGTACAGACAGCAGAGGCTCAAACACATAACCCTGTGGGACACCATAGAAAAGGGTGGTGGTGGAGGACCTGCACTTGGAAACAGACACAGAGACATAACACTCACAGAGATATGAGGAGAACCACTCCAGCACAGAACCTGATATGTAGGCCTACCCAGTGTCTCAGCCTAGGTGGTGGTCATGAAGCTGCAGTCAAGTCCAGAAGAACCAGAACAGAACAACCTCCTGCATCACTTCGAGTCAGAATGTCCCTGGAAAATTAAACTGCTACTTCAGACCAGATGTGGTACAGTTGCGGTGCAGTGACCGCACCACAGCCACAAAAAATCTACCCCACACCAGCTGCGTTTTTGTTGCGGAACGTCCTCGGTACTTTGCCTCCACGGAAGCGCCAAGTACATGTATAAACAGCAGCTGCTAAACAAAAGCTACACTCGTCTTCTCGTACTTTTGTTGAGGATTATTTACTCACTTGGCTTGTTCTACAATGGGTAAGCACACTTTGTTTTTATGTAGTTTAATGTTATGCTTAATCAAGTCTTGTGTTGTTTCTTTGTCTTTTAAATATCCAAATCGTCTTAACGTTACCAACGTAGCTAGAGGTTTTATGTTGAAAAATGCCAGATGCACCTCGCCCGCTTGCATCTCACTTCCTGTCTGGTGCACGAAATGTCTTTAACTTAATAAAGATCCGCATGCGGCATCCAGAAAAAACAGACTTATTGCGGAAAGTTAACTTTGCTCTGCAAACGCATCGCAGCCTCTGATTGGACTTAATGTTTTTTTAATCCTTGTCGAGTCCGCACCGCACCGCACCACACCGCAACCACAGTCATTGTGAAGTAGTTTAAGAACCAGTAGCTTAAGAAGAGCTGTTTCAGTGGAAGGAGCTC
Organism: Callopanchax toddi; assembly: GCA_006937965.1. Lineage (NCBI taxonomy): Eukaryota > Metazoa > Chordata > Actinopteri > Cyprinodontiformes > Nothobranchiidae > Callopanchax > Callopanchax toddi. Next base: position 905,053 of record SSNR01000163.1, on the reverse strand, counting down.
TTAAACTTTTAAATAGAAATGAAGGTACATTGTCAAGCAAGCAGACATTTCATTGACTTAACTAGTTTGGTTAGCTCAGGTAAAGAAACAGGAATAAATCTGACTTAAATAATGTGTCGGACTGGAGTCAGAACGGATGGAATGGAAGCTGAGGGAGAGATGCTAGATCTAACCTGATGGACTTTATTCACAAAGAAGGACAGGAAGTATTCAGTCTCCATCTGACTGAATCAGAACTGGTTTTGTCCTAACAGGACAGACATTGTCCAGAACAGATCGGCTGCGATCATGTAAAGTTTAAAGAATCAGCATCAATACTGGGAGTAAAGGCAACAAACAATTTTACTGAAGCACTCAGATTTATAAAACAAGAACTAACCAAATGGTGAACAGTAGATTGGAGGCACAGAAACAGACAAGCTGAAGAAAATACTGTAATGATGAGAAATGTAAATGCCCTCAGAACAAACATTGTTAATGTTCAAACCTATAACACAAGGTCCAGAACATGCCCCTTGGTGTGTGTGGGGCCATACATGCTGGATAAATGTAAAAGATTCCATGATGCAGGAAAAACTCCTGGAAAAGTGGTCTAAGTCATCATCAATGTGAATGTTAAAATCACCAATAATCACCAGTCTGGACAGCTTCACAGTGGAGGATTAAAAAGACACCAAACTCCTGAAGGAAGGACCAGTTTGGACCAGGAGGATGGTTACCACACTTTAATAAGCCATAGTTCAAAGGAAGAAAAACAGCCTGAATTTGTTAAACATCATAAAAACTGGTTTCCAAAAACTGCAGCCAGCCCCCCCACCTTGACCAGACGTCTTAGGCTGACTAATGAAGGAGTAGTCACTCACTCAGGCAGAGTTCAATCAGACATGAATAATCTGAGACTTTTGGTTAAACAGCGGAAATCCAGGTTTTAGTGAGAATTTAGTCATTCAACATGAGGGTTTATCGTTTATGGAGTGGGCATCTAAAAAGGCCATGCTCAGTGAGGTAGAAAAATGGTTACTCGCAGAATCTATCCAATCAGGGACTACTGCATCAAAGTTTGTAAACTTAGCTCTTTATTTTCTCAAATGCAAATGTCCTTAGTTTAAATATGGGGGCCACACCTTCCAAAAAGTTCCACTTTTGTCTCATCAGACAGAATATTTTCCCAGAATGCTTGGGGATCACACCAGGATGTTTTTTTGAAAATGTGAGATGAGTCATTGTGTTCTTATTGGTCAATAGTCAATTTCCCATAGATGCCATTTCCTTCTCATTGTTGAATCATACCCTTTGATTCCAACCTTAACCAAGTCAGGCATGCAGTGCTTTAGATGTTCTTCTGGGTTCTTTTGTTCTTACATTTCTGTAGAACAGAACATGATGTGTTACTTTTTGTGATTTTTAGCCTACGTCATGTTGTAAGACAGGTTCTAATTAAGCTATTTCTTACAGATCTGGCAGTAATCAGGCCTGGATGAGGGTAGTGAAACTGAACTCTAAATTATCTGATCATTCTATATATTGCATTTAAATCGTGACTTAACAAGGGGGTCAGTTACTTTTTCACATAATGCAGGTATTTGGTATTTACTTTATGTTTGTGTGATACTGAAATTTGTTTAATCATCTCAAACATTTGTGACAAAAGAGCGAAGCAATATAAATTTGTAAGGGGGCAAATACTTTTCCACAGCACAACTACTGTATATTATTGGGGCCTTATCTCATTTATTAAGGTGAGATTGAAAATGGACTTTGACTAATCAAAATTTGAACTTTTGAATGCAAGTCATGGATTTAGCTCCCTACTGTCTTACAAGGAGACTCACCAACAGAAAAAAGCAATTTGTGGTAGCATTACTGCACACAGCATGAGTAAGTCGCACATCTGTGAATACTGAAGAAAACGTACAGGTTTCAAAGGAACATATTACATATTTTTCACGTAAGGCTTTGCTTATTACATCAACACAATGCCAAACCACAGTCTGCAGATATTACCACAGTATGACTCCGTAGAGGAGGACTTCACATGCTATGCATCACAGTCAGAACTATTGTAGTTAAAGGTTTTAATCAATGCATGATTACATTAAAGACTCTTTTTTATAAATTGAACCAGATTAAACAGCATAAAAATCTGGTAAACATTTACTTTGTAACTGATGATTTCTTGTTAATACTGACCCATGTTTGCAAATTTAACACTTTTATAAGTAATACTTTTTCATTTCACATAAACTATATTTCTATTTTTAAAACTGTAGCAACAAACAAGGAAAGAAATTGGAATGGGAAAAGAGAGGGGAAAGGGATGAATCTCGTTGAGAAAACTACAAAAACAGAGATGGGAAAGAGTTGGCGATTGACGCATGGAGCGGCACGGCGGGTTGGGAGGGTTGGCGAGAGGTATAGTGTGACGTAATGGATGACAGAGTAGAGGGATTAGCTGAACGACAGAGATGAAGGGATGCTCTTTTGTGTCATCCATCCTCACCCTCACGCCGTCCATCATTCATCTGGAGCGTGGAGCGTGTGGCAGCTGTGGGTGCCAGCTGTGCGCAGCTGTACACGTGTGTAATCAATTTGTTTGCATACATTTCACTGTCTGTTTATGCACATGTGTGTATTGTAGGTATTAATATTCCTTCTGTCAGTCTGTCTGCATTAATGTGCACCATGTGTGGGTGTGTAAAGTGTGTTCATGTATGCGTGAAGTGTGCGTATTGTGAGTTTACTTCTGGTTGCCCATCTGGTGCTGCTATGCTGTGCCGCTCAGCCAGCTCTCTAATAGCTCCAATAAGCCTGTGGTTTGCTGCTTTGTACACACATACATGCACAGTTCTGTACACACTGGCATGAGTGCACACACACTCAAACACTTGACACAAACTTTTGCACACATACTTGTCTTGCTGTTATTCTTCTTCCAGGGGAAAGAGGCCGAAAAACGACCATTTATTTACTTTGAGCCGTGGGGCTGCGGCACCGCGGCCTGCCAGAACTAGAAAAACATTTGAAACAAGGAGTCAAAGTGCAAAACGGAGCAGGGAGTACTAAAGATAGGTGAGGAGCAGAAGAAGACAGAAGGAGGAATGGTGGTGTTTGGTCTAGTTGGTCAAGGAAACAAACTCGAGCAAAACTGAGAGAGGCTGAAATCAATCCAAGCTCTTAAAACCACAAACGGTCAGTAGAACTGATCTTTCAGGTGATTTTCAGTCTGGTTGCGTCTGATAAGACAAATCAGCGTTCGCCTCAAACATTTCAAGTATTCTGAGGCGTATTTATGTTTGTCCGGGTCCAAAGGAGCCCGACACAGCCTGCTCCTGGCCCAGCTGTTCAGGCTCCGCTCAGTAACAGAGTGTGTTTCCAGCTCACAGGGCCACGCTGGGTCCAGATCCAACAAACTGGGAACTTATTTACATTCTGGGGGGAAAAATACGCCTTTTCAAATACACCTAACAAGCCCTTTCTAGCCAGGGAAATATTCCTACACATGTAAACAGGACAAATTGTCAACTTTACTTTGACGTGATTTCTCTGGATGTGGTGGATTACGCTCCGATTCAAAGCTGGGCTGTTCCAGTTTATCCAATAAAACAGGTCTTTCTTCGACAAGATGTTTATTTGAATCCTACTGGGAAAAGCCAGGTGTTGCCAGTGTACACAGGCCTAATGTGGTTTAGGGAGTTTACCTCGGAGCGCATACTACAGGTGCCTGGAGGAGTGTACTGCAGCGCACGGACGATAAGATGCTGATACAGGGAGGCAAGTATGTGCCCCAAAATGCAACATATTGTAAGTCTGCATGAGATATGAATGACCCAATGGGGCTGACAAACACACACACACACACGCACACACACTGGTAGACAAGCTGCCTCTATGGTCTCAAGGTCGAGGTTGCCACAGTTACCTGCTTTCTCCTCCTGCTCTTTTTCATCCCTCTCTTTCCCTGCCCTGTCTTCTGGTAATCTGTTCCAGAGCATTGTGATCACATGGAAAAAAAACATAGCAAGTGCACATATTTCCCCCTTAGCCAAGAGAGAAAAACACAGAGCGGAGTGGGGTGAAGGAGGAGAGGGGGGGTCTGGGTGTGTGATGGGAGAGTAGAGAGAGGGAAAAAAAAAAGCGAAATAAACTGTTTATTCAAAGGCAGCGCTGAGCTCTTTTGTTGTGGTGGGGACCTGTCTTTTATTAGCAGCCTGAAAAGCCTTCAAAGGCTGAGAGACAGAGGACATGCCAACAGACGAGTGTATACAAGATGGAAAGAAGAGGTGGGGGGCAGAGAAAAGAGGGGACACGGTGAAAAGGTCTGAAGGTTTGGGGACATGATTGGCCTTGTAGAGGAGTTGATAGAGGGACCAACGCAGGAGGAATGGATCCAGATTTAGGGAAAGTCAGAACCTTTGATGATGTTTCATGTGTCTCTGAAGTGGAGGTTAAGAGAAGACTGATGGTTTTTATCAAATCTTGATAGCCTTAAAAAAAACCCATCTTGGCAGAGGATATTTGTTGTGTGTGTGTTCGGAGTTAAAACCACGTGAGGTTGGTTTGTCAGTGTGCCGTGTGGTAGCTGTTTGTGAGCATAAACTTACATGTGTGAGGGAGATGGATGTATTTAGAGATCACTTGGAGTGGCGAAAGAGACATTCCCTCATTGCGCAACTTCATCTCTTATCTCTGTTCTCACAGCAAACTGTTCCCACCTTCTTTCCTTCTCTCATTCCTTCTTTTCATCTCTCATTTTGTCAGATTTGAGCCTTCAGAGATGCAAACTTTCTCCCTTCTCACCCTGTTTTCCATGCAGTCAGTTTTGCAAAAGTGATGCAGTCGCTGCAGTCCAAATTTAAGACTTTATGTCCATGTGTTTGCACTCCCAATATGCTAATGATATATGCTCTGTGTGTGTGTCTGTGCTGTCTATTTTAGTGCTCAATTCTTATGCACAGTGACCGCTCTTGAAGCTGAATCAAAGTGTTCTGCTTTCAATAAGAGTCACAATCAGCAAAGTGGCAGCGAGCAATGACATCACTGCAGCTGGGTCCCCAGCTGGAGCACAGAAAGGATTTTGGGGTGTGTGTGTGCGTGTGCGAGTGAGTCTGCATGGATATATGCGTGCTATAGTTTATTTGTAATATGCATATTTCAGGATATTCGTAATTCGTGTGGTGGAGCAAAATGCAAGCAGGTTCAAAGCAAAGTGGAGCCTTTCCACGCAGAAATTGTGAGTGTGTGTGTGTGTGTGTGTAGGTAGGTATATGGTAGCTGAGAGTATAAGAGAGATTTCCAACCTCAGTTGTCTCCGTCAGCTTCTCTGCACATTCTGTGCTTTGTTTCTATTGGAGCAGACGGTGCTGCGGTGAGAAAAACAACAGGAATTTCATCTGTCATTGATTAAGCCCATTAACGGTGGTGTCTGATGTCTTTTACGCTCATTCCACACACACACACACACACACACCGACATGCAGCTGCACTTACAAATACACCCAGTTACACACACCCTTTCTCCCCCAGTACTCTGCATTGCTACCAAGACTACCATACAGTAAAAGACACAACATGGAATATTATCAAAATCCACACCATTAATGTGTGTGTGCGCGCGTGTGTTTGTGTGTGCATGTGTGTGTTTTTGTTGGGTGTGAATGGATTTTCACACGCTAAGTCATGCAAGCCGGAAAATACTGATCATAAACTTCTAACCAGCATGAAAAACTGACAACCCCACAAAGAGTCAACGTGCACACACACACACACAGACAGACACACAACACCAGAGAACACTCAAGCTACTGACTTGATCTGCAAGCATGCATGTGCACACACTCGCATGAACGAATGTGCTTTTTCAAACTTACACAAACAGGAAAAAAAAAAGAGTGACTGAAAACATTGAACTCGTGTGCAGCCAGACACACAAAACACACCGAACAAACGTCTGATGTTGTCACTCTGGTATTTACCACTGCACCGCTGTCATTTATAAGCCAGTCTCACTGCTTTGAATGAGGGAGCATTGTGATTTTAGCTGCGTGTTGAAAGTACAGCTCACATAATGTGACAGTTATTGGTTGAAAAACAAAAAGTGAAGAGATGTCTTCTCACAAAAAAAATCATCTTTTACTCTTTAAATCAGTCTGAAGTGCATTGTTACAAAAAAGTTGTACAATGATTATGTGACAAGGAACATTCATTTAGATATCCACTAATCCCATTGAGGCCCCTCCACCACTAACCAGGAGTCATATTCCTCTAGTTAAAAAGACTGTCAGATTGTGAATGTAGATTCAAGGAGAAGTGCTTTCTCAAGTGGAGGAGTCGAAGTATCTCGTAGTCTTGTTCGTGGGTGGGAGAAGGAGGGAGTGAGAAACCGACAGGTGGATAGGAATAACATCTGCAGTGATGCCGATGTTAAACCAGTCTTTTGTGGTGAAGAGAACGCTAAACCAAAAGGAAAAATGTTTAGATTTACCGGTCAATCTATGTTCCAACCCTTACCTATCATCATGAGCTTTGGATAATGACTGAAAGAACAAGGTCGCAAAAACAAGTGAGTCTACACTGCAGGGTGGTCAGGCTCAGCCCTATAGATAAGGTGAGGAGCTAAGATATCCGGGAGGAACTCAGAGTAGACATCAAGAGGAGCCAGCTGAGGTGGTTTGGGCATTTGGTCATGATGCCTCCTGTAAGGTGTTTTGGGCATAGATTTGGCATGGACAGAGGCGACATGTCCCCACTAATACCCAGTGATCACTGAATTTTCATCACCAATAATTCGATCCAAGGGTGCAGAAATAACACTGCATCCCCTGCAGTAATACATGCAGCCCAGCGGATCAGGTGCTGTGCTCAAACTGACCTGTGTCCAGGGTAAGGAGGCATACACCGATGGCACCTGCTCTGGGTCTGGATGTGGACTGGGCTGAACTGGCCATCGAGCATTTGCCCAGTGATGGTAACTGTGGGCCGGTCCAGACCGGGACTGATCACTTTAATCTGCACTTCCTGTTTTGGTACATGCCCAGGAACACCTTCAGGTGGAGCTGGTGGAGGTGGTTGGGGAAAGGATGGTCTGAGCCCTCCTGCGAGGTCTGCTGCACGCTCAGCCTGGATGAACGGAAGATGATGAAACAAGATGAGATGATGATTCATGATACTTCAAACATGATGATGCAGTCAGAAATATATATTTTAGTTGACAGTTTTAAGTGTTTGTAATTGTTTTACTAGTTGGAAAGAGAAAAAGCTTCCTGATTATTTGTACTCAACAACAATACAAGTAAGACAGTACATTTCGTAATGAATGGTTCATTTTTCTCATTTTGACTTTGGATAGTGGTGATAAGTAAACACAACCTCACTTTTATTTAGGTGGGTTAAAATTTGCATATCTAATGATTAAACTTTTTTGCAGTTGCCTCCTGTGATAGTTGGTAGGCATATTTAGCTGGGATGTATGGGAATATTTGAATGTCCTTGTTTACCATAAGAACTAAGATGCACATTTTTTAAGAGTTTCCAAAATGACTCCAAACATTTGATCCAAAAAATGTTTTAAATAAAGGCAACTGGACTTATTTTGGTTCTTTGAAGACGTTTCACTGCTTATCCGAGTAGCTTTATCAATTCTGTCTATAGTAAAGGAGAGAGAATCTTATGTGCTTATCTTCATGTTTCCTGATGTTTCATCATCTTCCATTCATCTGTCTGTGACAATGAAGATCAAGATAAGCACAGTTTATAAGATTCTCTCTCCTTTACTATAGACAGAGTTGATAAAGCTACTCGGATAAGCAGTGAAACGTCTTCAAAGAACCAAAATAAGTCCAGTTGCCTTTGGATTATAAAGACCTGGATGACTGAGAACCTTCACCAGCATACTCCAAACATTTGGTTTTCAATTTCCTGGCCTGATTTCTCGGGTCTCATTCTCAAGTAGCTGGAATTTTGAATAAGTTTTAAAAAACCTGTCACCAAATATCCCTGGAAAATAGTTTCATAGTTGTTAAGTGTCTGGGATCCATCTGGAATTCTTCATCGTTTAATTTTATGAGTCAAAGGGTGCAAGAAACGTGAGAAACTTTGGGAGGGGTTGTTGACCAAACTGCAACAAATTGAGACTTAATTTAGACAGTTTGTGATCAAATTGAACAAAAGAATTTGCATGATTGCATTTATGTGATACGACCTATTTGACCTGGCCACATACTAAACTCTTTGGAAAAGTGTCACACCTACAGTACAGTATATACCAAGTTAATGTGATTCCAACTGAAAACTTGCATTTTATAAAATGAACTTTTTATCTACAACTAGTCACTAACAGTCACAGTGAGGTGCTGGCTTCAGCTGCAATGAACATAAGAGTTTCCATTTTAGCTTTTCCATCCAACATGTACCAGTTTAAGTATTTTTACTCTCTGAAGACTACTTTTTCATTAGCCAGCTCAGTTGTCATCAAATTTTTAGGGTTCAAAAAAGTTCCGTCATAATTAAAGTTTCTTTTCCCCAACTGAGCTGAAAACAGGGCTACTGAAGAGAAGAGAATTACTCAACCAAGTGGTTGTCCACCAGCTGTCACTGCTTGATTTATACATTGCTTTTAGTGTAGAAGAAATGTGAAGTTATGTAGAAATGGAGTGTTCAAAACTAATTTATCATAACCACAATTCAATCCAATGTCAATATAGCTTTGAGTTTACACCAAAAAACACAAATTTAATCTGAACAAAAACATGTATGGTAAGCTTTTACAAGAGCTGAGGAATAGAATAGAATAGAATAGAATAGAATAGAATAGAATAGAATAGAATAGAATAGAATAGAATAGAATAGAATAGAATAGAATAGAAACACTGGAGCAGATCCGGAGTGGAGTCAGCAGCGTGGACCTGAGGGAATGGAGGAGCGATGAGGGACGGCAACCAGAAACCCGGAGAGTCATATTAGTGTGCAGGGCAACCAACACACACACGACCATACAGATACACAAACCAGGACATGTTCAAACACACGCACTCAGTGCTCACACGTACAGAAATTACACAGACATCACCTAAAAACAAAGCTTTGTTTCTGAGCGCTCACTCCCACAAATGACCATTAATCTCTCCTTATCTGAACATCTCCTTTAATGTTTTTCCTCTGGGTTTCCTTTTTCATCTTCCTCCTCCATCAAATTCCAAAGATCTGTCAAATTCCATATTTACATCACGGGAGACATCACCACATTCTGCTGTTTTCCAGAGGTCCTGCCCAGTTCAAGGTATTGCTCCAGAATCCTGTCAGTCGTTAAAACGCTTACAGCGGTGCGTGACTTCCCATCTGACTGTCACTTCTTATTTTTCACTGTCGTTCAAAATGTTTATGTGGGGAAAAAAAGCACAGGGATGTGGCACGATGATTGGATATTAGGTAAGAATCTCTCAATCTGAGCAGATTCCTGTACACAAACATAAACTCATAAACAAATCAAACTTGTGTCTGACAGAGGGCAGATGGGGGAGGCAGGTGGGTGACAGAAGTGTCAACAGGGGGGGGGGGGGGGGGAGTGTGAGAAAAGAAAGTAAAAGTGAGAAGAAAAGAAAAGAATAAAACACCAGGGGAGAGGAAGGAATCCTCAGGAGCACTTTTCTCGCACCAGTGGGACAAAAGGTTACAGCATGACGGGGTGGGTGTCAGGTGATGTGTGACAAGTCCAAATCACAGATGACATAATGGTGGGGGCCCGGATGAGGTCCGAACTGGGGTTTGGCTGAGAGCAAGGGCGGGGGCAGGCCGTGGCAGCGGCGTGGAGATGGGCCACGCTAGGCCGGGCCGAGCTGGGCTGGGCTGAGACTGGGCAGCAGGGGGCTACCCTGCAGGCTCCTCCATATGGAACGTGTTAGCCTAGCGATTGCTAATGAAATGCAGGCTGACGTCAGGCAGACACCCACCCATTGTTTTGCTGCTTAATTTGTTATAATATTTGTCTTACAAATGAGGACACAGAGAGAGTAAGAGGCTTTGACTTTTAGTGGGGAAAAAACCTGCAGAAGGATTCTAAAGGTAAGGCTTCAGACAGTTCTGGGTTCTGCTTTTACTGCATAAGTCAGGAAAAGCTACAGGTCTTAGCATCAGTGCCAGAGGAGCCAAGGCCTCATCTGTAAGTGGAAGTAAGTAGCACAGCTGGATGCTCTGCAAAGGGCGGGACGAGTATCTGCTAAATGCATGTGGAAGTTTTTAACATCAACAAACATTTCTGCAATATTTGTTTTAGGAATGCATCTTTCAAGTTTACTATCACATCTGTTTGTCTGTTTAATGCATCCTCGTTTATGCTCTCACAGTAAGAGTAACAAACTTTTATCCATTTGCTCTCCAACGTACGGAGAAGTCTTCCCAAAATGGGCACATCAAGTTTAGGAATGCTTTTGTTATTCCAAGAGGAGCTGTGCTGTAATTGACCACCTGGGCATCTGGCAGGAGGCAGAGAGAAGGGGATAAAAAAGAACGAAGGAGGTGTGAGTGGAAAGACTGAAAGAAACAACAAAACAAAAGTGAACAAACTGAAGAAAGACAAGAAAGAAAAGGCATGAATGGTGGAAAAGTTTGAGCCTTGCCTCCATTCTTTCACTCTGACATGTCAATTCTGAGGCGCTTTATTGGCATGAGTAATGATGGGAGGTGTTGCCAGGGTAATTACATAGCACATTAAAGGGTTTCATAAACATTACAGTTCCTCCTCTGCTCGGTGGCAAGGCTAAAGGGGAGAGGAAGAGGAAAAAAATCTGAATGGGCAAACCGGACACGGCCAGAAGGAGCAGAAGCAGCACAACAGGGAGCAGAAAGGAAGATGGAATGGTAAAGGGCACTAACCAGGGAGGAGGAGGAGGAGGAGGAGGAAGGGATGACAGTAGTGAAAGTTACCATGCTCATGGATTCCATCGCTGAGCGCCTGAACATGAAACAGGAAGAAAAAAAACCAACGTGCCGGACCTGCGTCCAACACAAACCACAGCTGCGATTCACATCACAGTGCATGGAAAGTGACAGGATAACTCTCTCTCTCTCTCTCTCTCTCTCTCTCTCTCTCTCTCTCACACACACACGGACATAAAACACACACAAACACGAGTCTGTGCATACTGTTGTTGACACGTTTTTTGCACATACCCAGGAATCATTCACACTGCAGCCGCAGATCCCACACACTCAGCTGCACACGGTCTGTCGCTGAGGTTCACGACACACACACACACTCAACCAAACACACAACCGCAAGGACCATAATTAAACAAACATCCACCCAGTTGCTGAGCATTGCATATTTATGTACAACCTCATTGGTCAAAAGCAATTAACTTATACATGTGCTAAAAGCTCCAAACCCCGGCCCCGCAGCGCCACGCCTGCTCCTAATCGACATCACGCAGGTTTTTCTGTGTTTACCCCGTAGTGTTGCAACATCTGGCTTCAGTTTTGCACATCTAAATGTCAAAAGTAATACTTGCATTGTCCCTGTTGTTGATGAAACCCATGTCTGTCTCTGCTTTAGCTTTATTGGGATGTTCAGAGGGTCTTGAATAGTTGGCCCCGGTCACGAGGTTCTGTCAGAAGTTTTTGATGAGATTGATTTATGTACCAGGTGCAGAAGGACAGTGCCTTCCAAGTTTGACGTCTTTATGATTTTAGCACACGGCTTTATTGATGTAAAATGTCCAAACTTCCAACAAATGGCCTTGCCAGGGGGCCCATAGGCAAAGATGAGACAGCGCTGCTGCTGGATGACATATATTTTTGGATGTTAGGAAAGGATTTAGCTTTTTTGTTCAAATGAAAGCAGCAGATGTTTGGTATTATTAACCACTTTAGCGAAGCTCACCCACAACAATGACAATAAAGTGCTGCAGTCGCTGAATAAATTACATTTTGAAGTTGTATGTGCTCTGCTAAGAATGCAGGTGTAGACAGAGGAGGCACGATTCGTTCTAAAAGTGGGATTTGGACCGAGCTAGATTGCTTGAATAATTACCCTGACATGTATCCAAAGCAGCATCAAACCCTCCAACATGAAAGTGTCAAAGTAAAGTTATTCCAGTGCTTTAGCTGGACTATGTATAGAGACAACAGCTGCAATGGATTCCGGGATGAAGCAGAGTAAACGTTCACATTTGCTGGATTAATCTTGCAAAGCGAAAGAAGGGAGCTGGCTGTGCACCACCAACATCGCCGCTAATAAAAACAATATTTTGCTTTTCTCTTCATCTCATCCAAGGCTCACTATTGCCCTCCGTTAATTGATTCCTGCTCTCACTTAGCTGCAGCTGTCGATTCTCTCATCTTGCAGACGCGAACAAGTGGCAAACAGGTTCTCATTTCAAAGCCGAGCACACTGTACACATTCCTTGACTTCGCGTGGGCCCCCCCTGTCATCAAAGGGGCTTTATTAAGTGTCTCATACATTTACACATTGGGGAACAGTTTAAACTTGGCCCGTGATTAACGGAGTAGGGATATCTATCCCAGAAACCAATGTTAGGCTGACATCTCAACATCTGATGTGGAGTTTAGGGTTCATGTCTGCAGGTATTAATCAAAACCACAAGCCTCCTTCTCCATCCAGAGATCCCACGTACACACACGGGTTTCTGGTCCCAACACCCATCCAAACAACTCAAAGCTTATACACAAACCTAATTGGACACGATCCACTGCACTTGACACATCTGAAAGCTCCAAATCTGAACTTGGTGTCACCAGAATGATGGATTGCATTTAGGCTGTTGAAAGTTTTCAGAATTTCAAACACTTCAGAGGACACAGCGGGGGGAAGGATGTTGCCTGTCTGCCAACTTATCTCTGACAGCATCTGAAACAAGCCATTTTTAAAACTTGACATCTTATCCACACCTCCACACATGCATGCACAACTGTGTTAATGAGTCAACAACTGGCCCACAGCTTAGACTCTCTGAGCTCCGCGCTGGGTTGTACTCCAGTCACCCGAAACACAGAGTCACGCATGATGACCTCGGGGTCAGGCCATAATGCCCTCATATAATGAGAGTGCTGTTTGGGGATTTGTTGAGGCTCTGATAGAGAAAAGGGCGGGCACACGCAATGCACCCTGGGTCTTTGTCTGGGTGCTGATGGTATTGACAAGCGCTGATCGATGTTAATTGCTAAACCGAATGGCCATATTGACCCGGCTCCCCAGATGAAGAAGGCCCAGTCAAAGAGAAGGAAATACAAAAAGGGAAAGAGATGGGCCCAGACCTACAGCAGATGCTGGGCTGTAGACAAACACCAAACACACACACACACACACACACACACGTCTTATTCACTTAATGAGTCTATGCACATAAAGGCATCCCGTCCATCAATGTCAACTATACACAACAGAGGGTGTATGCGAAATAATGTGCAAGGTGTCCTGGTGTGTATGTGTGGCTTTGGAGTGGTGGTTGTCATACAGATACAAAGTCAGTCTGCATGAAAGGAGGACGGGTTTGGAGAAAAGGGAAAGGGGACATTCATGAGTAGACTTGAGTTTGTGTGTGTGTGTGTGTGTGTGTGTGTGTGTGTGTGTGTGTGTCTGTGTGTGTGTGTCTTGCTAAGGATCAATAGGCAAAAGCTGCAGAGGCAAAGACATGAGCAATCAATATGCTCGCTGCAAGCAGAGGGAGGGACAGGGGGAGCAGATAAAAAAAGTCCATGGAGATTAAAAAGATAAATAGAGTGGACAGAAAATGAACGAGGGAATGAGAGATGAAAAGAGAGTTTTATGTGTGGTTTTTAAAAATATGTAAGTTTATTTATTTCTAAAATGTTCATCCTTATACCCAGTTAGATTAGCAGTAAGGGAATTGGTCACTCTCATGACTTGAGACTTTAGCTCTTTAATTATCATGATTTTTTTTACATCTGAATATCAAAAATGCATCAGAAAGTTAGTTATGTTACACATTGTCTAGAGCAAGACACCAGTCCTCCAACTGTCTCCTGGATGTCATCAAAAGGGCTGAATGTGCTCATCAGGGATTGGTCAAATGAGCACAGAGTCCACTAAATTGTACTGAGGTTATATATACGTATATGTGGCCACACAAACGTTTTCCCATCCCCTACCGCTGTATTTAATGACCACTTTATTTGATGCACCTACTGAGGTGGAACTTCCTTTTCCCCTCAGAACTGCCCATTAATCTACCGTATTTGTTCAATAGATTCAACAAGGTGTTGGAAACATTCCTCACAGATTTTCTTCCAGCTGCACATCCAAAGAAAAATAAATGCAAAAAAGTGACAGGCCCAGATCCACCACATCCCAAAGGCTCTGAGATCTGGTGACTGTGGAGGCTGATGGAGTCCAGCGGCCTCATTGTCAGGTTTAAGATGAATTATCCTGCTGGAAGTAGCATCAGAAGATGAGTCCACTGTGGTCATAAAGGGATGGACATGTTCAGCAACAATACCCCGGTAGTTTAAATGTTTAAAAAAGTTCATTTTGTGCTGAAAATTGAACAGAAAAAGCCAAAAGGAGATGGTGATGCAAACAGCTGTGGTAGAATTACAGAACAACAACAATGGACACCAGACCAGAACAATGACTACAATTTTGACAGACGAGAAGACTGGGATGATGATAACAACACTCAGCAGTCTTCTTTTCATCTGCGTAAATGGTCCAGAGGTGAAGTTTTACCTGCAGAAGAAAATTACCGGTATGCGGAGTGGAGAGGGCTGACAAGGTGCTGCTGACGGGTAAAAAGGTTTTTAAAGAGTAGAGAGCTTACCCCAAAAACTGTTCTGCTCTAACACTGGATAAGTCAAGTGAATTTGTTTCTATACATTTTAACTATAATATATTTGGTCTTATCTTAAAGTTTTGTATTTTAAAAATGTATCTTAATAGGGAACAATCATATGGTTCTATGTTGATAATATTAATCTGGGGAACACTTTACTGACTCTCCTATTTTGTTTTGATTTTCATATTTTTCTGTCAGTTTCCAAAAGTGCATAGCATACACAAGCCTGTATGAAAAGTTAAAGACCCCCGTCTGCTTTTTTCACAAATCACAGACTGGATGGATCCATGCCTTCATGTTGAAGAGACCAAATTCTAACCTGACTGTCTGAATCTTGAACCTGAAATTGAGTCTCTTCTGTCCAGAAAACATTTTTCTGGTTTCTTATTGTACCGTTTGGGGTGAGTCTGTGTGAATACCCTGTTTCCTGTTCCGACAGGAGAAACACCTGGTGGTCTTCTGCTGCTGTAGTCCATCTGCTTCAAGGTTGAACATGCTGTGTGTTCGTGGTGTTCTAATTGGTTGCAATGGCTCAAACCAGTCTGCCCATTCTTCTTTGACCTTTGACATCAACAAGACATTTTCATCCAAAACTGCTGCTAACTGGATATTTTCTCTCTTTTTTTGGACCATTCTCTAAGCCTTAAAGATGGTTGTGACAATCCCAGTAGATCAGCAGGTTCTGAAACACTCAGACCAGCCTGTCTCATACCAACAACCATACCACCTCATAGTCCTTTAAATCTAATTTCTTCTCCATTCTGATTCTGGGTTTGAAGTCATCTAGGTGCACTGAATGGCATTTTTGGCTGATTCAATATTTGCAATAACAAGCAATAGACCAGGAGTAATACAGTATAAATGTTACCATATTTAACATAAGCTTAAATGATCTCTTAGGATTACCTTGTACAAATCTTCACCACATACTGATAGCCCCAACAGATCCATCCCAGTTCAGCTTCTCTTCTTTCTATTTTTTTCTTTTACTCCAAGATGTGTAGTAGTCCCCTCTCTGAACCCTCACATCTGAGCTTAAAAATACCAGACAGGCCCATACCTCATCACCAGAATGCGGTTCAAATCCCTCTCCACAACATTTACACTCATGTCCCTTGCAGCGTTGCGGTGTGCGGTGAAAAAGCACCCAGACACAGGTGCAAAGATGGAGCTGGAGCCAGGAGAAGGGGGAAGAAGGCCAGGGGCTTGTCTATAGTGCATGACTGGAAAGGCATTCAACCACAATGCCCCTACCCAGCCCTGCTCAACCCTGTTGCAGCCAGGTTTGTGTGTGCGTGCGTGTGTGTGTGTGTGTGTGTGTGTGTGTGTGTGTGTGTGTGTGTGTGTGTGTGTGTGTGTGTGTGTGTGTTATGTTTGTGTGATCTGATGTTGAAAAGAATAAGCTCGCATTTTGAGCCAAGATAACACACTCTCACACACTTTTACTTGTTATTCTTTCTGTTTTTGACAGTCTCTCTCTCTTTCTCTCTCTCTTCTCTGTGTATGTGTGTGTGTGTGTGTGTGTGTGTGTGTGAGAATGAAAGGTATGGCAGGAGTGCTGTGTTGGCTTGGCTGACCGTCTGCGGTTGTGCGGCGGTGAGAGGGAGTTTTTTGGGAGCGCAGAGCGGGCGTTGCTGCCGAAATCCCTGAGAAATGTTCGTTTTGGATCCGTGTCCGTGCTTACATACCGCCCTCCCGAACGTCTTTCACTGCGCTGCTCACTTCACCCTCTTAAGGTTTAACTTAAAAGTTATGAAAGGGGTGGGGGGTGTGGGTTTGAGAGTTAAAATGCATCACTTGACGGTTGTGTGCGCGCGCATTTTCTCTTCCAATGATTCCGAGCTGCAAGGAGGAGGAGGAGGAGGGGGGGGGGTTATCTTTAGAGGAGGATAACAGACCTTAATGACATAAATTCACCTGACATTTTAGAAAGAGTTCCTTTATTTTAAGCTGTTCTGACTCGAGAACGCATCTGTTCTGAAACGCGCTTCTTCTTTTTTTTCCTTCCCCTGCAGCTGAATTAATGTCGGTGCCATGACATCATTCTCATTGTTTCCATGCATTTTCCTTGTTTCAGGAATGACCAGAAACTCGAGCCAAAAACAAGACAGAGAAACGCAAAATTCCCTCCACAAAAAAAAAAGAGTGTCTGGCTTCAAATAATTAATGAAACAAGTTAAGTTTGCGTTGTGACATCACCTCACTTCATTAACAGATGTTTTCACATTTTTGTGCAGCGCGCAAGTTTGGTCAGCATCTTGTAAATCCCATTTTGATCCAATAAGTGTGTGTGTGCGCGCGCGCGTGTGAGAGAGAGAGAGAGAGAGAGAGAGAGAGAGAGGGAGATCGAGAGCTGAGAGGGAGGGAGGGAGGGGAGGAGAGGCGGGAGGGAGGGAGGATTGATCCGCGTCTGTTAAAATCTTGTTCTGGTTTTTCTTGGAGTGAGGTCTGTGCCTGCCGACGCGCCTCTCCTGCGCAGCCCCCCTCAAGAAGAGCTGCTTTTTCTCCCTTTTTTTAAAAAAAAAAAAAAGAAAAGAAACCTTGGAATTTTTTTTTTTTTTTTGAAAAGGAGAAGGATCTGCATAATACCAGTGAAGTGGATAAAAGCGCACGGCTGGGTTCTTTTTGCGTCCTCTCTTGCGTTTTCTCCTCTGGTGTCTGAATGAAACAGATATATGGGGGAGCAGACTCAGCTCCGGGGGGGTCGATCTGTCAGCGGGACTTTGAGTAAACACGTCTTGCTTTAACTTTTAATATATTAATAATTATTATTATTTCTCCTCAACCTGGTGAGCGCCTCTCACTCAGCTCTTCTTGCACCGCAAAGTTCGTTTTTCTCGGAACCAAGAGACTTTTCCCCCCTCTCCCCCCCCCCCTCACTTTCAGAGAAACTGCCTAAACTTTCTACGTTTTTAAAAAAATAAATAAAAAGATCGGATTGCATTTTTTTTTCCTCCTTGAAACATTCTGGAGGTGATGTCATCGTGCTGTGTTTTGGCAGGTATATTGTGCGGAGAGAACGCAGGGAGGACCGCTGCCGCCGGACGCCAGAAGCAGCGGCTGTAGGGGAGCGGGGGAGTCCGGAAAATCAGGTGCAAAGTGCGGCGTGTCATTTCCTCGCTGTGTCGCGGGTGGCTGAGTCTGCCACCCAGTCGCAGCTGTTCCCATCCTCCCCAGCCACCCCTCCCTCCCTCCATCCTCCCCTCCTATTCCAAAATCAGCTCCTGAGCTGGACCACATCGGGACTTTATCACCCGCTCTCTCAAACACTGTCGGCCGCTGTCACCTGAGCTACAGACCCGCGGCGTGGAGGCGCAGACATGACCGAGGTCGTCTTGCGTCCTGCGCCCGCAGAGCCTCCCTCTCCAGGTTATTTGAACCATCAGCAGGTAGCCCGACTCCAAGAGCCTCCAACCACGCGCTGCTGGGACTAAACCTGCCGTTCCGTGCCGGGATAAAGACTGTGTTATCATCTCACTGAGCCCGTTATCCGTTTGGAGCCCCGACTGCTGCGCTGGAACGTTACGCACTGGATTACGCACACGCCGCATCTGTTGGCGGGGTTACGCGTCGCGCCGGGGGTCAGAAAGGGTCGATTGGTATTGGCTGTTTGTGAAGCGTGAACGCGCTTTCACCTGTTCCTCTCCCCCCCCCC
>SSNR01000163.1:833543-886436 GCA_006937965.1 Callopanchax toddi | reverse complement strand
GCTTCACAGCCCATCTTGCCCGAACCTGCACGTTAAGCCACACCGGGAGGACCGGGGTGGGGGGGTGGGGGGGGACACGCCGATGCTCACAGGAGTGACCTCTGACTCTTTGGCTCTGGACCGCATCCATCAGATTCACGACTCAGAGAGGGACTCTCCGGACTGTCGGACTGGCTCACACCGAGCGAGGACACTGTCTCTGGGACAAACTCCATAGTGGAGGGGGGAAGCAATGCGGTCCCTTCTTTCCACGTTGACCGTCTTGTAAGTCACTTTTTTTTCATGTAAGCTCACTTCTCTACTCAGGTTATCTGTTCGTTTATTTAAAAGTCTGGGGGCTGCAGATGAAGAAGATGAAGATGAAGGTTGCAATGTCAACCGATTACATCAGTCCCTGCAGAAAACATGCGGTGGAAAGGGTCTGTTATGATTGGCTGACAGTTCAGGGTCACTGGGTCAGAGTAAGGGTCATGTTACTCATAAAACCCACCATAAACATCTCCATCACCATCTGCACTTACTTCAGACAGGGCTTAGAAATAGTCATTCTCCTGTTGCCAAGAAAATGTGCTTTTCCTCGTGAAAATATTTCAGAAGTTGAGTCAAATAACAGAGTTTTTATCAAGTGGAATAGAAAACTGTTCAGGTGCCAAATCTAAGGGAGGAGGAGATGGATTCAGGGGTCTTGCCCGTTTGAGGTGTGTCTTCTTAAAAGCCAAAGGATTTATTTTCCTTCCTTTGTGTCTGTTGTTCTTCTCCCAGATGGCAGTCATCTCTAGATACTTCTCATTCCTTGCACAACCTGAACAGGGTGTGTGCTGCTGCTGCTGCTGCTTGTGTCTCCCTGCCTTCCCCTCTTTTCCCTCACCCTCTCTCTTACCTAACTGTCTACATCTGTCTTCCTCTCCTGCCCGTTTACCACGTTTCTTTCGTAGTTTTTCATACTAGTTTGGATATAAAAGTAGGAGTTAATAACCGGTGATTGATGGCACCCCTGGCATCTTTAGGAGACCACTCTGCCTGTTTAGTCTGCTGCTTTTGCTTTAGGTCTCCCAGTGCCAATCATCTCTACATTTATTTCCATCTCACCTATCAGTAAAACCGCATCGGCTTCTCTTCCTGCTGTTTTACCATCTTGATGGTAGTTTTTTTTTCCAGGTTAGGTTTCTTTTAGTCACAACAACCTGTTAACACTTTTTTTTTTTGTTAAAGCCACATCCTGATTTCTCTGCTTTCCTAACCTTTGCTGCATCACGGGTCATAATGCTGCTCACAGTCCACCCCCCTGTGATCTAAAACAAGGCCTGCTTGCAGAATGTTTGAAACTCTTGAACTGTGCAGAAGCTCAGCACTCCAGCATTGGCGTACCACGTTAACCACCGCTACACACGGCTGAAACCGCCGCTCCGTGCTGAGTCCCACAGGTCGACCGCTCTCACTCCACGCCGTTGCCCAGTCCGCAGTGCTGAGGCCTCCTTGTCTAACCACAGCCTCCATATGGTTGATCTTCTGGGATGCAGGTTTATGATGTCAGATGGCTGCTTGTTTTGGCAGCCGGCCTGGGCACACCGGGCTTTCCCTCTCTCCATACCTCCTTCTGCCTTTATTCTCCCAGACTTTTTACTCTGCACTCTCTTATTTTCTCATTTTCTCATCCCCCACCCCCCTTCACCACCACTGGCCGATCTGATCCCGTCTCCCTCTTTCCTCTCTCCTTCTTTTTCTCTCTGTAGCTGGCATAATACGGAGTGTCTGTGGTTTTTGTGGGAGCGGGGGAATCCAGCACTGAGGCACTTTTCCTACAGCGTCCTCGGCAGCAGTGCAGCCATGGTGTTTTAACAGCTGAGAGTCCTCACAACGCACAGGCGCTCTGGGTTCTTTTTTTCGGCTGCGCAGGCAAAATCTGAGGGCCAACGCTCTGCTGTATTTCCCAGGATGTCTGCATCTATTAGGATGAATCAGGAGCCAACACACCAGCTATGGAAGATAAATGTTGAGACAGGAGGGGAGAAAAATGAGAGGAAACAAGAGGGCTGTGATGGCACATGTGTGTGAGTCAGTCAGGCAGTGACATGTGTTACAATGTTCAGGAGTTAGCCACCTCCCCTTTCCATTATTTGTCTTTTTGTCTACTTCTCACATCTCTCCTCACCCTGTGGTCACACCTCTGTCTTTAATTTGATCACTTTCTCTCCTCCGTCCATCGAGATGCATAACCCCAGTGTTTTTCTGACCCCATCTCTTCCACCTCACATCTGTACGTCTGCCACTTCATTCAGATTTTATTTTCTGCTCCTTTTATTTTTCCATCAGCCCTCTTCGACCTCAGCTCTCCTCTATTTATTCTTACATCACCTTCTTCTTCAGTGTTCTGTACCTCTCAGTCCACCTTCCTTTTCTCTTGGCTATCTCCCTCTCTCAGCACGTCTTTGCCTCGGCCCAGCTGTCAGCTGTCTGCTCCTCCCGTACACACACACATTCACCCTGCACACATCTTCACATCTGTACCCATGACGGTGTGGAGGAGTCGCCTCGCTAACCCTAAACATAAAGAAAGATTGGAGGCAGGGAACGGTAGGGGAAAGGTAGAACGGACAGAAAGACGAGGAGAGAGAGAGAGAGAGAGATAACAGGGACTGCAAGCCAGGGAAACGGAGAGAAAAGGCATGCTGAAAGATAGCAAAAGATGAGGTGAAGAAAGACAAAATTCATAGAATTACTTTTCAGCCCACACACTTGGTTCTGAACTTCATCAAGTGTTCAGCCACTAATTCAGAGCTGTTCAAGGACTGCCAAGGAAGGTTTTGCAATGCAATTACTCCCCTACTAAAGCCGTAAATAACATGTGATACATTCAAGGTGAAGGTCTACATGTCAATTAAGCAATGCAATAGTGAGATAAATGCTCATTTTAAATGTAACCAGCTGTTTCCTCCAAAACGTATCTACAAGTTGAACTCTATGGATGATTTATATGAAAGACCTGCGTCTTCTCATTCAGACAGTGATTAATAATTCTGTGTACTAAGCCGCCACAGATGGATTCTTCCATAAACTGTTTTTCCACACGTCTAAGGAGCTCACATTCCCACTTATTCAGAGCATCCCTAAATGCAAAACCACAATCCACTGCACTCAAAAGCCACATCACAGCTGAGTGAACACCTGTAGTCCAGTCCAGCTGTCTACATACGCGGAGCAGCCAAATGAGTCAGCCCATTTCCTCAGATGTCCGAACCAAAGCATGTTTGCCATTTCTTCGTGGTCCGGCTGGGTCATTTGCAGGCCAGATTTTGGTGTGGCAAATGTCAAAGACGGGTCAGCGAGCGTGTTCAGACAGGAGGCTGGTGGCGTTACTATAAACATCGCTCTGGGTGTTGTCTGTCTTCCGATTCCTGGACATGTGCCGGTCTGTACGTCAAGTGGCTGTGCCAATCTCACGCCCAGCACTGTGAAAAATCACCCAAGAAGGAAATGAGATGTAGAACAGAGAGAGAGAGCAGAGGAAAAGAAAGAAATGGAAATGATGGTGTCATGCCCAACTCTTCCAACATTCAATATGTCTAAAGTCATCTGTTTCTGCTTTTTCCAGATGTATCCAGATGTTGCTGGTGATGTGCAATCCATTGCAGGTGAGGGCCTGAATGGATGCCAGAGAGGGATTCTTTTTGTAGCATAAAGGACGAGTTGTATATTGGTTTTATATGCCGTCCGTCAAATATACTCAGATTTCTCTGCCAAACTCCGGATGTGCTTGTGGGTGTCCCAGCAGGTACTTGGTGTAGATGGAGTCAACTTCAGCGTGCACGTGGAGAACCAGACACAGGTGCGAGACACCATGAGTCGGAGACACCACCGGGTCTACCAGCTCTACAGCCGCACCAGTGGCAAGCACGTCCAGGTGTTGGGACGCAGGATCAGTGCCAGGGGAGAGGACGGAGACAAATATGGTAAGACACAAACACACACGTACAGTGGAAACCAAGACTTTCGAATCATAAATGTGTGAGATGCTCACTAGTGCATACATGCACACCATCTAATGGGGACAAGGACTTAAAGGTTGACCAAGTGCATGCATGAATAAAGACAAAATGCAACCGTGCAGACACACACACACAAAAGCACACACACGAACAGCAGGCCTCCCCAGGCTTTGGCAAAGGGGCAGTGGAGCTTGTCTGGGGAGTACAAAGACCTCATCGACTGGCTGCTGACTCAATGATTCACAAGAGAGCAAAAGACAGAGACCGAAAGAAAAGGTGGTACTGAAAGAAAAACATAAAGCATGTGAGTTAAAGGAAAACGCCTGGCAGGTAGAGTGTTAGAAACTCATCTTCTTCATCGATCCTCATATTGATTTTTCATCCTTCCTGTTGTCTCTTCTGGATTTCAAACAGCAGGCGTCTTCTCCCTCCCTCCATCCATCCTCCGACACTCCATCCCCCACTTCCTCTTCACACTAAGAGAGTAACGATGGCTAACCAATTCTTAAACCACACAGGATTAATGGAGGGAGGAAAAATGAAAAGAAAAGCTGTAAATCTATAAAAAAATTAAATAAAAATCCTGAATGTGTCACATCCTTTTCATTTACGAGCCTCTCAGGTCACTAACGTGTCACTTCATGTCTAACATCAGACCACAGGTGGAGAGAAAGGTTTGGTTTTAATTTTAAAAAATGACAAATTTACCTAAAGCTGATCAGTTATTTCAACATTTCAACCTGAAGCAAGTGCAGATCTGTGGAAGCATGAAGTGGAAGAGCAGACATGAGATGAGAGGAGTTGGGGGAAGAGAGATGAAGAGGGCAAGAGAGGGAGGGAGGTATTGATTTCTTCTGACCCCTTTGTTGACTAAGGTCATGTAGAAACCATTTTAGGGATTTATTTTTAAACAGGCACAACTGCTCTCCAAATATGTGCAGTTAGTGAAGCGGAAGCCTTCTACCTGGAAGGATGAACAACACGCATCACACACACCATCCTCACACGCAGGAGCACACACACCTTAAAACAACATGATCTGAGTGTTTTCCTGCTCCCTTCAGCCTACTGAGCTACCTCTCTCTTTTTTTTCTTCATTATTTTACAAGACAGTCAGCAGACCTCACATCCATGTGTGTGATCAGCCTTATCTGACAGCCATCTGTGTAGCCGAGGACATTTACATCTGCCTGGGATTTATTATCACAGTTAAAAGCAACTATGAATCTTATCTGGTTTTAAAGAGCTGGTTTAGATTTAATGCTGGCTGGTAATCTGAGCTTTTAGCGTGACACTGCTTGGCAGTCTGTCTGTCAGTGAGAGCTTGTTCTTTGCAGGCAACCTGGAACTATGCAAAGATCTAAGTGGTTATCTTTGACTTTCCGTGTTAATATACAGTTTATATTGTGTTTCTCGCCAAACGTGTGGCTCTAATGTCTGTCTGTTCCTCTGTTTGTCCCTTCACAAGCCCAGCTCGTAGTGGAGGCAGATACCTTCGGTAGCCAGGTGAGAATCCGAGGTAAAGAAACCAACTTCTACCTGTGCATGAACCGTCGAGGCAAGCTGGTAGGGAAGGTGAGCTCTCTTCTCCTCGTGTTTATAACATTTAAACATCTTACAGTCTCCTGACCTGCTTCTCTGTTCGCCTGTGGTTTCTCTACTCTCTCAGAAGGCCAGTAACCGAAGCGCTGACTGCGTCTTTGTGGAAATGGTCTTGGAAAATCACTACACAGCTCTGATGTCAGCACGCTACGCCGGCTGGTATGTTGGCTTCACAAAACGAGGGCGTCCTCGCCGCGGCCCCCACACGCTGCCCAACCAGCAGGATGTACACTTCATGAAACGGTTCCCGCCCGGGGAGCAGCCTGACCTCACCACACCCTTCCGCTTCACAACCGTCAGCAAGCGGGTCAAGAGGGTGCGTGCTACTGGGACCCGCTAGTCATGGCTAACGCTAGCACCCACTGTCTTGTTTTGAACCAAAGCCCTCACCTGAGCCTGCCAATGGCTAACCCAATCATCTCTTCTGTCGCACACGAATGAACTTCTCCCTTTGATGGGACACATATTGACCAGGAACAAGGTGAATCATTCATGAGGTTTAACTTTATGTGTTCTAATTTGCCACTACAAGCCCCAAGTTAGCGATCGTTCCTCTGTTCTTTTACTGGACCAACCGGGCGATAACTCGACTTATGCTGGGAGTCTTTTTGGACCTGCTTCTCTTCACGAAGCCAGAAACCACCACAGCGAATCTAGAGGCCAGGTGCTACAACGGCCTTGATTCTGCAGGTCCAAAAACCACAAGGCCTTCGTGTCTGCTGTTGAGGACCAGCTGGACAATGTCAAGCATGGTGTTACAGCTGGACCATGCAGAGAGAAGACAGATGGGGAAAAACTGAACAAGAGAGTGGGTGCTCAGCTTGAGGAAAAAGGGAAAGTTGGATGGCTTCAGAAGAATAATGAAGTGGACAACGAGACAAAGTGATCTGCACAGATCCAGTAGACATTAAACGGACTGTTGACATGTGACGCACTTATTTGTCTCGCTGCTTAAATGGTGGGAACCCATGAGACCTTTGGATGAAGGAAGACGATAAAAGGATGAATTGGGGACATTAGAGCGAATGTCAAAGATTAAATAAATGTTCTTAAGAGGGCAAAGAAAGTTGTGTGTGTGTGTGTGTGTGTGAGAGAGAGAGAGTGAGTGAGTGAAGCAAAATCACAAGGGGCTCTGGAAATGGACCATACAGTCCTCACCTAAACTCATGACAACTCACCACAGGGACTGAAGCTTTAAATAACTGGAATGTACAAAAACCAAGCTGCACCAAAATCAGTCAACCAACCTCTACAAAGCAAACCAAAGACAAACGGAGACCTTCTTTCTGATTCCTCCTCATTCTCTGCCTCCCCTGAGGACACTACATCCTCAGCTTTTAGGAGCAGAGGGTGATGACTGCAGGGCTGAGCCCAGAGGGGAGGGTGCCTTCTCAAACAGCATCACCATAGAAACGACCCAGGGGATGATGCTCCTGTGCGATACCGTGGATACAGAGTGCTGCTACCAGGACTTACAGTGGAACGATCCAAAGTCTCATCCAATCCATTCACACAGGAGTAAAAAATAAAGGGAACAATTTATTGAAAGTTATATATATATTATATATAAATATAAGAAGACAGAAACCTAAATAAGCAATCTTACTATGATGGTTACTATAATTATTACGATAAAATTATTTCATCTATTTATTTCAGCTCTGTGTGCAGCAGTCTTTCTTGACTCAGTAAACCTTACAGAAACATTTCGTGTCTCACTGACTTTTTTTTTTCCCTCAGCAGCTTTAATCACCACCTGCTCTTCTCATCTCAACGTTGAAAGAAATTTGATTTCCTCTGATCAAACTATTTTATTAATTGATAAATCACATAGCAAAACAGGGACTTGGTCATTTATATTTCACCAAAATGCCAAACATTGGCAGGTTCCAGCTGGTGTAACACGGTGTTCTGGTTGTTTATTTGTTTATGTCGTCAGGAATTAGGAAAGTTGGACTGCTGGAAAACAAATAAGTGGTCTCCAAACCTAACGTTCAAACATCAGGTTGGCAAAAATAAATTCAAATTTGATGCAATAAAAAATAAACTCATTAGAATTGTTTATGTACTAAAAAATATTTAGCACAAAACTGTGGGAAATTAATGAAAAAAACCTTTTAAATACAACATTAAGTTGGAATATTGTTTCTTGAATCAGGATCCACTCATTTTAATCAAATTATTTCAAATCTTTTATTTATTTAAATCCATTTTAAACATGGATACAGTGTGTAACTTTTCTAGATAAATGTATAATCTACTGCGATGGATTGTTGGGATATATATAAAAATGCCTGTTATATAATTGCATATTGACAAAAGGTCCAATTTACCAAATAAAAATTGAATTTTTATTGAAAAACTTATTAGGCTGATGATCTAAAAAAAAAAACCCCAAAACAAAACCCATGGTTCTTTAAGGACTTCCAAGCAAATTCCAAAGGTCAGAAGTAGATGTTTTTTTTCCCTATTTTCAAGGTGTAGGATTGAATTCATCAACTCACAGCATTATGTTGCATAAACTAAAAATTAAGAAGCCCAAGGATAAAGCCTTGAGGGACACAAGAATTAAACGTGATTTTAAATTCTTGTCAGCAGACAGAAACTGAAATTTCTAAGTTGCTACCAATTTTGAATTTGCAACTCAATGAAAAGGTTTTAAGAAACTGGAGAATCAGTCGCAAAGAAACAAATCATCATGCCAAGGTTGCGAGCTGTTCAGTGTTTAGTTTATTGCGGTGACTTTTGTAGTTGCTCTTCCTTTTCTCTCCCTTCCTTTCATATCCTCCCCAGTGATGTCACAGCCAAATGACCCATTCTCATCAACAGACACCAACAGCTGATTCAGGGGGGAAACGTCATACTAAGTCCAAGACAACAGGAATCTGAACAGGGTGGTTTAAGGAGATACTGAGGCTGCTGTGAGGATAAAGAAGAGCGAGTTATGGGGGTGGGTGGGAGTGTTCTGGTACAAGCGGTTCACTTCTGGAACGTTGCTTCAGTTCCACTTGGGAATGATGGAAATATTCCGCGTAGCCAAAGCCCAGAGTGGAAGGTGTATGGTAATCATGTCGGGGGAAGGAATGCCAAATATGTGCGTGAGAACGGAGCTGTGACCTGAGAGCTGCAGGAATTATGGGCCAAAATCCCACAGACCCAGAGGAAGCACACACACCCATATCCAACACATACACACATCATATATTAATGGTGCTCCACCAAGCACAAATCCATCCCACATTGCTTATTCCCAGAATCTGAAACATTCTGCTACACAGAGGTAAACCTAGCAATAATGACGACACCATTCCCATGCACAAAACACGGTTTTCTTTACGTTTTGCTCTAAAATGTGACACCAAAGTCTCTCATTCAGCGTGTGTTGACAAGAACGAGTTTAAGATCTTCTGCAACAGGTTGATTAGACTCCAAACTTGGCAATCTGGCAGATTTATGAAAGGATAAATCCTGCTGTAGGGTAAAGGTGGGCTTACACTGCCACCTGGTGGTCATTTCAAGAACAAAATTAATCAACAGGGCAAAAACTTATTTTCAGCAAACTTGTAAAAATTTCAACTCAAAGTTAAACAAACATTCTGGATCAGTTGTTATTTTAAGAGACTATGTTGGTACTTTAAAAAAATAATGCAATGAAATAAAGGCTAAACAGAATCTTTGACTCCCTTTAAGATTGTTAGAGTGGATATCCCCCCACAACATAAAAATAAATATAAATTTCAGTGATTTAGGCAAAAACTAGTTCACTGCTGCTTGAGAAAAATTGTGTATTGCAACTACACATCACAAAAAGAGGCTTAAAAAACAACAATCCACTCACGCGCACAGTCAGCACAATTAAACACTCATTCGTGTTACAGTTGGCTCAACACTCCACCAATGTCAAGTACTTTATTCACAATAAGGTCATTTTCTTCTTTAAAAAATCATTTTAATATACAACACAATTTTTGACAAGACAACTCCGTTTACAGCTAAATTTGAGCTCTTGAATTCCAGCTTCTCTCATAACCAAAGCAAGCACTTAGATGATGGGAGAGAAAGATGGCATGAAAGGGACAGATGAACACAGGTGGAAGTGAGAAGAAAGAATGAAGGGAGGAAAACGACAGGAAGAAGAGTATGGCAGTAGGAGGAAGGACTACGCTTATGATTTGTTTTTTCTTGTACTAAGAACCAAAAATACTCAAATAAAATTAGAAAATAACAGTAATAAAAACAGTAAGAAAGAGTTAAAGAGGAAAAAAAAAAAGCTGAGGTGTACCCGGATGCTGTATCCATGACAACCTCACATGCATGTCTGATGCTTCTGCTCTGTTCTGCCGTTTCACAAGTCCACATACACAAACACACACATCTTGAGTGTGTGCGCGCCCCATATTCCTAGCAAGTGTGCACCTCTGGAGGGGCTGTGACAGGGGAAAAAAAGGGGGAGTGGGGTTGGGGTTGGTGGAGAGAGAGAGAGGAGCGAGGAGGACTGAGAGGGAGCATGGACGCTATCCCCAAAATCTCCCTCCATCTCCCATCCTTCCCTTCTTTCCTAGAGCTGAGTAAAGAGTCTCTGCCTCCCACATCACAGCTCCAGTCATCCTCTGTCCAACTGTGCCACTGTTTGTCTATGTAATGTATATATAAATATAATCTATAAGCAATTCCATACCTGTGGAAACCTGTTTTGGCGGTGGGTTTGGAAAGTGAGGAGCAGAAGCTGCTTTACGTTTGAATCAAGGGGACAAAAAGGGAGCTTGTGACTTAGATCAGGCCTACATTAATACTGTCATTATTGTACTTTACAAAACATAAATTAGTAGTAGAAGGTGAACTTTCTGGGGGAGTTGCATTGGTTCTTTAGTAGGGAATCCTCATCGGTGTTGACCTGTATGTGTGTCACTGAACTGTCAGGCGTTGGGCACAAGCTCTAAGTCTGTCAGAACGGTTGGTGCGGAGGAGGGGGCTGAGATGGACAGAGAGATGACGAGGAGGAAGGAAATAAAAGATGGGCTCCTTTGCACGCAGATGCACCCATCAGCCAGTCAGCCCCGGATGTCCTCCAACAAAGAGTGAGCTGAATGGCGCCACCTAGAGGGGGAACGCAAAGGAATTCAAAGATCTATTCAGCAAATCCCAACGATATCATGACAGGTTTATACAGATGCATACCTGCTATCTAGAAATGTAAGTGTAGGTGCGGGAAGGAGACCGTCCCTCTGACTGGCCATTAGGTGAGACGTTCAGGAAGTCCCAGATCAGAATGGTGTCGTCATGAGAACTGCTGATGATCTGAAACTCATCAAACTGCAGGCGGAACACACGGCCAGAGTGCTCCTGAAAACATAAGATGTAGAAAAAAAAACATACTTTGTTTACAGGAAAAGAAAGACGATGAGAGATAATGGGGAAGTTATTTTTGCATGTTTTTCGGGGTAACGTAATCATTATTAATCAGTGTAGATATTAGGAATGGGACGAAATACCGTTTGGCGAAATTTCGCGATATAAAACGTGACGAAATGCATCGAGTTGAAAAAAATGAATCGCGAAATAAACACTAGATGGCGCTGCTGCGTGAGTAGTAGTAATGAGTAGTAGTAATGCAGGCAATTTAGGGTTGACATCGAGCATCAGCTGCTGAACAGAATCGGGTGATGTCCATGAAAAAAAAAAAAACGTGATCTGCCAAGACTGAACAAAGTATTTCACAGCTGATCATGCAGCCTGCAGACCCTCTGTGTGCAGCGTCGCGTCTCTCCCTCTCCTCCCTGCTGTCCCGGAGCACAGCGCCGGAAATGAAAGTGAAAGTATATCTGCCGAACTTTTACTCCATCAGAGTGATGTAAACTTTGCATCCTGCAACAAAAACTACCGTGGAAATACCGGAGGAAGTTCGTTAAAATACATCAACACGGTGGATTTAAAGGTGTTGGAGTGAGGTGAGTTTTCATGTCTCACTGCAGAAATCAACAGTCAGACACATCTACACTCACTCATCTATATGAGCCAGACGTCAGAACGCTGAACAAATAAACTGTAAAATAATTAAAGTCCTCCAGATGAGAAGCTGCTGGTTCAGCCCTCTAGGACCTGAAATGGCTGACCAATAAATGAACCTATTATTAGTAATAATAATAATAATAATCTGACAACACACAAAGTTGTGAGATTAATATTATTATTTTGCTTTTTCTGAACTATTTAATGTGGCTGCATGGTGGCGCAGTTGGTTAGCACTGTTGCCTCGCAGCAAGGAGGTCGTGGGTTCGCGTCCCGGCTCTGCGGCCTCTCTGCGTGGAGTTTGCATGTTCTCCCCGTGCATGCGTGGGTTTCCTCCGGGTACTCCGGTTTCCTCCCACAGTCCAAAGACATGACTGTCAGGTTAATTGGGCTGGTAAATTGTCCTTAGGTGTGAGTGGGTGTGTGGTTGTTTGTCTCGTTCGTCTCTGTGTGGCCCTGCGATGGACTGGCGACCTGTCCAGGGTGTCCCCCGCCTCTCGCCCCTTGACCGCTGGAGATAGGCACCGGCTGCCCCGCGACCCTCTGTGGAGGAATAAGCGGCTACAGAAAATGGATGGATGGATGGATGAACTATTTAATCAGCTTAGAGTTTTAATGTTTTAAATCTGTTTTATTGTTACTGACAGCAGCTAGACTGAAGTTTCAGATGACAGAACGCTGCAGCATGTTGGAGTAGATTCTCTGTCATCCTGGACATGATCATGTTCAGTTTGAATTGAAAACAGCTGAATTTTCCAGTTATTTTGAAGACTCATTGTCTCCCATTAAAGAGCCTCCTTCAGTTTTAAACCTTGGGTTGAGAGTAGGAGGTTTAGAAGTCGTGATCAGAAACAAACCTGAGATAACAACCTAGGGTTAGAGCAGCACTAAGGGAGTGTTCTGGTTTGTGTTTGGCCTGTTAGGCCTTGTGTTTCCCCGTGTGCAACTGAAACAAAAATAAACAAGTTGGTATTATACAGTAATATTTTTTATTTTTTCTTCTTCTTGATATCGTATCGTGAAATATCGTATCGTGACTCTGACATATCGAGGTGCATCGTATCGTGAGTTTAAGTGTATCGTCCCATCCCTAGTANAAAAAAAAAAAACGTGATCTGCCAAGACTGAACAAAGTATTTCACAGCTGATCATGCAGCCTGCAGACCCTCTGTGTGCAGCGTCGCGTCTCTCCCTCTCCTCCCTGCTGTCCCGGAGCACAGCGCCGGAAATGAAAGTGAAAGTATATCTGCCGAACTTTTACTCCATCAGAGTGATGTAAACTTTGCATCCTGCAACAAAAACTACCGTGGAAATACCGGAGGAAGTTCGTTAAAATACATCAACACGGTGGATTTAAAGGTGTTGGAGTGAGGTGAGTTTTCATGTCTCACTGCAGAAATCAACAGTCAGACACATCTACACTCACTCATCTATATGAGCCAGACGTCAGAACGCTGAACAAATAAACTGTAAAATAATTAAAGTCCTCCAGATGAGAAGCTGCTGGGTTCAGCCCTCTAGGACCTGATGGCTGATAAATAAATGAACCTATTATTAGTAATAATAATAATAATCTGACAACACACAAAGTTGTGAGATTAATATTATTATTTTGCTTTTTCTGAACTATTTAATCAGCTTAGAGTTTTAATGTTTTAAATCTGTTTTATTGTTACTGACAGCAGCTAGACTGAAGTTTCAGATGACAGAACGCTGCAGCATGTTGGAGTAGATTCTCTGTCATCCTGGACATGATCATGTTCAGTTTGAATTGAAAACGGCTGAATTTTCCAGTTATTTTGAAGACTCATTGTCTCCCATTAAAGAGCCTCCTTCAGTTTTAAACCTTGGGTTGAGAGTAGGAGGTTTAGAAGTCGTGATCAGAAACAAACCTGAGATAACAACCTAGGGTTAGAGCAACACTAAGGGAGTGTTCTGGTTTGTGTTTGGCCTGTTAGGCCTTGTGTTTCCCCGTGTGCAACTGAAACAAAAATAAACAAGTTGGTATTATACAGTAATATATATTTTTTTCTTCTTCTTGATATTGTATCGTGAAATATCGTATCGTGACTCTGACATATCGAGGTGCATCGTATCGTGAGTTTAAGTGTATCGTCCCATCCCTAGTAGATATGCAGCAAAATGAAAACGTTTTAGTGTGGTTTATAAAGCATTACAAATCCCACACACAGGAGAGTTTTAAATAAACTTTAAAAACTTCTGAAACACGACTGGTTCTGAGGAAAAGCACCAACTGGGATCTACATGGCCATGTAAAACTTAATCAATGCAGGTAAAGTGTATTACTTCTATAAGGCAGTAACAAAAAGCACCAGTAAAACTCACCACTAGAGTGCGCAGACATAATGTGCTGGCAGGGGCCCGTGGGTCGAGTGCTGCCTGCAGGTCCCACACTTTTATCTTGCTGCAAATACAAACACGGCACCAAAAGAATGTCAGGAAACAAACCCGGTCTCTGATCAGAACTGTGTGGCACAACGACACGTACCCGTCGTAGGCGCCGCTGACAATCCTTTTGTTGTCAAAGCGAATGCAGCGCACCAGCTCCTCGTGACCTTCCAGTACCCGCAAACATGCACCACACTCTATGTCCCATAACCTGCAAGAAAAATGCATTTGTAACAACCAATAATAAACACAATAAAATTTAAATCAGTGCTGTTAACCGTCACAAAAAACATCCCACATTTACCGTATTGTGTTGTCAGATGAGCCGCTGACTACCAGACGGTCTCTATACTGTAAACAGGCAATTCCCCGCTTATGACCATTTAGAGTGCGCACAAACTCGCAGGTGCTGGTGCTCCACACCTACAGAACAGGTGACACAGAAGATTAGACCAAACAAAAACAAGAATTAAGGGAAAAATGTTTCTGAATGTTTGCAAAAAAGAAAATCACCTTAATAGTGCGGTCCCCTGAGGCGGACACAATATATTTGTCATCAAAGTCAACGACATTGACAGCAGCTCGATGTCCCACAAGGACGCGACGCAGGCTGATGTCAGTAGGCGAGGCCATGTCCCACACTGCAATAGAACGGTCTTTGGAGCAGGTGACCATCAGACCATTAGCGAACCGCAAGTGAAGAACTGCCTCATTGTGGTGGATCAACGTGTTCAGTACCTCACCCGTCGTCACCTCCCACACCCTGGAGACAAAGAAGGAAGGACAAAGAGATTCAGGACAAAGCGTTATCAGAGATTATGCTATGGCCAAGTGTTTTGGGGAAAGACAAAAAGATGAAATGAAGGAAAACTAGGAGTTAAGTGGAAGAAGTGGTGTATGAGCCAAAGAGGGAAAAAATGACAAAGACGGAAAAAATGAGGAAAACAATTGAAGGAAAGAAAGGAATAAATGAGAAGAGGCAGTCAGAAAAATGACAGAGAAAAACACCACAAAAACAAGCAACAGAAAGAGGAAAAAACAATTGAAAGTTGAAAGAGAATTTTGTTTATTGGTTCAACAAAACGAAAGGGAATACGAGTTCACGTGTCTGAAAACAAAACAAAACAATGTGTGTAGACACGCACACACGCATGCTTGTTTCTGAGGTGCTGGGAACTGAGAGGTTAATGCAAAACACATTGGAAAAGCTGACAACGAAATATACAAACAACGTGCCCATCAAGCCGTTGCTAAGGAAGTGAAGTCATATTTTCCTTGGATATTATCCAGGAAGTACGCCTGAAGTGTGAAGTAATAAGGGAATTAATTTGGAGCTTCTGTGTACAGTAGCCAAGAAAATGTCAACATATAAACCCTGGGCAAGTTTTTAAAAATACACAATAAAACACACAAATATATCCAGTAACAGAAGTGAACCTGACTCTTTATGGATGAATAAACCTTAATAGTTTACTCCATGTGATACGTGTACCGATTGGTGGGAATTAAAAATAAATAAAGACCAACCAACAGGTCAGAACTGACAGCTACATTATTAGAACACACTGTGTAGAATGATGGGCTGTACATACAGTAATCATTTGATGTTCAGCCACTGATGAAACTAAAAATCTGTTTGATTATAAAAACAACACAAACTGTGCAGAGAGTTGCTGTGATTGAACTGCAGCTGATCTCTCAGCAGCATTTTATCAGCAGGAAACATCTAATCAGACTCCAGAAAATGCCAAAATGATTTGAAAAAAATAAATCATCCAACTACATCAGAAACAGAATCAGTCATGCAACTCAACAACAGTCACGTTTATACATCTTTACGGCAAAAGATAAATGCTTTCGTATTTTTCTCTAAAGAGTAACTACTCAACTCTGTAACCCTTTTCTCAATTATTTTAAAACAAAACACTTAGCTGTATAAATGAAATATTCATTTATAAATAGTTTATAATGTTTAGAAGAAATTTGAAATTCTAGCACCATTTCCACATCCACATTTAAAAGGTCTATTGTAAAAGATATGATGTAAAGAAAATGCATTTACTTTAAATCAACTGTAGTTTGTTTGACACAACAAAAAACTAAATGTTTCTTAGACAGCACATTTTCCACCAAAATCTATAAAGCATTTCACCTCTGCTATAAGAACTTACTAAAGTAGAACATTTCTATCATTATATATAACTCAATGTAGACAAACGTGTATATATTATTGTTAACTCTTTTTTATATACCATCTTGATGGAGGTGAACTGTTGCCATAAAATACGAGCGATTAATCCCACAATGCAAATTTCCCAACTGAACAAGATGAGCAGCTGTTCTCACGTCACCTGTCAGTAGTTGTAATATTATGGCTGGCTGGTGTCAAGTCAAAGATCTTGTGTTGTGCTGTGTTACTACAGTAGCTCAGAGAGGTTCAAACCACCACTGGCTCTTGAGTGGGTTTAATGTTTTCATTGAAAACTAGAAACAAATATCTTGTTCTTGGACTCTTGCGTTGAGGTTCATTCAACTTTTACATTTACTTAGAAAATTGCAAATGCAAATTTTATAAAAAGAAACGCTGGAATATCAGTCATTTATTTCAGAATCATTACCATTCTTGCTCCTAAAATACTTTAAATTCCTGATATAGTAAGCTGGACATCATACCTGACAGTAGAGTCAGAAGACCCAGTGACAATGACCCTCTCGTCGTACTGGAGACACAATACTGAGCCTGTGTGACCAGTCAGTACCTTCAGACATTCCAGTGTCTGCTTATCCCAAATCTAAAAAGCAAAAAGAAGAAAACAGAATAAATCAGTGAATGAGAGGGGAGGTTTTGGCAGACGACACATGGTAACGGGAAGAATACCGGTAATTGATTTTGAAGAGGATTCAAATTTGGGTCATGCCGAGAATGGCCTATTCTTACAGAAACATTCATGCTCCATTTCTCCACTGCAGTACAGAACTCAAAGTGAATAAAAGCCACGGAGCTCTTCTTCTCTGGCAGTGTCAGCCTCCACCTTTACAAAAAAAATAAGACAAATCTGCTCTTCTTCTCCTACCAGCCACCCCTCGTCTTCAACATCATCTACTCTTCTACCAGGCTAGACAGATAAGTGGAACACACAACGAGTCTGGAGCTGATCCTTTTATCCTGTAATTTACTTGTGCCCTGTCTCAGCGTCTGGTGTTTCAGTCCAGCGCCACACACAATAAGATGATAAGCCACTCTGTGCCAGGAGAACATTCAATTCAGAAATACGCAAACGGGAAGAAAACAAATATCTCTTGCTCTCAGCAAATACTTTTCCGTCTCTTGCTGCTGCTTAAAACATAAAATAGGGATCAATTTTAATTACTTCAACATGTCAGTTTTGGCTAATGGGGCAGACAGAAACATGACAACAATATGTTTAACTGCCTCAGCTCCAATAAAACAGGTTGGGAAAACCTGGGGAAAAAAACCTACAACTGAAGAAGTCAATTACCATACACTGAAAACATGTTCAACCAGTAGGAATAAATCTACACTTTTCTTAAAGCTAAAATTAAAAATACAGATATTAATAAAGAGAAGTGAACAACAGAAGTGACTTGGTACTAGAAAGAGATAAGGATTTGTAATGTAATACAGCCACGGATATAGTTTACATTACAATATTGTAAATGAGATTTAAACCACAAGTCAGAAAAAAAAGAGGGAAAACAAGTCCTGGGTATATGGTCTCAGATGGTTTTCTTATAAATGTTTACAATTTAAGATAAGGTTGCTCAATTATGGAAAAAATATAAACACAACTGCATAGGTCAGTACCTAAATCCTGCTTCTTTAACTAAATTACTCAATGAAATAGGAAACACAACCCAAAGTTCACATTTTAAAAAGGACACTACAAGTAGATTAAAAGATGTGTACACACCAACCAATTAAATTTAATTTTTTTCTTGGTCAATGAATCACATGGACACAACATGGACAGACAGCGCTGCTATGTCAGCAGAAAAGAGATTCTGTGGGAGCCTGGATGCCCAAACAGGAATTAAGAGCACAAAAAAATAAATGCATAAATGATTGAATTCTTCACGGCTGTGAACACAAATTCAAGTTTTTGGGTATGAGTAGAAAAATGTTGAAATGACATCACAGAGACGACAAAAAAACAAACAAACAAACAAAAAAAAAAACAATCCAACCCCAATTCCACAAAACACATCATGCTCCAGATTCAAAGATGGCTGACGACATGGACCGGGTGGAGCTACTAGCTCAGATGAAGCATCTCAGGTAAAGTTAAAGAGCATATTTTAAGTTAGACACTCCCTTAAACAAATGTTTAGAGAAATATAATAGAAACTTTCTGAATAAAAATTTACACAAATTCAGCTTATTTAGGCTCTTGGATTCGTTTTTGTGAGAATTGTCAATTTTTTCACCAAACCGGAAGTGACGACAGAGCCGGGAGACTGTTCGTTCTCTATATAGAAAACTGATCCACTTATCACTACTTGTGACGAGCAAAACAAACCCCCAGAGTGCCGTTATTTTATTACTTTATTACTATAGTGAGAAGTTATTTTATTAAGATAAAAAAAAAAGATAAAAACAATCAGTCCTGTAAGGCTGTACCCTGTCGGTCCAGCTGTAGACCGTGACCCACCTCCTCACTTGGGTCTGGATAAAATGCCAGCATTTAGCACCAGGTTTTTGATCATCAGAGCTCCAAACATTGAGCTGCGTTCAGGTGGATTGTTAAGAAATGAAAGAGTTTATAAAAAGTTTCACAGGATACAGCTAAACGGTTCGAGGCTGACCGAAACAGTGTCGGGTCAGGCTGGAAACCCCGCTGGGAATACCCTCTTGGGAGCCGCTGGGAACGGGAAGCCCCTCTGGAGAGCATCGCGGCATGGATTTACTGTACCCCGCCAGCCAGGTGAGGGTCAGACACCTGAAGGAAATGCTCTCATGAAATCGCGGACCGGTACCGGACTACGACCCACCACGAACCGTACCAAACCTGGCATGGAAACGAGACTCAAGTCTCCCCGTTAGCTCCTGTTAGCTGCTGCGTGCTAACAGCGGTTCCGGTGAATGGATCGAAGTAACGGCGCTTGTTTAGAGTCACACTGAATGTTTTTCGTCGGTATGTGGGACTCCATCACATCCAGTCCTGGACTAGACCAGGACCGCCGGGGTTTTTCGTCTCCAAACAGAAGTCACCGTACCGGTAAGGAAGCCGTCCCGTTGTTGACTCAGTGTCCTGACAGACTGGCGATTGGCATTCACAAACATAATAATTTAGCATTTTTTATTAAAATGAATTCACACCGACTCGATTAAAGAGCGCTCTAACCTAAAACTAACAACTCATCGCCGACAGCGAGCAGGCAGCTGGCAGACTAGAGCGGTGCCAGTCTGAGATGTTAAAGTAGTTTAGCTTTAAAAAATCTAACACAATGATTAAAACAAGCATCTGTTACACAAACTCCACACAACAAAGGGCTCAAATGATCATATTTATGGGATTATTGATCGTACAGAGTGTTAAATTATCCTACAAATACTTTATTTATCTACATCTGACAACACTGTAAGCAGCGCCACCTAGCTAGGAGCTCCCTTAGCTGACGTCACAGGTCCACATATGAAAAAAAAGCGTTTTTAGAAGCTTTGCAAAAAGGGGCTCTTTTGACTAGAAAAATGGTTTTAAAAAATGTATTGTAAAACAAAATACCCTCAATAAACATTTCAAATAGTATTTTTGGACAGAGTTTTATCAGAATTAAAAAAAAAAACAAAACTTAAAATATGCTCTTTAACATGTGGATCGAGTTTTTTTTTTTTTAATTACCATTTTAAATAACATACAGTTGTTGGACTTACTGCTTTAGCTTGCAAGCCAACGACATGTCAGTGAGGCCAAGTTAGTGCTAGCATTAGGAGTTAGCTCGTGCTAATTATTTGGCAAGCCCTGACCTTTTTTTTTTTTTTTAAACACGAGATGCGTGAATTTATCATTGAGAAGGAGCACTAGTGTGCATCGTTTGGATAACAAGACAAAGTATGATCACGATCGTCAAGAAGAATGTGGAACAAAAACAAAACAAAACATGGAATATAATTTTTTCTTTTCATATTGTTTTTGTGATGGAGGTGAAATTGAAACACAAATTTGATGACTTGCACGGTTTATATTTAAGAACACACACATACCTTGATTGAGTTGTCCCTAAGGCCACTGATGATTTTGTCATCATCATATTGAAGACAGTAAACACCTTTACTGTTTTCTGAGCGACACTGAATCCTCTGCAAGTTGTGTCTACCACATCGCCAATTGGCCTCAATTGTCTGTGAACATAAAGGAGACACAAATGCAAAAAGACAGCTGACATCAACAGAACAAAGAAAACAAACTGGATTTTAAAAGATATGAAAGAAGATATGAAAGAGGAAAAACACGTTTAAAGGAACAGAAACTGGCATCAAAATAAAAAAGTGGAAATGGTTCTGGAGTTATTTCAATAACTTTCAATAAGTGCCACTACTCAGATTGGATTACATGTCATTTGAGCCTCAAAATAACCATATGTGTACAAGATACACAGTAGATGTGCAATGTTAAGTAAGCCAGAGTAAGACATGCATAATACATGTTAAAAGGTTTTGCTGCAGGATACAAAAAGCTTGAGGAGTATTGATTTTCAATAACTCTTCAACAAAATGAATTCTGTCAGACAGCATGATTCACACAAGGAAATTGATGCTGTTGAGTGATCTGCGAGCTCTGGATGAAACATGAAACCAACCAAAGTGGAAAAACAATTAAGTAAATTGACTTTGTTGCAAAAACAAATTACAGGGTGAGGATTTAAACCCATTTCTTTATCAAATACAAATGAAAGTGAAGCTTCTTGTTAGACTAAACCCATTGGACTCAGAGGAATAGAATCATCATATCCTCCCAGTTCTTTTTGCCTCATCCACTTGTGTCTTTCTACCCACGATGAGAGGAAAGTGGTTGCACTCCTCCTGTTTATGCACAAGTTGTAGGACTGGAGTTGGACAGGTTGCTGAGAAAGATCAACATAGGTCATTATAGACCCATCTTTCAGCCGACTTTCGTACACTGCTCAGAACAGCGATTAGTCAGGAGGAAGAAATAATCTCACTCCTGAGAAATAAAACTAAATGTTGGTTTCCCAGTCAGAGACAAAAAAGTTATTCGTCTCTCGTGTTTAGTGTATTGAAACTAACTAATGGAGCAATCAGAAGTTATGTAAAATCCAAATTATTCAAAAATGATCTATTCTTAGCCAATAAGCTCACAATTTTCTGGCAAAGAATTTGCACCTAATCTGCACTTTTGTTTCTTCAGTGTCTGGAATCGATCAATTACAGATCATAAATTGCTAGATTTGATTTGATTTCATAAGATAAAACAATGAAAACAGATCTCAAAACCATTTCTTAATATAAAAATAAGTTCAATAATCATGTTGTACCTCTATGTCTTGGATGATTTTAGGATATAGAGAATGATAGTAGGAGTTGGGTGGGACTTCTGATGTGCGGTTCTTGAACAGATATTTCTCCCTGTGATAAGACGAGAGGAAAAAAAAATACATGAGCATGATAACGACTGTGTGTCAACTGGATTTATTTGACCTAGAATAGAAACCCAACACAAAAACATCTTTAATATTACTGCATCTCTTTACTTTTTTAAAAGTAAACGCTCAAAATAAACAAATGGAATGACATGCACACTGAAAACTAATATTTATCGTCATGCCCTCAGCTATCAATTACTTGATTTCTGTGTTAAAATGTATATTCATCCTCACCACTGGTGTCTTTCAGACAGGCCTTTCCAAAGCGGGTCAGTTCGGACCATACGTTCAATGAGTTTCTTCCACAGCATCCCCTCTGAGATTACCCTCTGCCACTCTTTACACACCAGCTCTGCCGCACACAGCGAGCGAGCATCCAGAAAAGACAGGATGTTCTCTGCAATGTGATCCAGGCCTTGGGCTACAGAGAGGGAAACAAGAAGGTGAGAGTGAGTAAGGGCATGCAGAAAAATGAATCAATTGTTTACCGATTTAAAGTGATGAGAAATAAAGTCAATATAACAAAACAAATGTTTTGGGGAATCAATATGTAGCACAAACTTTGTTTTGTCTTTTGTTGTTGTTGCTGCACTGAATAAAGACATTGTACTACGATTGCAATATTATTTTTGTGCAGCAGAAAATTTGGGACTGCATGGTAATTCATGTCCAGTAGTGTCTGGATTTACACAGCAAGAATCTGGATTTATACCTGGCAATGCAGTGATGAAATCCCTCTGCAGCATGGGTTTGAGGTAGGAGTTGATGTGGCCGTGCTGGTAGTGGCACATACGAGAAATCAGGCGTTCTACAAACTCCACCTGGTCAGCCTCCGACCACTGGTCAAAGAGGGAGATGCAGTGTTCTTTCTCCTTCTCATAGTTCCCTTCTGACGGACGCTTGCGGGATCCAACAACAGGACCGTTACTAAGCTGTAAACAACAGCAGAAAAGACAGGAATGTTTTAGATAATTCATATGTTTATTCATTTAGGAGATATACATGCAACTTCTGTAAAGTAAGAAGATATGAAAATAAGGCATGAGTGACTATATTTTCCCCCATTTGCCAAAAAAGACATGCAAAACATACATTTTAAATGCAACACTTGCAAATTTAAAATGCACCCAATTAAAATAAAACACACCTTCAGAACTGTATTCTTCTTTGGCGACAGATCGTCGACTAAGTTCTGTGATTCCATCCCTGAAGTATTCTATAAAAAAAGAACAAAACAAAGAAACAGTGTGGGTTAGTGCACTCCTCTATTTTAGTCTATAAAAGACATATTTAGATCCAGGGCAGCATTGTGGACAGCGTTTGACACAAAAGTGTCTCAAACATAGCCATGAAAAAGTAACCATCAAGAATTCTGACGCGTGCACGCACAAACAGCCGTGCACACACACACACATGGAGTGAAAGAATCCGAGCATCTTAGCAAAAGTAATCTGTTTGCTCATCTGTGTTCTGGGTTAAATAGTCTGGACAGGAAATTAAAGGGCAAAATCTGTGGTATGTCACTGGCACCAGCTCAGGCATGGCAGTAATAAAACTGATAGTGGTCTTGTAGCTTTCAGAGCATCGGGACAGGAAAGAGTAGCAACCACATTCCACCAAGTTATAGCATCTCATTATCGTGAGCTTACAGTCACCGTTCAGGATTCTTTACTGGTTTCAGTTTCAGATTCTACAGGTTTGTCTTTTTAAACAATCATTTGCATCAGTCAGTAAAAATTTGGACTAATTTGCATGTCTGCACAGAATCTAGGAAACTTGTTGAGCACAGACTAAAGCCTAAAAGATATCCCTGCATCATGTGTTGTTTTTAAGTGGCTATCTTTAAATATTCACAGACTAATTGAGGAAATGGGGGACAAAAAGTGCAAGAAGATAATTTTTTGCTACTGTACATCATCTGCTTACACCAAATGGATTTATTGGTAAAAATCTGTAACCACATTTTCTTGTTGGCGCTTATCCAGTAGTGGAGAAAATACATTTGGAAATCTATCTGGAGCCAATCTGGATTCATAACAGCAAGAATATTTGTGACTACATAACAAGAAAAAGCAGGACTGCCAAAAGAGATAGGTGGTTGTTATAAATACAATCACATTAAAATAAGGTCCAAGTACCAACACCAAAGCAGACAGGACACACAGCCAGAATGGTCTTGCTGGTGTTGATGATCATGCAGAGAAAAAGAACAGATGAAAAGAACTTAAATCAGACCACTTGATGCCAGGCAGAAAAGCAAGCAAGCAAGCATGTAGCCTCTCAGAGCTTTAAGGAGGGCCCCCCTCTCACCTCAGCCCTCACACCTTCAGGTAGGACAGAGAATTGACTCCTCAGTGCATGGCTAATCTCTGGTAGCCTCCTGCAATCTTTCCTCCTTCCATGTGGCAAGATAATTTTATTTTGCTCAAATTGATCTAATAAGATGGGTGTTTTGGTTTTGGCAAAACTTTTGAAGACGTTTTCAAGCTAAAAATTTATTACGAAAAAGAGCTGGAGGATGCACCAGAGAAAAACCCAAGAGCAGAGCGGGAGGAAAGGACAACGAATGGGGACGAGGTAGAAAGGTGAGGTGGAGGGTGAGTGGATGTGGTCTGCCTGCACCATGGTGGCATGAGGACTCATGTGGAGTGGGCAAATAAAAAGTGAGGAGTGATGAGATGGCGAGGGAGGAAGGGAGAAAAGGAGGAGCAGCAGAATTAAGAGGAGAGAGGCAGAACCTGGTTGTGAGCCCGGGTGGAGGGGATGCTCTGCAGGCACCTGAGTGCACACAAACTCTCAGCCACCGAGGAGCAGCCCAGCCAGAGAGAGCGAGGCACAGAGCACTGTGTGAAAGAGAGAGGAAGGGAAGACGGGAAGAGGAGAACCAAGTGGATAGGGTGAAGGAGGAAGAGAAAAGAGCAAGAGACCAGAGATGGGAAGGAAAGAAAAAGAAGGAGGGGGTTGATGAGGGAAGTTAGGCAGAGAAAACCAAAAGGAGCGAGTGAATGAATGAGTCAATGAATGGACAGATGAAGTTGGAGAGTTGGTGAGGAACAGGAGAAGTGGAGTATGGTTTTGTGCAAGAATACAAAAATTAATGAACAAATAAACAGAGTTTGGTTTGAAATTGAGAGGAGGCGAGTGTGTAACCATCAAAAAGTGAAAAGAGGAAAAGAGGGGAAGAGGTGGGGGATAGTGAGGGGAAAAACCAGTATTAGAGCTACACACATTGGCACAGTGAGCGTAGGAACACACACACTCATTCACACGCAAGATACAGACTAAACATACACACAAAAGCATTATTAGACATGAACTGGGTGGAGATAGGTAGATAAGCTGGAGGGGTGACTTGATTAATTCACATTTACTCTCATTCTTGTTTTAACAGAAAACCCCCATCCACTGTTCTGCCATCCCCACTCTCATGAGTGGTTAGTGAGTAACACTGGGACAAAAAATAAATCATAATAAACACAAAGAAACAAACTCGGACAAAATTCAATA
Source organism: Callopanchax toddi (assembly GCA_006937965.1). Classification (NCBI taxonomy): domain Eukaryota; kingdom Metazoa; phylum Chordata; class Actinopteri; order Cyprinodontiformes; family Nothobranchiidae; genus Callopanchax; species Callopanchax toddi. The sequence goes on along the minus strand of SSNR01000163.1, from coordinate 861,300 downwards.
TATTTCTAAAGGCTTGTACACTTACAGTCTGTAAAAGTAAAAAAACTAATTTTATTTCTCAAGTAATGAGTAATATTGTATATTAAGAGGTCAAAAAGAATCCAAAACAATGAACAATAGCTGTATTAATACAAATAGGTTTACTTTATAAATGTTACATAATCAATTTGACTGCTAATCAATTTAGTTTTCAAAGTGGTTCTGTTATACCGTTCATATTTTAACATCCATAAAGTGCAAAAACTAAAAGTTTTAATCTAACAAACAATAATCTACTATATAGTTTGAATTTAACTTAAGTACTAATGGCAATTCACTCCTTCTGGATATATTTCGCGTTTAAAAAGTTACTCTTTTACCAAATAAAGAAATGGATCATAAATACATCTTAAATTTACATTGTATGATACTAAAATATACGTGAACTCGTATATTATAATCATATAATCTTAAAATGTTACAACTGCTTCTTTTATAAGAGGAACTAAAAGCGGATCGGTTTTCAATACGTTTAAAATGTCTATACAAAATATCCATAGGACGGCACTCCTCTAATATACAAGTTAACTGAAAGAAAACCACAATTTCCATTTCTATTTAACTGATTGCTTTACCCGATCGCTGTAACGATAATGGCTAGCATTAGATAAGCTAACATTTGGTGGCTTCCTTCTCGACAGAGTAAAAAAAACTACTAAACAATTTATGGAATCGTATTATCCAAATAGGAAAGTGGTTTCGTTGTATTATTTTATCTTTCTGCTTGAATAAAACGTTGTTCTGACTCAACTAATCGTAAGTTTCGGTATAGAAACATCGGTCAAGAATATTAGCATTTTAGCATGGTAGCTTTTAAGCTAACTGCTAATGCTCGCTGTGTGAATGAAAAGGCACTTCCTTCTACGCACTTCAGAAATATAAACAGACAAGCAGCACATTGATGGGATAATTGCTTCTTATTACTGTACTGTGACACATGTTTGAATGTTCGTCACAGCTATTACTTGTATGAGGTTCACCCATAAACTACATAATATAACAGTGTTACGCGTAAATTGACGTGGTTCATCGCCTCCTAGCCAGTGTTAGCAGGATGGCTAGTTAGGTATCAGACAGGGCCCTGTTAAAGTGGCGCAGCGTCACCGCAGTGAACGCTACACCAAGAGTCCTCGCCTGTCTTCCGCCGACGACCGAACATTATCCTATTAACTTCCTCAATAATGACAAATTATATACCAAACAACATGTTTTATCACCACTAAATTACACATAAAAACCTCTCGTTTGTCAATCTGATCAGTGTTGAGCTTTTCTACAAAAACGTAGAAATATTTTCAGGCCCTCCCTCTGATTTCTGGTCCCCCTCCTTTCTCCTCCACCTCTCCCGACAAGCCGCTTTAGCTCATTCCTATCGTCGAATCGAGCCTCGGCGCTTTTCCCACTAAAAGGTTAACGATAATCCTTTCGGAAGCCCAGTAGACCATACTGAAACAGATCTTACCATCAGTTCCACCGTTTTGTCCTCCATCTCCGGCTCCATGTTGATGATCCCCCCCGAAACTCGGTGTGAAAATGGAAACCCAGCCCTGCGTCGGCGGCCCGCAAATTCAGAGACGTCATTCACTTCGCACAACCACACAGCTTTGGTTAGGCAGTGTCAAAGGAGTGGGTGGGGGATGGGAACGCCCAGTCGATAAAGGTACACGCTGATAGGACAAATTTTGTCTAAGGAGGCGAGGTTTCAAAGCTTAGCCTTTTATTGATTGGCTTACCGTGCTACCAAGGCTTTTCCCGGAGACTCCCCCAAACAAATGGATGAAGATGCTGTTGCTATCCTGAAGAGGGATACACTAAGGCAAAATCAATCATCCGCATAGCGTTGCTATGAAATGCTGCAGGATGTTTGCCATTATAACATGCAGCATGCGATTAAAGGCACTTAGGTTATTTAAATATAGCGTGCTACAAAAGAAGAGCTGATATTCAAAATTACAGTGCAGGCCACTACTGTCTGATATGTTCATGCTAAATCTATTTAAAGTGTTTCAATGCATTTTCCTAAACCCATGATTGTCATGTGTTTCAAATGACAGAAAATCACAAACACAGTAGTTTGTACACTTAGATACAAACAGAACCATTAATACAACTTTGAAACAATGAAGATCAAACTAATTCAGCTTGGCAATAAATAAGCTTGGTGTATAGTTCATCTCACTGACATTCTATAAACCTAAGTTCCTTAAATAACTACATTTGCTTATAATGCACCCCTAGTTTAAGATTAAATGTATATTACTGTGGGGAATGTAGCGTAAAGAGTGGGATGCTTGTTGCCAAAATTCCCTACCCAATCATGAAGGTATTTTTACTGCTTCTTAAAAAAGAAAAAAACAGTAAATCTGCACAAGATATTGCATGTTTTCAATAAAAAGATGATCAAATGCAAAAAGTTTAAACATAATCTAAATATTCAAATTGAGCTTATAGTTACTGTAAATATTTTAGGGTTTAAAAATGTTCATCACTGACAGTTCTGAAAATAATTACCTCAAATCTATCCACAATTATAAATAAAAACCTCACCCTTGTACTTTTTTTATTAGGACAAGCAAATGGTAAATTCCTTTTTCTAAACAGGTTGCAGATCATTTTTTAAGTTGCCTCTGTTGGATTGCATTGATACATTTATGATATGAATGAATTTATAAATACAAAAAGGTCTAAGATAAATCTACATCATATATGGAATCTGGTATAAAGGTCACTTGTGAAGTAAATTGTGTCTTCAAAGCTCATTGTAAGGCCTTAGATAACCACTGTATATATTTGATATCTTCATGCAGATTAGAATTAACTCAATGTCAGATTGCCTAGTGTATGTTTTGCATATTTCATGTACACATGACTATTTCATTTTAGGACCAGGAAAAAAAAAATAAGTTGGCATTCCCAATAACAAGTCACACATGGCACAGGAGCAAGACCACAGCAGATGAGGAGGTAGCAATGGTTTTCAGCAGTTCAAATTTAATACTTTGTCCCCCTTTCTCTACAGAAATCCCAGGTAAAAAAAATCCCCCGCTCTCATAAAATACAACAGCAGCAGTTACCAGTAAAAAAATGAAATGCAAAAAAAAAAATAAAGAGAGAGAGAAAGCATAGAGGGGATAAAGAGAGATAGTAGGGACATGAGGCAAGAAAAGAAAATATATTTTCTATATCTGAGGAGTGAGTCCAATGTCCATCTTCAGACCAAGTAAGGGGCAACGAGCAATCTGGGAACTTGCTGTTGTGTTCATTCAAAATGGAGGGCAGGAGGGGGGGAAAAAAAAAACTGAACCAAAGTGAGTCGAGTCCAATCCAACAAGGGGAAGGAACCAGCACTCTAAGGCAGGGATTTATTCAGGAAGGGCTCTCTCCCTCTCTGGGTGAAAGAAAATCTCACTCCTCTTCAGCCTGTGTGATGCATTTTATGTGTGTACTGATGTATTTTGCAAGTTTGTGTATGCAACAAGTAAATTGGAAGGTGTGTGTCATATATATGGTCAACACAGTTGCCCCTCTCACTTGCTGCAAGAGAGGTGGCATTTTTCTTTCCTCATTTCTTCATTCATTCCTTTCAATTTATTTTCTGCTCCCAATATCAGTCCAAGACTACCTAGTAGTCATCCAAATCAAAGAACTCATCGTCCTCTCCTTGGTACTCCATGCCCTGGAAATCCACCCTGTACCTCAAGATACCTGTGGATGATAAAGAATTAACTTTTTTAACATGATCGACTTTTATTCCCCAGCAAGATACTGGCAGGAAAGGAACAGCTGCTGAGAGACCATTTATTACAATCCTTTTTTTAAACAGCACTTTGCTTACCACCAATGCCTCCAAAGCCCTTAACAAACTGGGACCCTTCTTGGCTCTTGTCCGTTACAATTTCCAGCGTAGCTCCAAATTTTTTGTAGTTGTTTGCGAACCACTCGAGCAGTGGCATGCTCTCGATCAGCTCATGTTCCTGCCCCGTCTAGGAAATACAGAATAGGAAAAGCATGACGCCACAAGCAATAGGTCCATTTTACTTTATCAATCCATCTTTTCTTTGCAGTGCTTACCTCCTTGTCCGTGAAGTGCGACTTGTCTTTCTCCTGCTCTGGCGTCAAGTACAAAATCTTCTCATCTGAAAAGGCAAGTAGAAATAAGACAATTACGAAATCACACAAACCGTCTTCAGTTGTGATAAAAACAACACAAATGGATTGTGTACCATTCTCTGCGCCATTGCTCTCTGCCCCATGCACACGTAGAACATAACGCATGGTGTCCAAGTTCTCATACACTATGAGGATCTCCACTGCTCCCATTTCCAGCGCTTTGAGTGTGTCCTCCACTCCAAAGCAGTACTTGCCCGTGTCTTGACTGATTTCATCAAAGTACCGCCCTATTAACAAAAGGAAGGGGAAAGTACATATAAGGCAAATTCTCAACTATATCAAAGACAGCATCTTAAAACAACATCTTGAAGTTTTACCTATGAGCTTTTTCTCCTGAATGAACTTGACATTTGAAAGGACCTCTGCTGAGAGCTCGATGGCCTGGTTAAAACCGTTTTCTCCTCCATATGAGATGTCGACCAGCTTCAAAACCTTGGCCTGTAACCTCTGAGGTAAACAAACACACACACATGATGTCAGTTCAGTGATAACATTCAGGCAGAATGAGGCTCATGTTAGGATATTACTGGAGTTTTCTTTATCCAAAGCATGCAGATCCAGAAGACTCTCAGGAAACATTTTGTATCATTTTAAATTAAGGGAAAATACCTAAATAAGAATCTCTATATATTTTTAGAATATTTAACACAGTTTATGTTCTGATCAACCACTTGGTAGAGCAAATTTTAGTCCTAATTTCTTATTGAGGCAGATGCGTAACTTGACTGAACAAAAAAATGAACTGAAAAATGTTTTTAAATATTTTATATTATGAACCTTATTGTCTCAATTGAATACAAAATTCAAAGAAAATAGTCAGTTTTTTTCTTGGTGTGAACATAAATAAAAATTAAAGTGAATGACCAATATCTTCCAAAAATAGAAATTTGAATCTGAATAACCTTAATTTTTAATGAAGTCCAATTTCTCCAAGCAGCATGAACAAAGATTTTCTAAAAACATTTTAGCTCAATTTCTGAACCAGTTGATTATTTATATTTACCAAGTAATGATGTAATGAACATTTTTAATTGGAGCATAAAAAAAAACAACAAATGGAAACTCACTGGGTCAAACATGTCGGACTGGCTCAGTTCAGTCTTGAAATCAGCAGAGCCAGCCAAGACCATTCCCGCCACGTTAACTTTGTCATTCGAAACAAAGAGCTGGACAGCAGTCTCAGCTACTTTTCTCACATAGTTATGTCTCTTTTCCATTCTTAGACGGGCAAAACGCAGCGCAGACTGTCCTCCTCTGCCTGAAAGAAAAAAAAAAAAGACTACTTAATGGGGAAACCAAAAACTTTTAACTAATACATAGTGTTAATTCAAGTATTTTCGTGATTATTGTGGGCAAGTACCGTGCTTCTTGGGTAGGTCCACAGTGAACTTGTGCAGCACCTCCCTGGTGTTGCCCTGCAGTGTGCCAAAGAGTGCCCCACTACCATCAATAACAATAAAGCCAAATTTACTGTCATCAGAGAGCAGGGCTGTCAGTGCCTGTGTTGGTGGATGGTGAGGAAAAAAGAAATAAAACGAACATGTGAAAGAAGCCAAGTAAAATAAAGAATACCCAAAGACCAGCTTAGACCTCATAAACAATGAGAAAAAGAGACGAGGTAAAATCTCTCACCTCAGTGTGGAACTTGTTGTCACAGAGGTACAAAGAGGTGTTGATTGGTTTAAAAGGCTCAAAATCAATATTGACTTTCTTCTCCTTGCCTTCCTCTGTCACAATTGTGCCACAATACACAACTAAACCATTGGGTGGCACTGACATAAAGAGAGAAAACAGACAATATATTAGCTTCAACACCAATACATAAACAATGTTAACATCTAAGGAGCTGGACACAGCATTTGAAACAAAAATTACAAATGACTTGTCTGTGTCTGAACTGGCTTTTAACACATACCCTTGTTGTAGAGTTTTAGTCTTTGCTGTACAGAAGTGATGGCCCCAAGTACAGAGAGCCTGTTAACTCGACTCTTTATGTTTGAAGCAGTGCCAAACTCATCAGCCAACATCTTGGCCACTCTGGATATCTGGTCCTTCGGAGGAATGATCAACGAGATCATACTGGTTCCATTACTATGTAGAGATTTTGGGGGGAAATGGGTTAGGCTTGCAAAATGTGTTACATACAGGCAATACATCATAAGATACAAAGTCTACCAACAAATTACAGATTGATTATTGATGACCTTTGAAATATGAAAAGCTTAAGTCAACACTAAAATGTGAATCTGTGGTATTAGCACTGACACCATGTGTTAATAACAGGAACTTTAATCAAATCTAATTTGTCAACTTTTACTTGACCTTCTACTGCCATTTATTATCCAGACATTATTTTGTAAACACAACTGTTCCCAGCAAGATTCGACAGCTACAAGGTCTGGTAAGTTGAGGGACATCCAGAGTTGTCTTTTGGTTACGCACAACATAGTTTCTGCCCTTGAAAGTAAGGGCTGGGTTTTAGTTCCACATGTTTCATTGTTTGGGACCAGTTAACAAAGACAAAGTGCACCAGTACAGCCTGACACCACTCTAACAGCAGTGAAATCAACGAATGTAGAGCAAATAGTCAACTGTGTGTGACATGGCAGACCCCGAAACTCTGGACTGCAAATTCTGCGCAACACAAAACGGTAAGCTGCTGCAGAACAAGCAACCAGCCAGTGTAGCTACACACACATCTTAAATGTTGAACCAGAAAAGCCAAGGGACCACAAAATGACCTTACCGGTCAGCATCAACTCTGACGCTATTTTACGTTTTCATCCTGATCGGGTCGAACTCACAAGTAACGCGGTTGCCATGAGGTGATCAACGTAAAGACTTCTTTTGGGATTTTAAGTCAGTCAAATTAGCTATATCAAAAACCGACATGGCAACCAGACATTAGGCTGCGAAATATGTATTAAAAATTGACGAAAGCCTAACCGACTGTATGATAGTCGGCCTTGTTTGCTGGTTTTCATTTAAAACACCCATGGCGGCCTCTTCCATGAGATGACGTCTGTTAGCGGGCTACATTAGAATCACCGCTCCTAACTTTGTACCCCCAGTGGAATCGGGCTCAAACGTCTTCATAATGTCAGCCCTTATATATTACGTGGATAAAACATACAGCCTCAAACGTCAACACAATCTCTCAAACGCACTAGCAGATTAGGTGTAACAGCAGTTAGCACCTAGCCGTCAGCTAACAAAATAGCAGTAAATGCTACTGAAGCCAAGTTAGCTATGCTAACCACTCCCAAATTCGGCCCCACTTATCCGAGCTCCAGCTGTTTGAGCAGTCAACATTTACACCATTGTCCCGTTGCCTCAAACTATGACAAATTCAACGAGAACATTATTAAACAAATCACTTACCCACGGGCAGCTTCCAAACTTTTGATCAGCTTTTTGATTTTCCATATCTCCACGTTCCTGTCCGCCGCGCTGGGGTCGTCCGCCATCTTTCTGCTGTAATAGCTTCAGCACCTAAAAAACGTGAAATAATAAGAGGAAAACTTAAAGTGAGCCACCTAGAAAACCGTCTGAATATAATACAAAGTTGTTTTAAGTTGACATGTCTCATTTAGCCAACTAAACCAGGTTGGTACCTCTCTAAACTACTGGCGCGGTGGCCGATGTAGCACCTGGCCAGCACTGGCAGCCGGACTGACCGTCAGGGAAGGGCTCCAGTCTGGTCGCCTGCGTTAGCACAGAGCGCGGTGTAAACTAGGCCTGCAGTTCACCAGGCCCTAGCGCCCACCCTGTTCTTATCTAACACGACCTACTTTCCTCGTGTTCCCCTGGAAACCATATGGAAACCAATCGTCGACTACATATGTTTATCAGAACTAACGGTACCATTACCTGCCTCGGACAACGCCGCTCCACTCCGCTCTCTTTCTGCTGCGTTACGTCGGGTCGGTGGTGCGAGGAATGACGTTGCTTTCTCCACCGGTTTCTCTCCCTTCACACGCTGCGCGTGGTGCTTTCGACAGGAGATCACATGTGGGAGGTGGTTAGAATTTTGGCGTTCACTTCCTGGAAACCACGTAGGGGCCAATGACATCTCTCAAATTCTATGTCAATCAAAGGAAACCTTAAACACTGATTGGACGCCATCCAGGAACATCCATTAAACTGGGTGGTCTTTTAAAACAGTGTACCATGGGACTTGTAGTTAGTGTGGTATAACTTGAGCAGTTGAGCGAATTATACAGACATCTTCACAATTTTTTCTGTCTCATTTTGGTTTTGATGTGCTAATTGCTGTTATGTATGTAAGATGGTGATGTAATGTATTTAAAAGTTCCCATCATGTATGTATAATAACTCACACATAATAACAATGTTAGAAGTTGAATTCCATTTTGGCACAATTAAAGCTGTTGGTTTGGTTGAATTCACACCAGCCAGACATTCTCTTCTGGTTAATTTCAGCTGTCAGTCCCCTATTGTTTTCAGCAGACACAATGTATACATCACAGAAAAGAAAAAGTTTTTTTTTTTTTTTTTTAGAGTTGGTGATTGTTTTTTTAATCATTATTATCTGGCTGAGGATCTTTTTCTTGTGGTGTACTATTTCATTATGCTTTACTCTGGTTTTCAGGTTTTCAAATGAAAGCAATCACACTCCTTTTATTTTTAACAAGTCTGAAAAGTTCTCAGACAAACCCAAAGGTCTCTCAGTTGAACACAGATGTTATCCTTGACACCAAATACAGACCTATGCTTTCACCCAGTCCCCTGTCTCCATTTGTAATGTGTCAAAACACAAAGCCCATTTGTACAGGCTGAAATTCCACTTACACCGTTTATTGTCATTTATAAATACATTTAGCTACATAGAGGAAAAATTCAATAATCCATTCTCAAGAAAACACCTTAAAAAGCTTATCTGCAAAACCAAATATTTAAATTATTATTTGGATTGGGTACTTTGAACTATTAGTTAAAATTTGACAGCCTTATGTGATATTATTACAGATTTCAGTGAATTTGTTCAAGTTATCCAAAATGGAAGCTTGGAAGCTGCAATAAGAACCATAAAAAGAGACAAAAAATGTTGTAACCCTACTGAGAGATGCTCATCAGTTCAGGTATATTCTGATGTTAAGGTTAGTGCTGCAGAAATAACTGGGTTACATAATAACAAAGTTAGTGTAAGCCTTTGATTATATAGTAAGTACACTGTAAACACTGTGTGGTTGTTGCATCATTACAATTAAGTGCTGAACCTCTTATTGTCACATGCCAGTAAATGACTCAGTTATAGTTTATGTTTGGTGTAAAATATAAAGCTATGACAAAGAAAAAAACAGTTTACACTTTATTGAATGGTTAAAAAAAACTTCAATTACTGATCACATGATTCATTTGTTTTTATTAGGATTGTTGTGAACTATGTATTTAAGTTGTGAACTGACATGCCAGTTTTATTCAAAAACATAATACAAATACAAATATTGCTATGCAAACTTAAAGTTAATATACTGGGGAAAAATGTCAAATGAGCTTCAATTAAATATTAATTTAAAATGTTATGTTTTTAATTAGCAAACTCATACTAAGTAAACTGCAAATGCAAAATGAGCCTTTCAACCTGACTTTTTTTTCTTTATATCAACAAAAAAAACCCCACTATTTTTCCTCCATAGGAAGCATTGACAGGAGACTGAGGTCTGAACAAATCTGCGCCACTAGATGACAGCATTGGTTAGTGGAAGACAGGATGATTTCCACTGTGTCCCAGTTATTATTAGCTGGAAAAATCAACGTTCCTGAATCTTCTTCCTCGACATGATACTCTGTGGAACATTTAGAAGCCGGCCTTTTCTTGTTTGTACGTCTATTTTTGGCATGCTGTTTGTTAGACGTTATTAGTTTGCCATATGGTTCATATTAGTCACCGTCTTTAGTGAATTGTGATTGCTTCCATCAGAACAAACATCTGTTTATGCATGGTGCAACAAGCTCAAGGATGAGCCCTGCAGTATTACTAATCTCTGGTGAACTGGGGGAGTATGGGAGGCGTTGTGGAGTTCTGGAATGGTTGGCACTCTCTGGATAGCCACATCATGGAGAAAATGTGATAAAGCAGTTTGTGCAACTCAGTGCCTCTGAAATTTTCCAGCACTTTTATCAGTGCCAATTCATCACCATCTGTCGTCCGTCAGAGCTGCAATGATCTGTCGCCTGGAAATAGATGGTGTGTGCTGTGCCGTGAATGGGAGCAGCCCTGGCCAGGGTGGCGGTTCCTCATTTCACCTGGTTGTCACGCATGAGCATAAGCATGAGCAGAGAAAATCGACAGGTTGTTGATTCCCTCTATTTCATCTAAACCTGGCAAAAAGGGAGACTTCATAATAGCAGGAATAAATGAAACGAAAATACAGATTTTTTTCATGTGGTCTGTTATTATGCAAACATATCCAAGAGCTGTTATATTTTATTATACCACAAAGCTGTGATTTAATTGAAATGGGCCAATCCAATGAGCTTCAGCTCTGTTCCACCAAAACAATAATTCAAATCCATCTAATGCAGGCTATTTAGTTAAAACAGTAAGAAAACTTAAACCTCAAGGTTACAAAATAAAAAAAGACTTAATTTTTCTGTTTTTTTGCACAGCTGGACTGACAACAATAATTTCCACTTCCACTTAATCACTAAAAATGATGATTAAACCTTCAAGACTGCTGTTGATGGCATTGCAATCTAGTCCTTTGTAACATTAGAATTAATTACCTTTACATTTCTTCCTTACTATTAATTTATGTTTTAAGTGTGCTAATTTTTCTTAGTTAAATTAATTTATCCTAAAAGATACTTAGGTTCCATTTTCTAATTCAAATGAATGGTAGCGATGTAAAGCAAAGTGGACGATGGGGTATTTGCTATACTCAGCTTCATCAGCCATAATTACATAGATGTTTTATTTCCAGAGTGAAGCAAACTGTTTAACAAAGGTGGGCTTTCTTCACAGAACAGTAATATCAAGAGAGCATCTTTACCCTCGGCACGTAATGAAGAAGTAGTGAAAGTGACTTATATTCTGCGTCACATCTGTGGCCAATCCATACCTCCATAACTAAGAAACCACTGTGTTTGTGTGTGTGCGTGTGTGTTTCTAAGCTTACATTCAAGAGAGTTACTGCATGCGCTGAGTGAACCAAAACAGATGCAGCCAGGTTCATTTAGGCCCTATTTTAATTCTGTGGCCATCTGTTAAAATTGACTTGTAGGGAGAAAGGGGATGTGTAGGTAGAAAGAGGGAGTCGCAGGGGTATTCAAGGACACAGCCTGGCTTGTCATCATTAAGAGATGGACCGAGGTACACCGTGAAAGAAAGGATGAATCCAATCTGGAGCTGGCAGAAGAAATAAAAATAAAACACTTTCTCCAAACAGCTTAATGATATTGTGACACTTCTGACTTTGTTTTAATATCAGATATTAACACGTCAGTACTTCTACAATGGAAACAAAAGCAACTTCATGTGAACAGTGGACGAATGCTTTGAGAATATTATTTGTCACTAAGTTTGATGCCTCAGTTTTTATGATAACGGTTTATGTAAACTCCAGAATGCTATCACAATTGATCAGATATAATTAAAAAGTCCCTTTTTGCCATGAGAATGAAACTAATGCCAAAAAAATCACAAAATTTCCTCTGTATAAGAAGGTATCTGGGTAGCTTGCTCAGGAATGGCAATAGGCAGGTGTGAACTCATCTGCATGCACATTAAAGCATTGACTTTTGGAGGATTATCTGGAGTAAAAAAGTTAAAGAAGAGACTTCTCTCCAAGAAAAACATTAAGAATAGACAGATATTCTGCTAAAGGTTCAGAGATTGGACTGCTGAGAACTGGACTAAAGTCATTTCACTGATAAATCCTCTTTCTGATTGTTGGGGGCATCTAAAACAGGATTGTTTTTAGATGAAAAGACGAGTGTTATTTTCCCTCATTCTTGCGTCATGCCAACAATAAAGTATCCTAAGAACATGTGAGGGGCTGCTTCTCAGCCAAAAGAGTGGAATAACTCACAGTTCAGTCTCAGCAATGAATAAAGAACGGTACCTAAACATCCTCCAAGAGGAACTCCTCCCAACCAGACATCTTGGTGATGAGTAATACTGTTTCCAGCCTGATGGAGCACCGTGCCATAAGGGTGACTAAGTGACTTCAGGTACAAAACATCTAAATTTTTAGTCCATATAAGATAATCCCCAGACATTAATCCCATTGAGAACTTGTATTCAGTCCTAAAGTGGCAGATGGGTAAACAAAACCCACAAATCCTGACAAAACCCCAATTATGCAAGAATGAGCTGCCACCAGTCAAGATTTGGCCCAGAATTTGAGTGACAGCATGTTGGGGCGAACTGCAAAAGTAAAAAAACAAACAAGGACTGACACTAAAAATGTTGACTCTTTGCATAAACTTAATGTAGTTTTCAATGAAAGCCATTGAAACATGTGCAATCCTTGTAACTCAGTATTCCAACATCTAACAAAAGGATCTAAAAATACAGAAGCAGCAAATACGTAAACCAACTCTTAAGTTATACTCAAAACCTTTGGCAACAGCTGTACAGTGCAGCTCATAACATATAGCAAAATGTGAACTCTTCAGCAGGTATTAAGTAGGATTAATTCTTTGCTTACTAGTTAATAGCATGTGTCAAACTTCTTAGAATGCGACAATAAACAAATGTTGACGTCTGCCTGCCATCTGCTTTGCCTTTTTGAGTTTTTACTACAACAGAAGACACCAGAGAGGGCGGTTTTGTGTGTGCAATTCTCAGAGTTGCCATTCTTGTCACATCCCTGCCTCTCTTACTCCTCACAACACAGGGAGAATGAGATTTACGGATCTGCGTCATAATATTAAGTGGATTAATCAAAAACTGAGAGTTGAGGTTGTCATAAATATAAATGAGTTCTTTTGAGGCAAGGTGAGGCATGCAGCTTGTTCACACAGTGTGGCTATTAGAAGTTTATTGGAGCAGTGGATTAAGACCAATAACCTCAATTTAGAGGCCAGGACACAATGCCAATCTTAATGATGCATTGGAAAGGGGTTAAACCCAGAGGTAAAACGGACCAGATGGCTTGCATACTCCACTGACTGACCCAGGGCAAAAACCAATTGTCTTTCACGCCTCAAGGAGCGAGGAATTTAATGTGTTTTACGCTTCACGTTAAACTTTGATGCTTCATATTTTTGTTATACAGTATTTACGTTCATGTAAGTGTTAACATGATTTGGTTGAGTTGCATAAAAATCCAAAAAGCATCATTGATCGGGACCATTCACTCTCAGAGGTAAGTCTCAAAGCTTTCAAGTAGCTGTCTGGTTTGTCAGCTATCAATAATGGAGAATAAACATTAAAAAATACATTTAATTATAGCTAACTGTCAGAGCCTTTGGTATAGAGTATTCTGATAAAACCCTGACTAGACCCAAGAATTTAAAAAGATGTATAAAGAAAAAAATATATAACTTTTATGCTTGTGTAGGCTTTTATGTGTTTTCTGTTTCACAAGTTCTGCACTGGTGGACAAAAGCCAATCAGACATTTTCTGTGTTTGGTCTCTGGACAGTTTTTTTTCTGTCAGAAATTACAGACTGATCAAACAAATCAGAGCGTATTGTTGAATGTTTGATCAACCAATCAGATTAAGAGCTGTATCTTTATAAAACTTTGAAGAAACGGTCTGACTTTGAAGATTTTGCTAATGCTTCTCATTTAATACACTGAAATGTCAACTGGTGGATGTACTATTTACATGGAATTATTCATGTTTTTTAAAGTAACAATTCCTCATAAAATGTGGAGTTTGTTTAAAAAAACAAACTCTGCCCCAATCATTTGGAGTTATCTGAACCCTCTATTGAAAGCTTTTCGGTCAGCATGTGGCTCTCAGCTCATTTTGGTTCAGTAGGTTTACTGCTGCTAATGCTCCTGTTCTCTAATGGAGATGGAAAATACACGAGAACCTTAAGAAGGCTGCAGAAAACACAAATACAAGATGGAAGGATGATTAAAAAGATATATCCAGAAGAAAGGTTTTGTTCCCAGCTGAAAGCAGGATGTCTTAGATTTGATGTGCATGTTGCAGGTAATGTATCTTGACCTATAGGTGTGTGTGTGTGCTGTGGTTCAGGATTGTTTGTGTTGACCTGTGCATTCTGAGCCAGTCTCAGCTGGAACCAGTTCCCTGAAGCAGTTAAGAAAACAGATGGAGGATTTTATTATAGTAAAGTTAATGGTTGCTGTACAACACAAAGTACAAACAAGGTCAGTCCTGGTTGCCTCATCACAAGAAAAAAAGAGCTTTTAGACCAGTTATTTTGCTAGATACAATAATCCATGCTACCACTCAAGCAGTGCAGCTTTAAACCAGCCTTAAATCATTTTATTGAAGTCACCACCATGACAACTCAACAGATAGACAGATAGGGAATGTAATATGGGAGGAGGGGATAAAACAGTGGAGAAAGATGGTGGAAAATTGATTTTTTTTTAGCAGCATTAATCAAATTGACTACAGAAAGGGCGTTATCAGTTCAATGGATTTAATATGGTGAATAAAATGAAGACAAAGGCGTGCCCGGTGAGGCAAAGCTCCTTTGAAGGATGACGATGATGAGACTGATCAAAAGTCGGGACCAGATGGGAAACACAAATACATCTTTGGTGTCAGACTTGAAAACACTCCTAAAACCATTGCCAGCATTCATCATAAAGAAGAACAAACATGCGTCTTGTTTTTGAAAAACATTTCTGAAAGTGTGCAGACTGAAATAAGAACAGGAAACAGAGCATGGTGCAGGGGCGCTTGAATTTATTCAACCATTCTAGAAGGAAACAGCATCATTGATTTAAAGGCTTATGACATGAAAAACTGTTTTGTCTAAAAACAGCTTCAAAAATCCTTTAATTAGTTTATATGGATTATTCTATGAATTAATTTATTGAATCTAAACAAGTAATCTTCTTCCAAAACATTAAACTTTGAGATTTATGGTATACCACAAAAACAGTATTGTAAAAGTAAAGTATTAAATATAGGTCAATGAGCCAATTACAGCATGGATTGAAATTTAATGAAGCTTCTATTTTTATGTATTTAAGACAAAACATAAATCCTTGAATACTCAGCATGTATGCCATTTTTATTCGCAGGTTCTGGTCTTCTGACATTAAAAATTAACTAGAAATAATAAAATGTCTCCTTTCAGCCAGGAGTGTATTGTAATATGAATTTGTTTGATTTAAATATTGGGCCCTAACATTACGTGGGAAGTAAAACTGATATGTTAGAACAACTAAAGCTTGCATAATAACACACAAGCACAGCGTTGCTGAGATAAGTCTTGAAATGACAGCTCACTAAACTTAGAGGAAGTCAAAGTTCCCTACAGACACACTGAGTGTCACTTTGATGTAAGAGTTCATGGCAGTATCCATGCGAGACGGCATTTTCACACGCTGGCCCATGAAGGATTCATCTCATACACAATCATCATGAAAGCCTAAAAATAGCAAAGAAAGGGTTTTAAACTGGAATTTAAGTTTTGGAAATATTCCCATTTGGTCCAAGCACATAAAAGTCTAGAACACCTGCAGAAATTATGATGTAAACATTCTAATTTGTTTCCTCAGAGCTTTCATGATCATGTTCATTTACTTTGTTTTGACTAAAGCTTTTTTGAATATTCTATTTCTAATACATCTTGTGGCCAGCCACACTAATCAGTTCTGTTTCATCTTTGTGCGTCTCGCTGTTTTCCTCCTCTTTCCATGTTGTGGTTTCCTTTTTTCCCCCTCTATCACTCTCTCTGCTTCCTGCTGCAGGTGACAGTTCAAGCACTTATTTTTTCATCACTTGCTCTCCAGCTCCTACTGTGAAGGTCTGCTGACAGTGCCCCATATTTGGAGAGTTTTCTGTGTTTGGAGAAGAGTGCAAGTGAAATCTAGTGCACCAAATGTGTTTTTTCAAAAGAGTTTCATTGCTGTGACTTTCGTTTCATCCTCACTTCATTCACTTTTGCATCTCCTCACCCCCTGCCTCACCGGTCACTTTCATCCCCTGTTTTTGGAGGTATAGCACCACCTGTTACCTTGCCGTTCTAGTAGACGTGAGAAGAGCTGCAGAGTTATGCATTCAGGTAAAGGATGCTACCTGACATCATTTATGACACATACTGTAATATTAACACATTTTAATTTGTAGGATTTAAATATTTGGAACGCAGCTTTGAAAAAATACTCTGAGCCTGCCTCATGTTTTAGCTGTGCAAATTAGAATTAATATCTCACTAAAACATCAAATGCACCTTGATTTAATTATGATGCACTCAAACAAGTCGAGTGTCCTTATTTTCTATTAACATGATGATGTCATTATTTCAGTTCAAGCCATTTACCTGGCCCTAAAATGGTCATCTAAAATGACCAAAAGTAAACAGCTAAACAGGGACCAGCTGAGTGAGATCAATCTGATCATGGTGCTGAGAGAACACAGACCAACTTTTAACCAACCATCGTCCATCCTGAGACCTAATTATCTGTAGAGTGATTCGACTTTCAGTTTTCTGCTTTCAAATATAAGTCTTGTACCAATGTCTTGTGGGTAATATAGTTTATATGAATCAGCTCAGCTGTTGATACTGATGCTGCATGTTGGCAGGTTAATGCTGTATGTTATAAAAGTTGATTGCAACATAAGAAAATGTACAAGTAAAGGTAGAGCAGAATGTATGTGAGATGTCAGTTTAAGTGGCTGTCGTTGCTCCTAAAGGTGAAGATGCTTTAAGGCAGCAGAGATTCAAACTGGTCCTGTTTAATTTAACCTTTAGCTGAATCCTTGGAGAACTTCTGCCTTTTACTTCAACCTGACGATGCACTGAAAATGCTAAATTTCTTCTGCATGTAAGGTATTGATTACTACCTAGAACACCACCTCAAATTAATCAATTATATACCTTTAATAAGTCATAACACTTGATGATGACATATGGCAACACAAAAGATTTTAAAGGAATTAAAAAGCATGTTTATATTGTCCACATAAGTTGTGGACAAACTTAAGGTGCCATTTTTTAGGTGATTCTAAGAAAACTCTTTTTGCTCTCCATGCCTTTGTCTTACATTTTCCACTGGAAATGTTTTAACAGACTTAAAAAACCCTAAATGAATCTTCACAGCGTTTTTCTTCCTGCTTAGTCAAAACCATTTATCTAAAAACTGAGGTATTAGTTTGTACAGCTTCATTCTTCCTCTATTCTTCTTCTATCGACAGTCCTTGGTATTTGGTCACTGTAATTTGTTCACATTGACTCTTTTCCTCTAATTATGTACTTGCTATCCTCTTCCCCTTTCAGTTTTTGCCTCTCTTCTGTTTAGACTTTGTAGTGTGTCCTACAACGAGTCCCCAAAGAACTCTCTTCTCTGTTTCACTTGGTGTGACCCAAATTGTTTTGGACAGGCTCAGCGCTGCTGCCATGTGATGGAAGTCCTTTTGTTGGGAAATGAGTCAGAAAGCTGAAGCAAAAACATTTACACCCTGGGAGGCGCACAAAGGGACAAGATGTGCTGAGACAAAATCTCCTGCTAGCTGTTTTCTTTCCACAGCACAGCAGGCTCAGGTCAGCTTAAATATGTCAGAGTCAGACACACAACACAAATCAAAGTTACTCAACAGAAAGCATGAAAAGCACTTAGATCACATGCGGCATTGGGAACCTTTCAACCTGCTGAAGTCATCCTTAATAACTGTTTTATCCCAAGGCTAGCACTCTGAGGTTGTTTATGAGGCAGAAAGAGGTGGGCTGGAGACAACTGAGCATCAGAGTGACAATCCAGGATGAAACGATAAAGAGAGTAGGTATATTATAATCAAATGCAAGAATATTTCTTGTGAGAACCAGTCATTTAAAAAAAAAAAATGACAGAAGAATCACAGTTAACCTGGTTCTTGGTTTGCAGAGAGGTGGTCATCAGCACTTCTCCAGCATGTCTCACAGCCTTGGTAATGACTAATGTTTTAGTCATTTTTTTTTTAGAAGAATTGAGAATGGGTGCACTTTAAATGTTATTTTGTGTAGAAGATGAGCAAAATAGCAAACAGGCTTGGTCTTTTTGTTAAGACATTAAGAGTATTCATGGTCCGATGTCATCACCAAATATACAAAGGCAATGAGGGAAATAAAAACATGGAGATAAATAAAGGGATATGAACTAATGTGACAACATAGTCAATGTATTTTTCCAATTTATAAGAGTTTTGAGATTAAAATGATAATTTGACTGTGATTCATACAAATAAAATTAGTCATAAATGCAACCTCAGCACGCCGAGCCATAAAGATAAAAAAAAAAACCAACAACTTTAAAGCATAAAATCAGTAGCAGTAATATATATTTTTATCTGGAAGCCAGTACAATACAAACAGAAAACATTTAGGATTTTTTCCATTTATGAAGCTATAAAGAATAAAAACGCCCATCTGCACAGACTGATTTCACTGCTAGAATTTGCTGACTTAAAAACTCATACCAAATACACAACAGTCAGATAACTATAATCTGACATCTGAGCTGTGTCATCGCTACCTCATGAATCTAAGTCCAAGTTTCTCTTTCTGCAGTTTGATTATGCATGAGAAGAGAAGAAAACCAGGAACAGAAACAAGAGATGGAGAAAGAGAGTATGTCGATAAAAAGAGAGTCCTGAGGATCTGCGAGGACATCTATTTGTGTGTCTCAGAGCTTGTCTTGCACCCAGGAGGAAACCGTAGTAAACAGTCAAACAGGAAGGCTGTGTTATTCTCGTCAGACTCACAGAATTGATCTGAGCCACGATAAGTCAGATTAAAATAAATAAATTAACACCGGTTTGTGGTTATGGATAACCTCCTGCCTTTGCTCCATTTGACTCCTATTTCATGCAGTATTTGTTCCGTCTGATCAATAAGGATGATAATAAACAAAGAAAAGTACAAAATGTCCCTCAACTACACAAAGTGGTTTACACTGATCTGGTCTCGTCGGAGAGCAGGATGTTGACTCGTGTACAGAATGCAATTTAAAACATGTTGTTTAAATAAAACTATCAGACCTCTTTCATAAAACTGCATGTAAAAAATAAAACTCTCATGTATTTATGTGATTACCAAGATGGTGACTAATCATGACATCTTTAGTAATAAGTACAGAGGTTTTCATAAAACTAAACAAGTAGTGTTTTTATTATACTTGACAAAATTGAAACAGAAAACTAAAAATAAACTCAAATACCTTAAGAATAAAGCAGGAACATAAACCAAAAATAAATGATCAGAAGAAAAATGAATGTAGAAATGCCTCAGGGTGCAATACCACTGATGACCACTGGATGATTTGTTCTTCAGTAGACTCTCATCTATAGGGATAGCTTTGATGCTTTGAAATGGGTTTTTGTGCTGAATGAAAAGTGATCTTTTTGACCAAAGGTGGAATTGTGTTAAAGTGTATTTAGCAATTTGATCAAATGGGATGTTGTGGTAGCAGGAAATGAAAAAGGATTAGGATGAGATGCCTTACTGTCCTTTGTTGTTATCTTTATTTTTTTAGGATAATCTCTATGTTATGATTATTTGTGGCTTTTTTGTTGTTGTTGTCTTTTTTCTGTATGGAATAGGTGTGTTTGCTTTTGTATTTACATGTTGGGGGATGATTTGTGAACTTAAAATTAAAAGTAAAAAAAGAAAAGAAAAAGTCATGAACTATTAGTTATTTAACTGTTGCAGATATCTCTTTAAACCACTTCAGTTTAAATAAGCTGAGGTTACACTTGACCAGACTTGGGGCCAAGCCATGAAGTGACCAAAACAACTCTAACCTTAAAAATGCCATTGTGGTTCATGCAAATGAAATTTCAAGTGTCAGTTACACACTGAACTAGAAGTGCTATACTTGCAGCTTATCTACTGCAAGCAGCAATATATTTCTATGTAAGTATTGATTTAAATATGAACTTTACAGCTGTGTAAATTGTTATAAACAGGGGTGCACATAAGTGGTGCACAGGTGCGTATAAGCGCCTAAAATAGTGCATGCATACCAGTTCCTGTTGCATTATGTTCCTATGCACACCAGTGTTGTGTCTAATGCCTGTAGTGGTATCGATTATACTGTAATGTTGAACTCAAAGCTGACAAAGCAGTGACGTCATGTGGTCTCTGTGTGCAACGTTTTCATGCACAAAAAGTAAAATCTGGGAAATATATTTAAACAAAGTTACATTTTTAATTCAAACTTTTTCGGCGTGTGTTTGCAGAAAGCCTCTTAGTGGTTCTGAGTGTTTTTTAGTGGTTTGCCGAGCTCTCAAGCACACATCCAGGGACACAGTCCTTCAGTATGTATTAAAATCACCCCAAGTGGGCAAACTCTCCAAATCCAACTCGCACTGTAAAAATATTCAAAAAACTTCCATGTCCTAATAACTATCCAACACAGAGTTTTGCATAGAGGCACAGCGGTGTCGTATAGGGACATACAGATGTTTCAAATTTGAGTCTTCAAAACACAAGAGGAGAGGAAAAGATATGCTGAAATGCTATTTATCTTCAGCAAACAGATGCAGCCATTAGGCAGCCGTATAGACACATCATTAGACACGGAGATGTTCGGTGACATGCTGTTATTATTCAGAGCAGCAAAAACCTGATGCACAGCAGAAGGCAAGATGGGCTTTTTCAGAATGTAATTTAACAGGATAAATCTCATTTTATAGGAGGCCATGTGAGATACAGTTTGGGATATTTTAAAGAAAATACATTTACAAAAACCTGAGAATAAGCAGATCGGCTCAGACTGGATATAGTCTCCTGTGAGACAAAGATCATGATGAAAACATCCATGACAAATGACTCTCTGGATATTTGGTTTCAAAAATTACAAATTCTTCATGAGTACCACTTGACACATTTAATAACTGAGTATATAGCTGAGATTCTCTCTATGTGTTTAAAAAGAGATAACAGCAGGAAAATAATAGAAAGAACCACTATTTTCAAGATGGAGTAAAAGGAATATTTCACCTTTAAGGGGTTGGTGTGCCTATTAGATTAACATGCTGTGTCTGAGCTTCAGATTCATCCTATATTTATCACGCAGAGTTGTTGATATGAGTTTATGGCTGAGGCTGGCTTTCTTAGGCTTCACACTGAGACAGAAACAGTAGGGAAGACTGAAAAACAACAGCCTGTGCTTTCCTTGATAACACCTTATTTCTGTTGTTTAAACCACCAGGGGGCAGTAAAAAGCAAAAAATACCACTGTTTAAAGTAGCTTTAGAAAGGATAATCCACTTTAATTATTCCCCTGCTGCAGAACACAACATTCTGGCTAAAAACCATGCAACAGATTTTTAGCTGTTTTGCAGCTTGTTTGTTTAAATCCAGTATTTTTAACAGGTGATAATTTTTTTAAATTGTATTTTAAACAATGAAAATTTCAAAAGAGTGAATTTATGTTGATATTGTCATTGAAGGCAAAACCAGATGGACTTTTAAATTAAAGCTGTTTCAAATTTTCATGGCAAATTCTCAAAAAATAATGTAGGAAGCTTTTACTGACTGTGCAGAACCATCGTCTCCAGTTTCCTCTCTGTGGGGATGGTATCATCACTGAGACACAGCTGGCTCCTGCTGAAGGTGACGGAGATCAAAGCCGTTTGCTGTCTATGAGCATTATTTTATTTCACACTAGAATAATGACACAGGGCCATTTTTAGGTGACAGATTGAGAATCAGGAAAAAAAAAACTTTTTGATGCAGAGAAAGGCATAACATCCTGAGTCAGGATGAAAACTAAAGTCATCCTGATGTTGTAATTGTGTTTTAATTAATGTGTTGTAATCACATTACTTTGTGGACTCTTGTTTTGAAGCCTGAATGTTAACTTTTTAGATGTTCCAAACAGGGGATGGACTTGAAATTTGTGTTAAGTTTCTCATTAAAGCTTGAGAACAACCAGTTTTGTGTTAAAAAATTGTCATTTAGTTTACATTTTTTGTGTGTTGATATGTGACCAGTGCTGAAAAGAACTGCACTGTGATGGGCACTGTTTTTAACCAATCAGAAAGAGGCCAGAGAAGGGGTTGACAACAGGGCAAAGAGGGCTGCCAAGGAACAACAAAAAGAGACAAGTGGAGGTCTGTAATCTGTCTCTCCCTCAGAAAATGAAGGCTGCACAACACTCAATGCACTGAACAATTTGGAGCCAGTCTTTTTCTCCTTCTGTTAAGGGAAGAGGGTCAAAATCTCTGTGGACACTGTAAGTATCAGACATGGTGCTGCCTTGGCTGCAAGTGGCCATTTTATCTTCTTATTGTCAGTTCATGTGAGACTCTTTGTCCTGAAATGCATAATGGCTTCTTCACTTGTTTCCAGTGGTCATAAATGTTATATTTTATCATATATTTGTAAATGTCCTACAGGAGGGCTGATTTGAGATCGGAAAATGTTATTACTCAGAGATTTTCTAGAACCTTTGTGGGTTTTATTTGTCTGATTATGTCTCTTTGTTTAATCACATCACTTCTCCCCTCTGGTTATAAAATGAGATCCTATGCAGTCAAGTTTAGGTGTTGGTGAAAACACACGGCTCCCGTAAGATGTAGTTGCCCAAGATAAAACTCAGTCATGTTTGACAGATGAGATGTGTTGTGGGTGGTAAGCTGCTGCTCTATTTTGATATAAATTGCCTCTTCTTTGTTCATTTTGTTCATGCGATTATCAGTAATCCATGAGGTTTCACTCTGAATATGGTAGGGTTCAGTTCCCTTATTGTCACAGACTGATAACATTTTATAAAAATCATATTTCTAGAGGAGTCCTGACAGCAGGAACCAAGAAAACAAAATGTGTTTAATGTACTTCAGTGGAAGCGTTGTATAACTCTACAAAATGGCAATGAAAGCAAAAACTGTCAATTCAAGAACTTATTTTTTTCTTTGATTTTTGCTTTTCTTAGGGAACCTTTTGCATGATTGCATTGTTTTTCCAGAAATTAAAGGGATATTTTGTGTATTTTGAAGTGATGAATTAGTTAGGACCACACCCATTGGTGACATCACTCAAAGTGAGTGGACAGGAAGTCATCCTCTGTCTGGAGCAATACTCATGGCTATATTGGAACAAGAAACTCCGGTCAAATGGTGACAAATTAGCAGCTAATTTTTTAGTATTTTAAACAACTCTTACTCAAAGAAGTAATACTGGTGCGTTAGAATGCTGTTACCAGAGTAGTTTTAATAATCAAAAACTAGCTGATAATTTGACATCGTTTAACAGCACTGTCTCTCCCAATCTAACAAGTCATGACTATTGCTCTGCTTAGAGGAAAACTTCCTGTTTCTAGAGGCTCTGTTCACTTTGAGTGATGTCATCACTGTGTCATGTCCTTACTGTCAATAAATAACTGATAGTCACTTCAAAAAGAGCAAACTATCCCTTTAAGTAGCTCATTATGATTCAGTCTGCAGCCATGCAGCTTATTAACATTTTTAAGCCTTGAGACTTTTAGGTTTTTGGTGATCACATAAAAAGTTCTTGATTTATCTTAAAGTGCCCATGACATCAGTTTCCGTGTTTTCTGACTTATCTATCATGTTGCAACGTTGAGTTCTCACCTTAAACCTGCCAGAAAGAGCAAAAAACGGCATCCATCTGTCTCCTAGTACAGCCAGTGAGAAGCTCTTCTAGATTTCAGACCCAGGTTTCAAACAGTTTTTTTCACTCCAGCTCGCTATGAGGTCATAGTGATCCGGACTTGCTTATATGGTCAATTCTCCTCCCACATGCACGTTCACGACAACTGGAGCGAGGCAGTGCCGCCGCCATTGCCCATAGACCGTGTAGTGTTTAGTTTCAGTTTCGTTTCTCTTTCACGCGACGACACTGCCCCCTGCTGCAGCAGAAGTGTCAGGCTGCCAAATAAGGAGAAACCCAGCAGAACCGGAAGGCGGCGCTTTCTTCTGATCTCTGAGTTGCTCGTTAGGAAATAATTACAGCGTATTTTGAGTTATAATGGTGCAACGCTGATCTAGAGGCATCAAAGATTACACCTGTTTAATATAAAGTGATTTAAATATGGAGTCACAGGCACTTTAAAAAGTAAAAACTTCTCATGTCTCACTGAGTCATGTGGACCAAACCTCATTTAAGGGCTGGTAGTGTATTAGAATGGACAGTGATTTTAAAATATTTTTGTTAAGATAAACTTATTTAAATAGTTATTGTAAATTAGGTTTTGATTACATATTGTTTTTTATTTGCTGGTACCTGGTAGTAATGCTCTACTGGCACAACCACTTTAGTAATGTGCTAAATAGATAGCTACCCATCATGGTGTTTTTTGAAAAATCTTGACGTGATCTCACCTTTCTGCCATTGTGGTGTTATTTGAAGGCCTATACAGCAGAAACCAGTGAGCTACAATGATGCACATTTCTTCATACTAGTCCATCATAAATATTTAAAGAAGAGAAACTCCACAAACTCTCAAACTTGCCTTTGACTTGCAATAAAACATCAAACTTAATCAAATATCAAAGCAATTCAGATCTAAACTGTGAAACACTAATGTTTAATGGGCAAATATAAAAGGTTTTCAAAAGGGAGGGGAGATGACCACCCCACCCCCACCCCTCCTGAATTTGACTGAGGTCAGCAGTACTTGGAAAATGAAAAAAGTTTTTTTAAAAAATCATTCTTTTTACAAAGTTTAAAATGGCCCTTAAAGTTGGACCAAGGACATGTGTTTAATATGCATCCTTGCTCTTGACTCTTTAGAGTAAAGCCTTCAGTGTAAAACATTTAGTGGAGGATGAGCATGGGATTTGAGGCCACATTTTAACAGTTCTTGTTCTCCCTTTAAGTCTCGATTTCNGAGGGCTTTGCAGTGCCGGCACGTCTCCAGAATGACGTTCCACTAACTGGAACTTACTTTCAGCAGTTTTCCTGAAATAGCAGAAGGCAGGGGCATTAATGTGTTGATTATTTGCTCTCCGTTAAGCAGACCTGTTGGGGTTTTGTTCAGGCAGGACACAGAAAGGTGAACTGCTTGTGGCTTGATTTTTTTTCTAACGTGTATCAACAAACGCACATTTACTGCAGTCTTTATTTTTTTAATGAAAAAAAAGACTGATTTTGTTTAAAAAAAAGAATAAGAAGATGATCATGATGATTAATTTGTTTTTGAAATGATTTCATATATGATTTTATGACTATGTGGTCTTCTTATTAAAAATCTAGTTTTACCCAGAACATCAAGGAGTACCTGCATGGTTTTGGCCCGACACAACGAACCAACCCAATTACCTTCAGAGGTATCAGGATTTTAACTGCAAAGCAGGGTAGTGTCAGTTTCTGATGGGCTCAAGAGTTCACCTCATTTTATTCACATTTCACTCACTTTGCTTTATTTGTATATTGAAGCAATAATAAGATAAAAAATGCACAAAGTGCTAAAAAGCAAGAGGATGGATTCAAAAGAGGGAGCTGTCTTGTTCTTGTCGAGGTCGCTGGTAGTAAATGCACATTAGTGCTGATGTAAATGTGTCCTGCCTTTAAAGCTACAGCGTCTTTACTGATTGTGACCATTTACAGCCAAAACAGATAATGGCTAAATACTCCAGCTGAGGAAAAATCTTAAATTACTTTTGAACATTTTCCTAGATGTCATTGTTCATGACTGACCCAGACTTTATGTTGGAAACCTTAATGGTCAGTGTAGGTAAACTGGTTAACACTACAGTTAACACTAAGGTCAGATAGGTAGCAATGATTCATCAGCTTTTCTGCAAATTTTGATCTAGCCATTGATTGGTCCGCTCAGTCTGGTACCGGGCCAATCACAATGCTCTAATGGTTTGGTGGGCGGGATTAGCCGATGACGGCAGAGCTGCAACTTTGAAATTAAACAACATGGCGGCTGTCACTGCCCGATCTGTAACCGGAAGCACGATCAGTTCTGCGCATGCGCGAAGCCTACGTCACTTCCCCTTTTTGCCAACTTAGCAACATTCAAGTCTTTTGAATGAGACGGTTAGCTCCCAGTTAGCCCTTAGCTTTTACCAACAGCTAGCCTCTTTCTCGACTTCTCGGACCATTTAAACAATGGTTACCTATGTGTATAAACATTTTAATACATTATGTATGTATATAGATTTATCATATACTTGTTAACACCTTAAAAGATACTCTGAACCGTAACTACCGTAAAATACTTCACTGCGAGTACACGCGTTCTGCATATGCGCAGAACCGATCGGGTAGACCTGATCTGTACCATCCAACTTTATCCTTTTAAACTATTGAACCTTTTACCCACAGAGTATTTCATAAAGTGGAGAATCTTTACCTCTAAAAGCCTCTCAGCTTTTGTTCACTTCTCACACTCATGGCTCAGCTGCTTTGAAAACCAGAGTTAGATCTCTCAGCCTTTAATAAACATGCACTCGGTTTGCTGCACCCAAGTACATTCTTAAGCCCTATAGATTCAGACCTCTACTCTGAAATTCAGCTCGCAGGCAAACAACCAGCAGGACAGGTCATTTCACCCGATCCCCACTGTGATACACACACATTCAATCACACACACTCTGCCTGAAGGTAACGCCAGCGGTGACTAGCATTTATCTCATTTGTATCTCATCTATCCTCAAATTATAATAATGGTAGGGAAACACAGGCTTTGCAGGGGAAGAAATTAGGATACGTACCAAACCATTTGGGCAAAATTGAATAAGGCGAATGCGGGAGAGGGTAGGTATTATTTTTTAACTAATCTTTCCCATTCTTGGCTCAGCACCAAGCAACAAAATATATTAGTTAGATAAACAATCCCTCTTTAGTAAGTAAGTAAGTAAAGTTTATTTATATAGCACCTTTCACAGAAAAAATCACAAAGTGCTTCACAGAAAACAGAATCAAACATGATAAAACAAATAAAATCAATAAAACAAACAAAATATCATTACAAATCAAAATCATTAAACAACAACAAGAGAACACAAAATAGTTATTTAAAAGCAGTTTTGAATAATTGGGTCTTCAACTGTTTTTTAAAGGAGTCCAGACTGTCTATACAGCGTAAAACTAAAGGAAGGTCATTCCAAAGTCGAGGTGCAACAGACTGGAAGGAGCGATCACCTCGACTTTTAAATCTGGTCCTTGGAACTGTTAGGAGATTCTGGTCTGTGGACCTGAGGACTCGGGTTGGAGCGTACGGCTTTATCAGTTCAGTAACATAAAGAGGAGCTTGACCATGTAGGGCCCTGAAAGTTAGAGTCAGGATTTTAAAATGAACTCTACATTTAACAGGTAACCAGTGCAGAGACCTCAGAATAGGAGTGATGTGATCTTTCCTGTTTGCTCCAGTGAGGAGCCTCGCTGCAGAGTTCTGGACCAGCTGAAGGCCATAAAGGGCTTTTTGGTTCAAACATGTGAAAAGTGTGTTACAGTAATCTAGACGGGAGGAGAT